>CM062096.1:8154726-8754726 GCA_031163375.1 Conogethes punctiferalis | reverse complement strand
ATGGGGCTCGCGCCTGCGGGTCGTAAGGGAGCAACCCATCATGTTTTCGCTTCAATCCAACCTCACCTGCCCGTTTTGCATCCTGCCGAATAACAGATGAGGAGCTGGCAACCGACTGGTGGCGGTATAACCATCACGATTGAAGGCGTAGCTAAATACCACAGGTATGTATTGCTAGAGATCTAACTTAAATTTTTAAGCACCATTTTATGGAAGTTGAAACCGGATATTCACGCGTGCGACGCCGCTGGCACATCACCGCTAGTTCATCAATAAATTAGGTTCATTAGGTTATAGTTTGACTAGTTCACAAAAACATGTTTAAACTGCCAAGCGATAAAATGTAGGTCCGTACAAAAACCAGCAGAAAATGTAAATTGATAGGATCCCCGAGACATTTCGTAACTTTAAGGGCGTTGCCAATCAAAATTAAGAATTGACCAAAGTTGGTCTGAAGATGACGTGTAATTAAGGAAAGTGGGGCCAGGGAAGATTTAGCGCCATGATTAATGGGGTCGTTAAGGCAAGTCATGAGATGCGCTTACGGGTAGCGGTGCGGTTGAACTCTTTATATAGATTTTATTTATCGCCATTCCACCTTATTTTAACTTAACTTTGTAGCTTGAAGTGTGATTTATAAGAAACTCTGTCGTTCATTTCAGAAGTTTTTTTTTGGAGACACAGTTTGATTTTTAACTGACATTAAAATTAGGGATGATAGATATTGTTTACAGACTACCACCTGTAAAACTACACAATTTATTGTTGTACCTATTTTTGTTGCAAATTAAGGTGAATAAATGAATATAAATATGGCACACGAAACCAGTCATTAATAAAGAAAAATATAATTTAGGCGGTGTTATCGCTTTAAGCGATTTCTCCTAGACAACATTTCAGTAGAAGCTAATAAATTGAAAGAACTATCTATCTACATATAATTTAAAAAAAAAGTGGAAAATTTTTCATGGCATTAGTTGGTTGCTGTAACAGAAATTATCAATTCGAGCGGAGATTTGCTATGCCCTACATAGCGAATCTTCGCTCGAATTGAGCCGTCCGTCCGGGGAAGGACCTCCACCCTATAGAATACCGCAGCCAAATGACCTCCGGGTCGTTTTCGTGTGAGTAGGGTTTCCGGAGCTCGTGGGGGGCTAGGGTTGGGCCGGCATGGCGGTGGCAACTGACAGGTAACTGACCAGATACTTGCCCGTTGTCACAGCGACTTGAGCTTCTCTTTCGCTTTCCATCAGGCCATTAGGTCGAGACAATAAAAAAAATGATATTTTGCTTTTTTTAAAGGAAATATTTACATTGCCGATTCGATTGCAGCTCGTCCCTTGCACCACATGTTAAATAAGTCACGTCGGTGATTGCATCAGGCTGCGCCGATGCACTATTGCTCATATGCCGGGACTCGGGGCGAAATGGCCCAATACCGCAACGAAATGTTCCGTCGTATACATACATATACTATAGTTTTAAGTTAGTAATATTTTCTTGGGATTTTTGAAATTCCAAGTAAAGGTTCACTAGTGTACTAGTGGTAAACCCGCTTTGAGGGAAAAAGAGAATGAAAAGCAAAAATCAAAGTGCATAATGAAAACATTTTGATTAAACAGTTATAATGACAGACCCTGGAGACTAGATTGACAGTAATTAGAGCTTCTCTTAAAGTGATTTCCGGGACTACAAGGTCATATTTTAATAGAGGTAGGGTATAGCGAATCTTCGCTTGAATTGAGCCGCCCGTCCGGGGAAGGACCTCCATCCTATTATATACCGCAGCCAAACGACCTCAGGGTCGTGTTTCTGCCGGTAAGTAGGGTTTCTGGAGCTTGCAGAGGGTTAGGGTTGGGCCGGCATGGCGGTGGCAACTGACAGGCAACTGACCAGTTAATTGCCCGTTGTCACAGGGACTTGGTCTACTCTTTCGCTTTCAATCAGGCATAGGGAAGCCCTTATGGCGAGCTACTATAAAAATACATACCTAGTAAACATCCAGACCAGTACAAACGGACATGTTCATGAACACAAATGTTTATAGGTAGGTAGGTACTGTGTGGGAATCGAACCTACGACCCTTGGCTCAGATGGCAGGTCACTACCAAATGAGCCATCGGGCCAGTCATAAAGAAGAGAAGAGAGAAATACTAGGTACCTACACTATAGTCTTTTTCAGATAGGATGGGTACGCTGACACATCAGTGACACTTGTCAATGAATCCTTTTTACGCAATTTCTATGACAAAATGATATATAATCATCAAAACAAAAATTGTTTTCACTTTGTTTATAACGCATGATAATCTCTGTGATTTACTTTAATTTGTATTTGAAACCATATATAACATTATAATATACATAACTAAAGAAATCTATTACATTAAATATTCCTTATCAGTAATGCTTGATGCGTAAATTGAAACGTATTTTTATAGGGATTGAAACATTGAAATCGTTATAATACCGATTTAATCGTAAAATCGCTTCACGATTTTCAACTATTGTATAAATTTTATTAAATATTTAAATTTCTTGATAAAGGATAAGCAGTTATTGGTGTAAAATCGAAAATCATGTATAACACGACTGAGATATTACATTTAAATGGGTAGGTTAATCTTAATTCAAATAATTATCTATGTAAAATGAAGAATGGAGAGATTCTTCAAACTCAGATTGATCTAATGATTAGTTTTACATAATTTTGGATGATAAATAAATATTTTTTTATTAAATCATGCAATTTTTAATTATCTCGAAATCGATTCTGTCTCCATACAAAATGAAATCGATAAATCATAAAATCGATTTTTTTATCTACGATTTTCATTTTACCACATGACTATAAACTTCAAATCCCAAGTGTCAGCGTACCCATCCTATCTGAAAAAGACTATACCAGAATAAAACAAGTAAGTATTTTTGAGGTATTGAAATGTATAACTGTATAACTGAACAATCGAACAATGACGATCCAAATGATTTACGTTCAAACGCCTAGCACTTAGTTGCACATATCAAAACCCTTTTCCCGTATAAACTAGGGTAGCACACATTCCCGACAATACGTCATTGCGACACAGGAATGACGCACTCACAAGCGTCGCCCGGATATTAATCCCGAACGTCATGGTGCGTAATTTATGGGAATTAATTATCATTGCCCCGCCATTATGTTGCGTATTCGACGAGACAATGCGAGCGGATGCGAGGTTGAGTGTACTTAAGCACTTGCAATCAGGAAATGGTTTAACTAGTCATTGTTGTCTGAAAGTGTGAGTCAGAAAGAGCCACTTCTGCTAGTGATTCTGAGAATTTCGGCGTAACAGTGTAGTAGCCAAGTAGCTTTCAAGGAGATGTATGGAAGCGACCTATCATCATTCTGATCCAAGCCACCCTCATCTGCCCGTGGGGCATCCTACTGAATAACGAACAAGATTCTGGCAACCGACTGGTGACGGTATAACCGTTACGATTGAAGGCGTAGCTAAACAGGTACCACAGGCCGATACAGGCAGTAGCGTCACCGGAGCAAGAAGCTACGCCCTACGATCGCCGACCCGCCTGTCCAGGGTGGCGATTATGGGTATATACTCCAGCAGTTTACCCTAGGTGGCGAATAACTTGAGAGGCCTTTGTCCAGCAGTGGACTGCAATAGGCTGATGATGATGATGAATGCATAGCGAAGTAGCCTGCAAGGAGATTTGTATGGGATCTATCTATCATCTTTCCGCTCCAAACCACCCTCACCTGCCCGTGGTGCCTGCTGAATAACGCACAAGGCTCTGGCAATCGACTGGTGGCGGTATAATCGTCACCATGAAGGCGTAGCTAAATACTACAGGCCGATAACGGGCAGCAGCGTCACCTGAGCGAGGAGCTACGCCTTGTGATTGTCAACCGATCGTGTCGATTATGGGTATAAAATCTGGAGGCTAAATAAAAAAAAGTTCGATCAAGTGTAAAACAACCTACAGGTGGCTCTCTGTCAGACACAATGACAGTAAAAGTATGTCAACCACCATTTATGTCGCATTAGCCAAATCGGGCCAACATGCTCCGACGTCGCTTTGCGCGATGCAGAGCTGCCGGATTGAATCTAGATGAAATAGGATGACTATAAAGGAACTAGAATAGATAGTAATATTTACGTTATCTATACTTATAATAAATCTGTAGAGAGGCCAATTCTGTACATGAAATATATTTTCAAAATAACAAAATAATCAGGGGGTGATTAGTGATCGATACAGATGCCAAAAATGCAATCAGTAAATTTTTTGTCTGTCTGTCCGTCTTTCTGTCTGTCAGCAGACAGGTAGTGGTGGTTGGTGTTGGTACAAATATTCTTCATCTTCCTGGGCAGGTTATAGTATACTTTTCATCACGCTACAATTAATAGGAGCAGAGCAGTGAAGGGAAGTATTGGGAAAAAGGGAGAAATTTTTATCTGCATGTTTCATCGCGCATTACGCGAAAACTAATACAAGCAATTGATTGCAGTTATCACCAATGTATTGCTAGAGGTTTAACTTAAAATTTAAATACTATTTTATGGAAGTCCGTTATTTTCGAAACTTGCAACCAGAAAATGGATTAAGTAGTCATAGCGGTCCGAGTGGCTCTTTCTAAGAGTGATTCTGATCTGATATTTTCAGTGTAACAGTGCAATAGTAGGTAAGTAGCCTGCAAGTAGATGTATGAGAGTGACCTATCATCTTTTCGCTCCAAGCCACCCTCACCTGCTCGTGGAGCATCCTCCCCAATAACAAACTGGCGGTATAGCCATCACGATTAAAGGCTTAACTAAGTAAATCGGCGCAGGCATCGGCGTAGGCCGATGACGGACAGTAGCGTCACCGGAGCGAAGAGCTACGCCCTGCGATCGTCAACCTGCCTGCTCAGCGTGACGATTATAAGCAAAGCCTCCAGATGTTTGCCCAAAGTAGGGAACAACTGGAAAGGCCTTCGTCCAGCTGTGGACTGCAATAGGCTAATGATGATATGAGACTTGTTAATAAGATTTGCTAAGTCCTTCCTGCCGCGGACGGCCAAAATATGGAATTCTCTGCCAACTGACGTCTTTCCTGAGTGTTACAACTTGGAGGTTTTTAAGGCTAGAGTGAATAGGCTTTATCTAAGTAAGCATGTTCCATCCTAGACCACATCATCACTTAGCATCAGGTGTGATTGTGGTCTAATGCTTTCTTAGAATTAAATAAAAAAAAAGACGTCGTCATCCTCTATAAGACGACCAAAGTGCTAAAAAAGTTAGGCGTAAATACATTGACCACATTATTTTTTATCATGCTCTATCTAGATTTTCCTAATTCTCTGGCTAAGTGCACAAGTAAGGGTCGTTAGCTATGAAGCACATAAGTTATTTATGACACAATCGCATTAAGCATTTAGTTGAAATGCACCACGTACTAATAGTATACTATATAGTACGTCCAGCTTTAGATATCTGTGGATAATGAACTATTCATTTCGCGTTAACCTAGTTAAAGTCAGTATAGGCAACAGCTGATAGACTGGAGTTTATATTGAATTTAGTGTCTGATTTTGTTATGATGAATTCCGTTCATATACGAGCATAAATAAATGGATGGTAGTTGAACATTTGGCGTGGCGATTATGGGTATATCCTCCAGATGTTTGCCCTAAGTGGCGAATAACTGTAATAGAACTATAATAGGCTGATGATGAGTTGAACATTTGTCGGTGGAAAAAAATTAAGATGTCCATCACAAATTCAATCGACCATTTGTTTTCAAATAAATACATACCTACCTAAAGTTTAGGCAAATAAATCTCCATGAATGTGACGTGAAGAAGAGGTCCTGGGCTTATTTTATTATAACGAATAGTGATTCTCTTTCCTACCACATGCGATAAAACAATAAAAAGGGGAAAAGAATTTCTTGGCGGATGGCGCTAGCATTTTCAGAAATCCAGAGATGTCGTTCTATACACGAACTTTTGCAGGAGAAGCATAAAAGATACTGATGATTTAAAACAAAACCGTTATTTTTACCTATTTGAATTATCGGTGCATTTTAATGCGGGTGTATTAGAATTAGAACGATCATTCAATCAGTCTGGTTGTTCGGTAAACTCCCCAAGAATTATGTTAAAGATTCTCGAGACCTTAGTTCGAATGTAAATAAACTATATGCCAGACACGGCATATTATGTACATTTGACAGGCTCGGTGGCTCATTTGGTAGTGACCTCTGCCCTCTGAGCCAAGGGTCGTGGGTTCGATTCTCGCACAGTACAAACATTTGTGTTCATGCACATATCTGTTTGTATTGGTCTGGGTGTTTTCTATCTATAATATGTATCTATTTACAAAAAAAAATGTATATAAGTAAGTTTATCAGTTGTCTAGTACCCATAGTACAAGCTTCGGCTTAGTTTGGGGCTAGGTGGCGCTGTGTGGCCCAGCGTGGCATGTCTTGGGTTATTTATTTATTATACACTAGCTGCTGCCCGCGGCTTTGCCTGCGTGAACATCGGTTTGTCATGAAGAGCTGTCATTATATCATGTACGTACGCGTTTTTGTCTCTTATTTTATCACACGCGCTTACGAATGGATGCTCAAAAGATGATGAAGATATAGATATTGTTGCCGACTCATTGGTTTTTGATATTTTTTGATGTTTTGTTTATAAGAATAAATTAGTTGTCATCCAAAATTGGCGTTTATGTTTTCACCTTTTATATTTTTCTCTGATTTTATCCGCAACATTTTGGTTGACGACGCAGACCTTATTCGTCGAGTATGCTGGCGTAGGGGTCTTCGCTTAGCTGATCATTTTTGGCACAGATGGGTTAAGGAATATTTGCCACAGCTAACCCCACGTCCACAGATTGCGTCGCCAGCTCCAGCTCCCGTCAAAGTGGGAGATTTTGGTTTTTGTGGCAGACGGCAACCTCCCACGCGGCACCTGGCCCAGAGGGCGGGTGGTACGCGCTCACCCGGGCAAGGATGACATTACCCGGGTGGTTGACTTGACATCGTCATCGGCGACCTGTGAAGCGGCTGGCAGTGGTGGCCAACTCGACGTCTGTTTATAGTCGGCTTCCTAATTAGTGCTGTGCACGGGGGGCGCCATGTTGCCGACTCATTGGTTTTTGATATTTTTTGATGTTTTGTTTATAAGAATAAATTAGTTGTCATCCAAAATTGGCGTTTATGTTTTCACCTTTTATATTTTTCTCTGATTTTATCCGCAACAGATATATTCGATTTGAGTGCTGAGAAATCTGAACATAGGTTGACACAGGACAAACACAATCGTTGCCGTCCTCCCTATCCTCTGCGACCCAACGGCCTTAGGGCCGTGTGTGAATGTAGGGCTGTGGCCCTTGTGTGGTGGCCGTGGGGCCAAAGTGGGTGGCCGCGACGTGCTCCGCGTGTCCCTCTAATTTAGTAGAGGGCACAGTGTGAGAACGGTCGCGGTCGTTGAAGTCAGCGGCGGAATGAACATCTTCTCCGCCGCTGGGACCTGGGCCGTCGGACACGGGGTCGTCCGGCGCCCGACATGGGGTCCACTGGGAGGGGGCGTGCTTTGTGACCGAGCATGCTCCCGGTGCGCGCTCACGCGCACAGAGGGCGAGCCGTTGTGCGGCACACCGTCTTACCGGGGGAGCCGTGGTAGAGTCTCTTCCTGAGGATCCAGACTCCCCTGGGCTTGGCGGCGATGGTAGGTCACCGTGGGGTTTAGCGGGATAACTTGGCACCGCACACCGAAGGTCCGAAGGGATTCCCCACGTAAAAAAAAAAGGAAAAACACAATGTAAGTACATCATGTTGGCCTCTGGTTGGCCATTGGAAGTCGCGGCCCATTGTTCTCTTAACTGTAAGTTCTGGTGATGACTTATCCAGAGCGATGTCTTCCTAAATTATTCGTGTTATCTAAAAAAGTTTCTACATTGAATCCTACCGGGAACCGATATAATGCGCCACTGGGGTCAGCAGTCATCAGATAGTTATGTCGCGTCCGTACTTTTTTTGAGTCAATTAGTCTTTTTTTGGTATCAAATATCTCGTGCGTACTTGCCCGGTCTGCTTGGAGAATGGTCATTGTGGCCGATTTTCGGCCAGGAGAGGGCTGGCGCCGGCGCGATACGTTTAAAATTGATTAATATAGAAATCATCATCATCATCAGCCTATTACAGTCCACTGCTGGACACAGGCCTCTTCAGAGCTCGCCACCTAGGGCAAACATCTGGAAGATATTATGGGTATAATGGTTGGTTGGCGATCGCAGGGCGTAGCTTCTCGCTCCGGTCACGCTGCTGCCCGTCATAGGCCTGTGATATCTAGCTACGCCTTCCATCGTTATGGTTTTACCACCACCAGTCGGTTTGCCAGAGCCTCGTTTGTTGGTCGGCAGGATGCACCACGGACAGGTGAGGAAGGCTTGGACTGAAAAGGTGATAGGTCACTCCCATACAATATAGAAATACGGACACTTATTTTGTACTTTTTGGAAAATAAGTGCGTTTAATAATCTTATATCTATGCCTACAACTAAGGCAGAACCTGGATATCCTGTGTATGAGCATATTTTGAGAAGCCACGCTAAAAATACTAAGTATCTTTTATTCGATTTTTCTTTGTCATACTGAGCATCCCTAAGAATATGCTGTGAAAATTATTTACCGATAAAATTAAGATTTTTTTAATTGTAGATGGTACCTAACTATGTACAATAAAATATGTTAGTGTACACAGGTTTTAAGTATCACGCCGACCAAAAAGCGACCACTTGGCCGGTGTATGAATCTTAACTTACTTCAAAGCGTTATTTTCTTCCAACATGCGTAATTAAAACGATTTTATTAGGCTGAAATGTTATAATATTAGTATATTGAGGACAGAAATTACAATTTGGATTAGAAAAATATTTATTAAGCATAGTACACTGATCGCAGTTTCGTCGCATCCGAGCTAGACATGTGGCCCGTTGTGAGTCTTCTGAGATTGCAGTAAGGTTTTTGGTTCTTGGTCACTGTGATTCATTATCAGATGGAGGTCGCCTTCTTTACGGGTTATGCTAGATCTGTTTTGACTGTACACAATTCTGAAAGTTTGTTCCAATTTGTTGCTGAATGAGGTGCCTCTGAAACTGAGCAATATTCTAGTAGACAACACCGGTCGTTATCCCTTTACGTTGGTCGTCTTTTCAGTTATAGCAGTTTGCATATACTTAGTTTTTTCCGAAGAATTTCATTCCGAAAATAAGCCGCATAATTTTAATTCACAATTATTTGTACATATAAGTGACGATTTTCCGTATTTGCCTACCTCGATATCAGTACCTGTCATGTCAAATTGATAATTTCGCTGACAAAGTCAAGAAATGACAGTTTCTATGGTGTATTCAAAAAGTTCTTAATCATTCCGTAACATATTTTCCCGAAATTCTAAATGAAAAAATTGATAAATCATTGTAATTTATAGCCTATATGTTAATCTGATGCATAAACAACATTCGTGTAAAGTTTCACTAAAATCTGTTCAGTAGTTTTTGCGTGAAAAGGGAACAAACATCCATCCATCTATCTATCCATCCAAACAAACTTTCGCGTTTATAATATTAGTGGGATGGGATTTTATTCAACAAACGTTCCTTTTTCTTATCAGACGTGAACTGGCAGTGCAAACATTTCAGACTTGCCCTGAATCTAATTTAAAATTAAACGAATACTTGAATTTAGGTAGTTTCTGTACAGAGGGTCGGTGTAGCCGCGCCCGCACGAATATTTAAATAACAACTTTCCCTTTGAAAAGTGCTATCTCGAAATATTTCGCTCATTTACGGAGAGGACTACTGGCAAGTACGTGAGGGACGGGGACAAATGAGGGTTCAGTAGTCAAATAAATACTTGATGGTTACCAACTCCTCTTTGTTATAGCAAACAAATGCATACCTACCTCCACCTAGCCTTACCACCACCTAAAGTATTTATCTATTAAATATTTATGGTGGTGAGACGACCAGTGTGGTTCAGTGGTACCTACTGAACGCTGCGCTGCCTCAGGTCTGATACAGGTCGCCGGTTTGGTCCTCGCACAGTCCAAATTTACCAAAGTTCGATCGCCAACCCGCCTGCCCAGCGTGGCGATTATGGGTAAAGCTTCCAGGTGTTTGCTCAAAGTGGCGAACAGTGGGGAGGCCTCGATAAGCTGATGATGATGATGTCAGCACAAACAAGAGAGTGACAGGCAGACTTTTCATGATGCGCATATAATACGTCGCCGCGGTTATTCACATACGTTAGTGTCAATGTTTTGAACGTGCCAGCTTTACGGCCGTATTCACAACGTTACTATGCGACGCGCGGACGCACAGTGCCTAATTCTATAGGTTTCTGGGTACGGGATGTAAGGGAGCAGCCTATCATCTTTTTGCTCCAAGCCAACCTCACCTGCCCGTGGTGCATCCTGCCGAATAACAAACGAGCCGCTGGCAACCGACTGGTGGCGATATAACCATCAAAATGGAAGGCGTAGCTAAATCCCACTGACCGATGACGGGCAGCAGCGTCACCGAAGCGAGAAGCTACGCCCTGCGATCGCCAACCTGCCTTCCCAGCGTGGCGATTATGGGTATATCCTCCAGGTGTTTGCCCTAAGTGACGAACAACCGAAGAGGCCTATGTCCAGCAGTGGACTGCGATAGGCTGATGATGATGAAGGCATCAAAAGTTAGGAGTGGGAGTATATAACATCACTCGCTCCCGTAAAAATGCCTCACCGAGTGACGTCCACGCCTAATTTCAACGGGCTATAACTTCTGGGTACCTGTGCGTTCGGGCAACACATAGTAACGTTTGTAAATACGGCCGTGAGTTAACTGACTTGGACGATTTTCTTTCGGTTTTCCCCTTTCACCTTACGAACTCTGCAAACCCCCTGTTTATGTAGCACTGTTTATTCAGTAGTAGACACTCATTAGGCGAACAAGGACAAAGGGTTGCAGTAAAAACGAAAATGCAAAACCGGTGTCAAGGAAATGACTGTTCCTTTGCCTTAATTTAGTAAAATAGTACGCTGCAGAGAAGTTCTGTAAAAACCCGAGGTGGAACCGTGGTAACAGCTTGTGAAGATTTACTGCAATGTCTTTTTACCCGACTACAGCGAAGGAAATAAGAAGGTTACTATATTGGTCGGTATGTGTGTATCAATCTAAGTAAGTATGCATCCCTCGACATATTCGGAAGTGACATTAATGTATGTTCTTTTTTTATAATATTTGGATGTTCAAGGCGAGAGTGGACCGGTTTTTGCTGGGTGAGTGTGTTCCATCGTAGACTTCGATATTAGCTAGTCACAGTCAAGAGCCCATTTAGCATGATGAAAAGAAAACTAAATTTGGTATGGAATTCGGATTGAGTATGAAAATATGTTTGATGCAATTTCAAAGCTTAATGAAGTTAACTATTAGAATAATTTTGGTGTGTTCTGTGATCATCATCATTCTCTCACATAAACTGTTGGACATAGGCCTCTCCACTTTTTTTTTATAGTGGCTCGACATAATGGCTTCCCTACGCCTGATGGAAAGCAAAAGAGAAGCCCAAGTCGCTGTGACAACTGGCAAGTAACTGGTCAGTTACCTGTCAGTTGCCACTGCCATGCCGGCCCAACCCTAACCCCCCACGAGCTCAGGACACCCTACTCACCAGCAGAAACACGACCCGAAGGTCATTTGGCTGCGGTATTTTATAGGGTGGAGGTCCTTCCCCGGACGGGCAGCTCAATTCGAGCGAAGATTCGCTATGCCCTACCTCTCTTGTTCGCCACATCGATCGAACTTGGGTTTCTCACACCCATCACTTGCCAGTCATCCTGAGCAAAACGTCACACCATCTGGCCTGAGGGCGTCCCACACTACGTTTGCCGAGAAGCGGTATCCACTCTAGAACTCATTCACCCCAACAGTTACAGGGATATTTAGGTGCAAAATGGTTATTAGGCTTGATTTTGTCCTACGCTTACTTAGCGTTCGTTAAAATTAGGCCGGCTTGATTCAGGAAAGTGTAATTTTTTTCTTCATATTATTTTACTGAGTGTTTTAAAATGGAAGTTTGCTTACTTTCCTACATACATACTATATTGTAGCATTGCTTTATTAACTCGACAGGCAATAATACCTGCGGGACGCGGAATTACGGGAACACCAATTATTCACGGTTAGAAGCGAATACGGTAATCGACACCGAATAGTTAATTACTAATATAATATAAATTAGGGTAGAGTGTAGCAATGTTAATTTAGTAGCTTCTATAGATAATATAGTAGTAGCAATGGTAATTTTTTCTGAAGTAGCGATCGTTTTTGTATTTTTTTACGCCAGGAATGCCGCTAGGTATGGGACACCATGTGAAACTCCTAAAATGCAGAATACCCTCTAAACCTGACGGTGGTACGAGCGCTCACCTGTTAATTATTAATTTTAATTTTAAATTAAATATATAATTTTAATTAATTAATCTATTAAACTCTATAGGGTCTTCTCGTCTTTTAAAACTATTTGAGGAGGATCGGGATGCCCGTCGGGATTCGTCTCAACCCCTCCTCGGCTCAATAGCGCTGCGCCGCCTGAAAGGATGGCGGTAGACCTCGGGAGGACGTAGTGGTGCCGGCATGGACGTCACTGACCACTTGTGTCCAAAGACACGTGTCGTCGTCTTCCTCGGGGTTGATGATCGGAGCGCAAGAGAGTCAGCCCAGCAGGGAGTGTTCAATCTTCAAGGAGGCATGAAGATTATGATGATGCATGATCCATCATTTCGTTACAGGTAAGTTATGAGAGGTAGATTTAGCTGCCCGTCCGGGGAAGGACCTTCCACTATAGAATACCGCAAAATGACCTTCGAGTCGTGTTTCTGCCGGTGAGTAAAGTCTCCGGAGCTCGTGGGGGGTTAGTGTTGGGCCGTCATGGCGGTGGCAACTGACAAGTAACTGACCAGTTACTTAAATAGAATAGAATAGAATATGTTTATTTGGTACACACAGAATAATAAATTACACAGCATTTAAACAGCTTAGGTCTAAAGTACCAAAATGGTCCCCGCTCAGTATAAGGCCGTAATGAAGTATAATACATCACGACCACTGGTATTCTGCGGAGCCAGTTAATAAAAAATAATAATCATTAAAAAATTAGAAAACAAAAAATTTGCTCCTTATCACAGCGACTTGGGCTTCCTTTTCGCTTTCCATCAGGCGTAGGGAAGCCATTATGTCGTGCTACTATAAAAAATACGAACTTTCATAACAAAGCTTACAAAATCGCTCCGTTACAAGTATTAATAAACCACATCAAATACGTAAGACAACACTACACGGGTTTGTTGGGCGAAGTTGCCAAATTCCGTCTGACGAGACATGCAAAAGTTGCCGCAACATGCCTCCGTGAGGCATTCGTTAGCAACTCCGGCGCGCGCGGAATCATAAACACGGGAACTTTGCTAACAAACGAACACCGAGATGTTCTTGAGAACCCTTGGTATTGTCTGTGTGTTTGTTGTAATAAAGTGTATCTGATATTGTCTCCAATTACCTCTGTATTGTCTACGGGGATGCAAGGAGCGACGTACTCGTATCATCTTTTCGCTCCAAGCCACCCTCACCTGCCCTGCATCATACCGAACAACAAACGAGGCTCTGGAAACCGACTCTACCTATAACCATCGTGAAGTAGCCCCCTCTAAGAGAAGAGGGGGAGTACCAAATGTGACATAGGATAAGATTAAAGAATTTGTGAGGAGTCAAGAAATTGCGCGCGGTAGAGTGCAGAGTGCCTGGCCACACGCAATATCCGCGCGCATCTCCAAAGATTCGACCAGTATAACCTGAAGGTTCGTATGGCCATGGGAAGGTGGTGAAGCCAATATCGGGCAACAGATTCACCGAAGCGAGAAGCTACGGCCTGCGATCGCCAACCCGCCTGCCCAGCGTCTCGATTATGGGAAAAGCCTTCATATGTGTGACCAAAGAGGTGAGCATCTAGAGAGGCCTACTATGTCCAGCAGTGGACTACGATAAGCTGATGATGTTGATTACTTTTGATTTATGCTTCTTAGCTACTCTCAATCATACTCTCATGACCGAATCAGTGGCTAATTTCCAAGGACTAGCCAAGTATGCATCTGATATTAAATAACCCAAAACATGCCACGCTGGGCCATACATCGCCATCTAGCCCCAAACTAAGCCCATGCTTGTACTATGGGTACTAGACAACTGATTAACTTACTTAATTTTTTTTTTTGTAAATAAATACATATTATAGCAAGCAAACACCCAGACAAATACAAACAGACATGTTCACTTCATGAAGACAAATGCTTGTACTGTGCGGGAATCAAACCCACGACCCTTGGCACAGAAGGCAGAGGTCACTACCAAATGAGCCATCGAGCCATTCAATTAAAGTTCACAAGTGTGACACAACAAACTCCTTCACTCTCTTTTCTCTTCCTCTTGATCCGAAAAAATATCCCAAATACAAAGTAATCATATGTAATATTAAATGATGCTCCACAATGCCCTAATAAATATTCCCCTCATTCTTATTACCGTGCCCGATAACCAAATAAAAGATTTATGAATTCGGTTTCACTCGCATAGTTCGACCTTAATATCGAAATGTTTCGCTGATTTATCTTGCTCTAATTGACATGTAATGCACGTACTATCAACAGGAAAGATCCAAAAATACACCTTAACACATTGACTTAAGAAGCAAATGTATCATCGGGTTTCGCAGACGACTGTACTGTCTAAATCGTAAAAATCCGCACGTACGCCCTTAATTCCTTGTAATAAAGTTCATATTTGTAGGCTCGCGTATAAGTCGATCACGGTATTCTCTTGGATGCTCAATCAAATGATTCGTTGATTTTTCGCCAAACATTTGTATTGAATATCTTCTATTAGAATTCTGTTCGATGAGTTTACTTGGAGTTTGTGGTTATTTACGTGGAAAATCGAATTACCTTGTGCGAGTTCAAATAGGAGAAACATAACATAAATAAGTATCACGCAATATAACATTTCCTTATAAATAGCTTAAGGGGTTACATAAGTAGCTACGTGATAAACATACTACCACAAATAAACCTTTGGAGTGTCAGTTTAACCAGTCCGAACAAATACACACAGGTATTAATTTATGCCTAATCTTTGTAACGTTTAATTTCCGGATTTAGAATAGGACCAGAGATAGAGAGAATAGAAAAATATGACAAACCGACTGGTGGCCGTAAAACCATCATGATAGAACGTAGCTAAATACCACAGGCCGATGACGGGCAGCAGCGTCACCGGAGCAATAAGCTACGCCCTGCGATCGCCAACCCGCCGCCCAGCGTGGCGATTATGGGTATATCCTCCAGATGTTTGCCCTAGGTGGCGAACAGCTAGAGAGGCCTGTCCAGCAGTGGACTGCAATAGGCTGATGATGATGATGAGAAAAATATAGTATTAATGGGCACAGCAGGTAGGATTTAGGAATAAATGTATATACCTATAAATACAAGATCGATTGTTTCGCTTCAATATTTTGGTTAACGAAAGGGGTTAAATTCACAAAAATAAACTGTAATTAATATAGGTATGTAGCTGATTTTTGTGCATTTAATTTTTTCCAAGTTTTTTTCCGGTATTTCAAAGTATGTAGGCCCAATATCTATGTATATGTCACCGGAAAATAGCAAGAATCGTAAGTTGATCAATTTCCTAGGTAGTTGATTAACATCCGGAATATAACAAACGGTAGTTGAAATGTATTATTTAACGCAATGGATTTCAGTTAGTTGATCAACTTACGGTAGCCTGACAGTCATTTAATAATTTACGTTTTTCACACAAGTAAAATCGTCCTTAAATGGGCCAATCGTTGCTCGATGTACTATTTAACGGTGCACTATTACCCGTAAATTAATACACTGTTCCCTGATTGGTTGCCGGGATAACGCCACGTGAGCCATTGAACCAATCAGCGTTCACCTCACCTTCGTCGGATTATTTTACGGCAAAACCCCGTAAAATGATCAATGTACTAAAATACATACGTTAAATAATACATTTCAACTGCCGTTTATTATTTTCCGGAAGTTAATCAACTACCTAGGAAATTGATCAACTTACGATTCTTGCTATTTTCCGGTGAAATATATATATACTTACCTACACATAGATACTTGTAAAACCAACTCAATATTGGATGTTTGGTGTAAAGTAAATATTATCGCGGGGATGTTGGCGCCCCGTTAACTAGGTCACGCGTACTCCATTGTATGGGAAATAGTTGTCACAATGCGACGCTGTACTATGGCTACATGTGGGTGCATGTGATTTAGTGATAGGCATCATTGTTAAGTCCCTATCAGTAAAGACTAGGGCTGGGTACTATTATGTTACTATATTACCTATTATTGTTACTTCTTGTAATTATAAATCGGTAATGACCGACCGACTTTGGGATTCAAGGGAGCGACTTATCATCTTTTCGCTCACCCTCACCTTACTCGTTATATTAATACTACAATGACCTACTTTGGAATGTACCTAAGGGCCTTTCGTCCAAGCCACCTCTTGTGCCCGCGGTGCATCCTGCCGAATAACAAACGAGGCTCCAGCAGCCGACTGGTGGCGGTACAACCATTACGATGAAAGGCGTAGCTAAATATCATAGGCCGATGACGGGCAGTAGCGTCGCCGAAGCGAGAAGCTACGCCCTGCAAACGCTAACCCGCCTGCCCAGCGTAGCGATTATGGATAAAAGCCTATGGAGAGAGGAGAGGCCTATGGACTGCGATGAGATGATGATAATGATGATGACCGAATTTCACCAGAAGCCTCCAAGAAGACTAGCCAAATGTGCAGGAGATATTAAGGTGGACAAGTCTGTTCCATAACTGTCAGAATTTGATGTAACCAAGGTTATCTGCGCCTTAAAAAACACTAAACATTGCGTCACCAAGTTTGTGAAACTGTATAATACTGTACTGTTCACTTAAATCTCAAGTAGGTATACATTCATGCTTTGAAAAGCATTTCCAAAGGCAACCCAAAATCTATTTGGAAAACGATGGCAGTGAAACTTTTTACCTCGACTTTTCCGGTGGCGGTCAAATTCACGGTTCAACTAAAACGAGGCTAGATATCTTAGAGTATCAATGAGGTTGGAGTGATCAAAAGAACTTAAATAAAGCGATAACAAAAAGAAGTAAGAGACAGTGTTTTTTTTTTCAGTTTCATGTCCCGCTGTCATCAGCAGTAGCCTGACTGTTTCGTCCACTTTTGTCATATAAGATTGTTTTATTATATTAGCTACATACATACCCCATCATCCAACCATCAGACAAGGGGATCACTAAGCTTTGTCACTATATAACAAAAAACATCAATATTACCATTAATTTTAGTCTGGCCTACTGAAACATTCGTGTGACGAACATTTGTGTTTGTTCCGTATCTGGGTTTTTAGTTGTATTTAAGTGAATACTCGTGTTTGTGGTTTATTCGTGTTTTTTATTGTATTTGGACATAATGGTTTCTCTACGCCTGATGGAAAGCAAAAGAGAAGCCCAAGTCGCTGTGCCAACGGGCAAGTAATTAGTCAGTCGTTGTTCCCTATAACATAAGTATACCCGTAACATAAGTGCTTTAGCTACTTATTTTGGGATCAGTTACTTTGGGATAACTATTTAATTAAGAATAAGAAAAACTTTATTTGACACAATTACACAAAGAAACACAATAACAAAAAAATCAAAATAAGAGAAACACAATAACAAAAAATAAATAATTAGGATTATTATCAGTAGAAGCAATCCACCATCAAGATCGCTCCAGTTTTAAATTTCTCTAACGTATCCGCGCCGAAATAGGCCAGAATTGAATGTATGCGTTAACCCTGTAGTTTGGAATGCAAATTGAATGCAGTATTGGTGTCGGCCGGGTCTTTTTGGCCAACCATTTTGCCGCGACGCGGTGAGGTAATCTAATCGACATAACAAATGTGGCCGGCACACCTCGACTAAATTGGTTTGCAATTTTAATAGGCTATCTATAGGTGAGTGAAATGGATGCATGTTGGTTAAGGGTTGTGTGTCCAGAGATTTTATTTGATGTTTTGGTCTCTACCTAGATGATCGTTGCTTCAAGTCTGACACATACCTAGTATTTACCTTACCAATGACCCTAATAATAGTTAGATTCGATCCCCCCTTTTCATTCGCGTGATGAGCATTTGTGTTTGTTCCGTGTCTGGGTTTTTTTTATAAAAAGAGCGTTCAGGATTATCTCACTCCACCTGATGGTAAGCGGTCGTGAGATCCAAATGTTAGGTCTACAGGCACAATAGGGCATACCCACCGCGTCTGTCGCTCTTACCCTGAAGGCCCACTGAGACGCTGTTTCACGCCCAGCCTAAAGAGCCCAGGATTGTAAGAGGAAGGGAACACATGAGCTGGAAGGGCATTCCATGACTTAATGGCACGGGGCAGGAACGAGGAACTGAACCTTTTGGTGCGCGCTACTATTGTATGGTATACGGATGACAACGCTGTCCGGCACGTGTTGTTCGGGAGAGGAAAGGAGAGGATAGGATTAGTTGGAATAACTCTGTAGTGTAGGGTGTAGGTATATTTATTAAAGTACCTATACAATGTGTTTTTGTGACACTTCGTATATTTGCGGGTGATTTGCGGTACATTAGTTGTTCTAATACCCATAACACAAGTCCTTAAGCTACTTACTTTGGTATCGGAGCAACGTAATATTTTACTTATTTACATTTCCTGATTTATATAGAAAGAAAGAAAGAAAAATGTTTAATGGCAACAATTGGCGAGACACAGATAGTACATGATATAAATACACATCATCATATGAGCAGAGAATATAAAAGAAAAAGAACGAAAGTGTGTAGCCAATCAAGTTCCATCCTCAGCTTATGCCGTTATGGCGTCAAGGACACCATAGCGACGCTATATATACTTAGAAGAAAGATAAATGGATCAAATACATTCAAGTGCTCCAATCTATCTAAATCAACAAAAGAAAACTAAATAATCCAAAATTCAAACACCAGGTGACACCGTCACACTACTTGCCGTTTTCTTTACAAATAAACTTACTTTCTACTTAGGTAACTTAGACAGTTCAGACCTCAGCCCAAGACCCAACTAGTCACAGAGAATCCGAGATGCCATTCGAAGAAAATAGGTCAATTTGTTTGGCCTTGCAGTTTGTTACTTTGGTGAAATCTTTCCTAGCTTACTTATTTATAGCTTTGAGCGCGCTATGAAGGTATTTGTGAATAGTTAATACTGCTATGGTCTACGATATTCAACTGATCATCATCAGCCTATTGCAGTCCACCGCTGGACATAGGCATCTCTAGTTGATCGCCACATAGGGCAAACATCTGGAGGATAGGTATACCCATAATCGCCACACTGGGTTACAGTCCGGTGATGATGATAAGGCCGCCCCGGCCATCATCGTAGTCATTTAGAAAAAAAATCGCCACGCTGGGCAGGCGGGTGGGCGATCGCAGGGCGTAGCTCCTTGCTCCGGTGTCCGCCCATCACCGGCCTAAAGTATTTAGCTATACTACGCCTACAATCGTGATAGTTATACCGCCACCAATCAGATGCCAGAGCCTCGTTCGTTATTCAGTAGGATGCTCACGGGCAGGTGAGGGTGGCTTGGAGCGAAAATATGATACTTAGGCTCCCTTACGTCCCTCCTCTCCCATTATCCCATCGACTAGTTTATTGAATCTTTAAACAAATCATGGATTTCAAACATGAAATGAATAGTTCAAAGTAAGTAAACAAAGCCGGGGTTAAACCAATGTGAACTTAATACTATTTGCGTGTTCCTCGGCTGAATATTACAGATGCCCATCAGGGGTGTTGCACTTGATGTGGGTTAACGGTCCATACACACGGTCTTAGAGTTTGATGAACATTGAAATAATAACCCATTTAGTTGCTTGCCACGCCCAAATGATAAAATCTAAGATAAGTATAACTTTAACTGTGAAACGCTGATGTATCTAACCATTGACGTAAACTTATTTTTAAATAATTTACAATTTAGGTTAATGGCTACGACACAGTTCTAAGCTAAGCTTATCGTTTGATTGCAGGCTGTGATTGCAGGTTATGTACTACTCGCATATTCTACCTTCTATAATCCTACTTTCTACTAATATTATAAATGTGAAAGTTTGTTTGGATTTATGTTTGTCTGATAAAACTTTCATGCAAAAACTACTGTACGGATCTTATGATCGCAACGTTGTGCAACCATTGGCGCGGTCAATCCGATGATGGGTGACCAAAATTTGACACTGATTTCCTCCGTGCTTCGGAAGGCACGTTAAGCTGTTGGTCCCGGGTGCTATCTTTACCAACTCAGATAGCAGTCGTCACATCATATCAGAGATTATGATAACTCTGACGCCCAACTGGGAATGGGTATAGCTTACCCTAAGTGTTGCGGAGATCTGATGGCTGTCGCTCTGTGTGAAAGCTTGGGCCCTACTCCAGAAAACGAAAACGATCGTTCGTTGAACGGATCGCTTATTTTTGCACCATATATCCCTCTCATTTGTCCCTCCCGTGTTCTAATATATCAATTAAATTGTTGAAAATCGACGTTGACGAATTTTAGTTCGTATATTCGAACACGGGAGGGACAAATGAGAGGGATTGATGGGGCAAAAATACGCGATCCGTTCAACGAACGATCGTTTTCGTTTTCTGTAGTAGCCCTCGGGCTAAGAGGCCCTACGCCACGCCAAATCTCTCAGTTTGGGAAGCCGACCCTGAGACAATCGGGAAAAAGGCTAGGATGATGATGACAGTAATATAGCTCAAGCGTCTGTTTACTATCGGTTGTTATTTATAGGGATGTTCAGTATTATTTCAGGCTGCACCATCCATAAACTTTAATTATTATTCAGTCTGCGAAGAGCTTTTCGTCCCCGGTTGTCCTCAGCTAACGTGGCATTCCTTAAATATTACGAAAACAGATTATGGATTCGTTAAGGATGACAGGTAGGTAGGGCTTAATGGACGAGTCATATCTGGTCTGCGTTACTGGTCTCTTCCCTTAGACTCTTTTCCCTTCAAATTCTCCTGCACATAGAATGAGCGTATGTTAAACATGGGAAACGGCGTTTACGTGGCTGAATACAAATCAAAAATTATATATGTCACCGTAAAATTGTAAGTACCGTTAGAATCTGGATGTTTAGTGTCTGGATGTTTATTATTTGTATTTAAGTATTTATTTGTGGTACCTTCGTTGTTCTGATACCCATAACGCAAGTGCTTAAGCTCCTTACTTTGGGATTAGAGCAATGTATGTGATGTAGTCTGATATTATATATTATTATTATATATATATATTATAACCCATCTTGCGTGATTGTACATAAACTGTCAAAAGATTGTGAACTATAACAACTGCTTACAATTTAACGTATTATTTTTCTGTAGATTGTGGTCATTCAAGGTGGAACAGAATTAATTTTAAGAATTTCACTTCGTTCGTTTACAGTCTTCCGAAAAATAACAGTTAATACGTAACCTATACCTTACAGTTTAATATCTCGCGAGATTATAATATGTATAACGGTACTTATTTACAATTTTACGTTGACATATTACCAGCCTATGTCCAGCAGTGGACTGATGTGGGCTGATGATGATGATGATATTACAATAGACACTCCTAAGTATAAAATTAGTCGGCCTTCTAAGCACACGTGTGTAAGATGCAAAGATATTTAACGCGGTATGATGAGGCCCACCTGTTAGTAAATAAACTATTTGGGGCACACAGATTACCAGGCATAATTAACCGGTAACGAGCTTGCTTCGCTACACAACTTACTTATGTATAACTTAGATCATTTAGACTTGAGACTGTTTCAATGTCATAATAGTTCTAGCAATAAGTAGTTAACACAGTTTTCTGAAGCTACATTTTTGCACTTAACAATTGAAGTAATCTTATAAAGCGACGGACATATTTACACAGGGCTCCTGTAAGTTCCGGTGATTTTCTTTTTGGGATAGGGAGGTCCGGAAGACTTGAATATTGTTCTAACGATACCTACGTCAAAAAGGTCATTTATATTACCGCGGTCTACCAATGACTGTTCATTTCTTCCTCCTGATTAAGTCTCCCGGACTCCCCCATACCTGTACTATTTTTGATCGTGATTGAAACTCTTTTCAATGTACAAAAACAAAAAAAAATCCAAAGCCAGCTTGACATGTTGTCAATCTGACATTTTGTATACAAAATCATTAAAAAATCATCACATTAATCGACCTTATTATTATATTATGTTTTACTCAAACATCGGCCACAAAGTTCTAACGAGATTGAAACTAACTGAGCGAGATGGGAAATTCGTTTCACGAACCTACTCAGACAAGAAGGAAGCTAGTGCACCGCCTCCCAAACCTTCAGTAGACCCGAGAAGAACTTTCAGGGTGTACAGATATGATGGTGTCCTTGAGAAGGGTCAACCGAAGCTTCAAAGCTTCGAATTAGACGTTAGCACCTGTGGGAACATGGTTCTGGACGCGCTAATCAAACTGAAAGACATGGATCCCTCTGTCACATTCCGGAGGTCCTGCAGAGAAGGGATATGTGGCTCTTGCGCTGTTAATTTGCAGGGGATGAACAAACTGGCGTGTATCACTGCCATACCGCCGGATAAAACGGTGACCATTTACCCTATCCCACACATGTATGTCATTAGGGATCTGGTGGTGGACATGACGCATTTCTTCAACGGATACAACAGCATACGTCCTTATTTGGTGAGTGATGTCTCCTTTAATTACCTTAGGTACTATATAAATATTAACTAGGTACAGTAATGGTATAAACTAAGATTAGTTAGATTAGATAATCTAACGTCAGTTTTTGCAATGATTTACCTGTAAAACAATTCTCTGGAATTAAGAGGGATTTACTAGTAACCAATAAACATTTTGTATGAATAATAATTTAGAATAGTACCCACCCCATTTCATCCCGTGGGTGTCTAGGGAGAAGACTTCGGGAATAGCAGAAAACGCTAGGTAGCCTTTTAGTTTAGTTACCTGGGTACAAATAAAACCTACTACGGTCACCAACCCGCCTGCCTAGCGTAGTAACTAAGGCAAATCCTGATCAGGCTCATCACACTTGCTCGTCTGCCGGCCATTGCGGGCATTGGGCCCAATGACAGTTTTTTTTCCAGGGGTCGTCCAACGTCCACTGCTGGACATAGGTTGTCCCGCCTTTGTCCAACAGTTAGCACGTTTGCTGTACGTACGCGTAGCTAGATACCGCAGGCGTTTGCGGGCAGCAGCATCACCGGAGCGAGAAGCTACGCCCTGCGATCGCCAACCCGCCTGCCCAGCGTGGCGATTATGGATATATGTTCGCCCAAAGTTGTGAACAACTGGAGAGGCTTATGTCCAGCAGTGGACTGCGATAGGCTGATCATTGCACGTTTGCAGGCTGATGATGATAAGATAATAAACCAAAGCTTATTTGCTCAAAGGTAAGGAAAACCCAAACGGCGTTCGGCAAGGCGCAGTACGCTCAGAGCATAAACGACAACGTGAAGATGATCGGCCTCTACGAGTGCGTCCTCTGTGCCTGCTGCTCCACCTCCTGCCCCAGCTACTGGTGGAACGGCCGCAGGTTCCTCGGTCCAGCCACCCTGCTGCACGCCTACAGATGGGTCATAGACTCCCGCGACGGAGACACAGAGCAGAGACTTTACGACTTACGCGACGACTTCAAGGCTTTCCGTTGTCACACAATCATGAACTGCAATTTGGCCTGCCCTAAAGGTTTGCTGCCAGCGTTTGCCATAGCCAAACTCAAGAGACTTATAACTGGTCTGGATAAGAAGCCGCGGCCTGAGATAGATCCTATGAAACTGGCTGGCGGGTCGGGCGGTTCTTGCCTTAAATAATGTACGATTTTTAATCACTTTTTACAATAAATAAATTTTGATAGCATTAGATGACTTTTATTATAATTAATAATTTAGAATTTTATGTAAATTTTTTGGTATCTCCTCTCATACATTCGAAGCCTTATAGTTGGAGAAACGTCAAATCTCTGGCGATAAACACCAGTCGCAATTAATTCCATTGTAGTAAAAGAGGACTTCATAATAATATCGTATCCGATGGTACGCGTTGGTTGTTGTTAATATTTAGTCAACCGACTAGCAAAATTCTAGACGTCAAGTTTTCTGCCACACAAAAATAAGAAGCAATAATGTTTTGACTGCTACATGAATGTAGGTATATCAATAGAGTTGATAGTTCACATATCTATTCTCCCTAACTTCAAACTTTCCCTTTGTATTTTCCACCTGTAAATCAATTAGAATTAACACAGAATCTGATCTCCAACACTTCAGATGAATGAATGAATGAAATAATGTTTATTGCTAATTGGGTAGATACATAATAATTTTTAGACAGCTATAACAACTTAACATAATAACATGTATGTACTTTACAACTAGCAAAGGGAGATAGCTCAGCTTGTGCTGTCCGAGGAACCATGTCCCGGATAGCGCTGATTTTTAGCTATTCACATGATCTCTGCAGGTGTCCAACGAGATAGTATGCAATGGGGCTAGTTTTTAATTTAAACATTATAGGATATTTCAGACGAGCAGAAGATACAGAAGAGCAGATACAGTTGTCTACCGAAGTCATATCACTAGTAGCTGCAGATTACGATTTTGTAAGCATAAATATCGCTTTGTCATGAAGAGCTTCACCTCTTGTCATGCACGTGTCTTCATCTCTTATTTTATCACAGTCGCCTTTTCAAGGCTATATTTCGGGATTAGAATATCCAATAGCTTCTTCCAATGAACCCATGACGAGAATACATTGTTTTTTTTTCACACTTTTTGCTGAAAAGGCTCATTCTTTGTAGCATGTAAAATACCCGGGGATGTAATCACTTTACAAAGTTAGCCGAACGAAATTGTGTGCCGATAAATATCCTAATACTGGTTGCTGGCGGAACATAGACCTTATCATGTGGTGTTAGAATTGAAATTTTGCTTAAGTGGTGGTAAATTTTGGAAGCAAATTTTGTCAAAGGGGAGAGGAGCCGACTATGAAAGGCAATGATTGATGAGAGTGCGAGCAAGTTATTTATGTGTAAGAGGTGTTTACATGCTTAGACTTTGTTTGACCACTGATTGATAAAGGAGATGTGTAGTTGTTACCTATACTTTATTTATCTTATCTTTCAATCAATCAATCAACAGCCTTGGTCCGACCATTGTTGAACGCAGGCCTCCTTTAATTCGCGCCATATTTCTTTCCCGTGCTTCCCCCATCAATCCAATATCAGTAGTTCTTCTAATCATCAGCCCGACGAGTTGTGGGACGTCCTACACCACATCTGCCTTAAAGCAGTGTCCAAAGACTCGTCTGCTCCACCTACTTATTCTCAGTTCTACGGCAGACAAGATTCTTCTTTTATCTTAAAAAATAGTGAACCTACAAGAAGTGGATTTAATGCCACATATTCTTAAATGTAGAGGTAGTGAGTGTTCTACAAAATTAGAAGCACAAAAAGAATACTAAATAACATTTTAAACCTTTCCTTCAATAAACATTTTTAATTGTTAATTAAGCAGCTTACATGATTGCGTATTATAATGTCTATTGTCTAATTCACACTGTATCTAATAGTAACAGATATGAAACAATTACCAAAGATACAATCATAACAATTTACATAAATCGGAGAGTGTAAACACCATTTTACACTGACTTTATATAGTTGATGTTCATAAGTGGATTCGGAAATTTCGCATAATAAACGTTATGTGGGCTGGTTATAATACAAGTTTCATGAAACTAATTTCATCAATCAAATACATAAACACAAATTTAAGCTGAGCTTTGACTATTATTGATGAGTGGATATTCTATTAGATGATACGTATATGCATCAGATATATGTGGGCACGTAAGCTACTCAAACACATGATAAACAGCCCCCAAGAATACATCTTCACCGAAAGTTTCAAAATGATGTCAATATTGTACCTTGTCTATAAATGTTTCTATTTTGTGCAATAAAGAATATATATCTATCTATTGTAAGCGTCAGACTGATCTCAGCATACAATTTTCATAGCTGTCCCACAGTTAAGGTGCTCAAACGTATCTAAGGGGCCAGTCCTTTTTTAATGTTTAAAAGGTAATTACTGCTCAATTAGTCAACAATGCCAAGGGCATAACCAAGCCTCTGCCAACTGTGAGGGGAGGACTCTTTTAAAATCACTTTTAAAGATGGAGCAGTCACGGAACAGCGGGGCTGAAAGCTTGTTCCAGAGTTTCAACGCACTTGGAAAAACATTATCGCTGGAAATGGACAGTCTTGGATAAGAGGAGAAGCTGAAAACCAGCGCTGCCCAGGTAATTCCCTGAGGCAGCATCAGCTGAGCTAATTCCCATTGTCTTTTCTGTATTTTCGTTATTTTGATGTTTTTTTTTGTGTGTTATCTACTTAGTAAGACTCCTTGCCGGACTCTTTGTTTCCGGAGACATACAATCTTGAGGTGTTCAAAGCGAGAGTGAATCGGTATTTTCTGGGCAAGCGTGCTCCATCGTAGGCTTCAATATCACTTAAAACAGGTGAATTGTGGCAAACCCATAATGAATAAAAAGTCAATAAATCCTTTTTATTCTTATTCTTAAATCGTCTCTAGATGGTATGGACGACTGAACGGACTCATAAAATCACTACCAAAAGAACAATGGACTCACATTAATGCACTTGATGTAACCATAAAGGACTGTTCAAACCAAACAGAACCTTATTTGCCGTAGACCTCAGCCCATATTGTTGCGTGCCCCAATTAATTAAGAGCGATGGCAAGTTAAAATCCTTCAGTGTTCGTTTCGTGTGTTAAAATAAACAAAGGAATTTAAGTCTTATTTTGATGAAGCGTAAGGCGCAATTTCGGTCAGCAATATCCGGTTAATACGGTGGCTGGGTGTGCAAACACTTAACCCTATTTCAGATGGGCAAACAAAAGTGATAAGTTCTCGTACGCAATAAAAACGACGGGCCGATTCGGACCAAAGGCTTCTAACGGGTAATATTGACCTAGGTGTAGGTAAACTATAGTAACAAAGAAAGTTGGCCTCTTTGTATTAATGTAGTTCTAGGCTGGTTTTATTGGGCATTGGCAAGGACTGGGTAAAAACAAAGACTATTGGCAAATAATGGAAGAACAAATAAGGAAATACCATGATATCTAGAATAGAATAGAAATAGAATAGAAATTATTTATTTGGTACATATTAAAAATATTACAAAACATAAGACTATGAACATAAAAAACAAGGAAATTATCTTAAAGCTATGAACTTCTATAAAAAAAAAGTGAACATAATAACAAGAACAACAAGTGTACCAAAATGGTCCCCGCTCAGTATAAGGCCGCGACGGAAGTGACGTCACGGCCACTGGTATTCTGCGGAGGCCAGTCAAATTTTATTAACAGTACAAAATAATAGAATATTTAAAACATAAAAAAAAGAACTTCAAAATATTGAAACAATGGACGGTAGCTAAACAGTAAAAAATAGGTATCTCGCACAAATAAATTATTTACAAGTAATAAAACCACAGCAACATGTACTGAATCACACTTAATGAATAAACAATAACAAAACGAATTATAATAATTTTAATTGTATAATTGAATGTAAGTATGTATATTATCTACTTTACAATATAATACATCTATGTATTTATTTATGTATATGGTATAGGTACACAGAGAATATATATAACAAAATGGAACACAAAATTTTATTCTTAGGTATACTATTATGAATATTTATTATTAATGAGGAAGTAGCCAGTAATTTAATTGGTTTATTATGGATGTATTAATTCTGTATTGAAATTATTTGTAGGTAAATTTTACGAAACAACTGTATTAGTAATATTGACAAAAAAAAAAATAATAATTTCTCGATATTAAATCTATTTTTCCCTCTGCATTGTCAATAAATGATGTTTAAATTTAACTTTGAACGTACGAACTGTTATATAGTATTATTTATGGTCCATTTTCTCCTTGCCTGCGAGACAGAAGTCTCGTAATAATTAAAACGCGCACATACCTTTTTTGTTTAGATCAACGTTTCTTATAATGGCCATGGTGAATTGGAAAATTTCCTACACCTTCTGAATGACTGAAGGTTACTTACTTACCTACTACAAATGAAAAGACATGATAGTTTGCTCGCTTGCCCTTATTAAAATGATGATAATTATGTATTATACCAATAGGTAAGAAGACGAACTGTTGTGTTTGTTGCGGCACTTCTTCTGACGTTTCAAATGCTGTTAAGATAAAAGTTTTGGAAAAAATATTACCTGTATATAGATAGATATTCTTTATTGTACAATAATAATAAAAATAACACAAACAATAGAAAAATGTGTTACATATATGTTGTGGTAAAATTTGGGGGGTCTTATCGCTAGCAAGCAATCTCTTCCAGACAACCTTCAAGTAGAGGAAGAATAAATTGGAAGTTAATAAGTCGTGCAAACTGTTTTAATTGCCGTCTACTTTTACGCAGTTTATTTTATTCCCCGGTAAGTCATACTTCTGGCGTTACCTCATCGAAAAACACAATCATACACACAGAGAGACCCCTACTCACTGCAATAAAGACATGCGTTACAAAAACACCCTCGCTTATCCCACGCGCGGAGATACGACGCAGATAAACCATCTCTAAGAACTGCTGACAACATGACAAACCGGTTCCGTTTACTCAGAAAGAAGGCGGGCATTATTTACGTCATTATGTGCGCTTTCATTGCGACTGTAATCCGGGCTCGGATGGGCACGTGGCCAGGGTTTATTTCGCGTGACGTGTCACGCAACGGGAACAAATATATTAATGACGAAGTAAGTACGGAAAACTATTATTTGTGTTTGTGGAGAGGCCTATCATCTTTTCCCTCCAAGCCAACCTCACCTGCCCGTGGTGTATCCTGCCGAATAACAAACAACCAGTCGGTTGCCAACCGACTGGTGGCGGTATAACCACCACAGTTGAAGGCGTAGCTAAATATCTCAGACGCATCCAGCACTCCCCTTCATGATCATCATCATCAGCCTATTACAGTCCACTGCTGAACATAGGCCTCTCCAATTGTTAGCCACTTAGGGCAGCTGATTAAGTCCTCCAGATGTTTGCAGGCGGGTTAGCGATCGCAGGGAGTAGCTCCTCGCTCCGGTGACGCTGCTGCCCGTCACCGGCCTGTGGTATTTAGCTACGCCTTCAATCGTGATGATTATTCCGCCACCTGCACCAATCGGTTGCCAAGATAAAATAAAAAGTAGGCAAATGGCCTGTTAGGCTTAGTTTGAACACCCCTAACCACCGAGCTACATTTTCAAACCAACAATAAACTAAACTTAGAACTAAATGATTGCCCGCCCAATTTGTCGGGCTAGCGCAGCTAGCCTACGGAAAGATTGTCGCATACTGCATTACACAACGCGAAAGGCACCGTAATCCTTTAAAATAAAGACCGGTTTCCAATGGAGAATGAAAGTGGAAGGTAGTTTAGGAGAAACTTTGTTCCGTCACGTCGAATCAATTCATCAGGAATGTGATTAATGGTGTCGCCGGTGACTGATGGCAATGGATTTACACAGATTCAGTTTCAGCACTCTTGGGGTCGAGTTACACGTTGCGTTTGATCATCTAGCTAGATGACGTTTTATTGTCTGGGACAATCCGAGGTTATTAGACTTCTACTCGATTCTAGACTAAGATTTTTTCGTGTGGTGTGGTGACTTCCCCATTTTAGTTCACTTTTCTTCCGGCTTGGCTGTTGAAGTGCACTCGATCGCGATTCAAGATGGTGTATACCGAGAATTATCCCATAGCACGGCATTCAATATCATTTTTTTATCGTCCAGTGTCGGCTTTCTTTGATAAATCACACGGTATGTAGGTATCTAATGTGCTGGAAAAAGTTGAAGGCACAAGATCAAAGGCTGCCCTTTGTCACGAATGCGTTGGACAGACCAAGTCAAAACTCCCTCAATGGTCCCCTCATCAAGTGTACAAGGTGAGATGCAGTGCAAGATTTACTGTATACTATAAAGTATGAGTGCTGATGTAATTAAATATGGAACTCTTTGCCGGGCTCCTTGTTCCCCGACAGAAATAATTCTCTGATGTTCAATGCCAGAGTGACCCAGTCTTTTCTGCGCGCGCTTAAGCGCAAACAATCTATATACTTATAATAAATCTGTAGAGAGGTCAATTCTGTACATGAAATATTTTCTCAAAATAACTAAGTATCAGGGGGTGATTAGTGATCAATACTGATGCCAAAAATGCAATCAGTAAAATATTTGTCTGTATGTTCGCTATAAAAAAAAACTACTGGACGGATTTTAACGAAAGTTGGTACGATTATTCTTCATACTCCTGGGCAGGTTACTTTTCATCACGCTACAATCAATAGGAGCAGAGCAGTGACGGGAAGCGTTGGGAAAACGGGAGAAATTTTTATCTGCATGTTTGATCGCGCATCACGCAAAAACTACTGCATGGAATCAAATGTATGGAAATAAATGGTATTCACCAATGTATTGCTAGAAGTCTAACTTAAAATTTGAGTACCATTTTATGGATGTCCGTTATTTTTGAAACCCGAAATCCACGCGTGCCACGCCGCCGGCACAGCTAGTTTCGAATAAAAAAGAAAAAACATGATAAAGCCACCAATAAAAAAGAATAACCCTTACTCCCTACCAATAAAAATAGAAGAGTCTATATCTAGGCTAAAAGATTAGCGCCGATCTCAGATGTTGAAGAGCGTAGCCGAGGGAAATCTGATAAGTGAGGCTAAGTCATTGGCAGGTTGAGCGGGCCGCGTAGCGCCTCCCGGACCCTCCGACCTCTTAATAGAGCCTCTTGACACACGTGCCTAGGTTTCACGTGGTGGAAATTTTAACTTAGTTCTAATAAGAAGTTTAATTATATCCCCCCAATTTGAAATGGGGGGAAATAATTAAACTTTCGTAAAACTATTATCCACCACGCGGAGTTGGCTTATGATAAATCATTACACTTTCAAAAAGCGGAAAAGTAGAGGCCGATGTGCAAGGAGTAGAAGGCGTGGGGAGAAAGGGAAACGTTATCTGATGCAAAATAGTATAGTACGTACCAGAGTCGGCCTTCAGCATGGGATGTCCTCGCTGCCTCGTGGCTGCCGGTCACTGATGCTTCCTGTTTCGGTATCGTCAAATTGCACAATCACGGGTTTCTTCGTAATGTTCACTTCAAGCGGTGCACACGCGACGGGAAATCGTATTTGCGAATAATTCAGATTAAAAACACTAAAATATGCTTTCGCGACGTGACGCGGCGACAGCGGGCGGTGACAGAAGCTAATAAGCTTCAGTTGTAACAAAGTTGATTACACCTTTGAGATAGTATTTAATTGAAAGCATCTGCTCACAAACTAAGCTGGAGCTTGTACTACGGCTAGGGGAAGCCCGGGAGGGAGTTTGACGGGCCTGCCCATTTTGGGTGGACTGCGCTGGCGGTGTCAGGGCAGCATGGGTCTCCTAGGACCCCTGACGTCGCTCCATGGCGCTTGATGAAGGGGCCGGGGTTTTTAGTGGGTATTCCCTGCCTCCTACCGTCTGAGGCAGGGTGCCACTCTTCCGTTTCTGAGAGCGGCGTGAGTCCCACATATCCCGTCGTTCACCCCAACGGCGGGAATGCGTAAAAGCATTTTCCCCGGCTAAAAAAAAAAGGGGGGAAGCCCGGGAAACTTTATCAGGTGTGAAAAATGAACCACCTCAAAAATCTACTTAAATTTTCATTTCAAACCGTCCAATGACGGTGAGCTCGCTGAACGTTTAACTTGTAAACAAGTTGTACTGTAAGTGGTATCAGAGATAGAATTACCTTATTTTTGTCGACAATCTAACACTAAACAATAGATTATGTTAGAAACGTGCTCGATTCGGGCCGTAATAAAAAGGACATTATCAGATACAGCAAGCGGGCATTACGGCTAACTTTAGTACAATCCACGGATAAAATCTAACGCGATTCGTAATAATCTTAAATAACGTTTTATTTGCTGGCTCAATACGTCTAGGACAAATGTAAAATTACAGAAGTGTCATTCCTTTATATTATGGGTATCTACTTAATACTCGTATTTATTTATTTATTAGGACAACCAACAAGATTAACATCATTACATAGTATAAAGGATACAGGAAACACAAACTTATAGCTAAGTGTCATGTTAAAATAAATATGTTTCAGTAAAAATACTCTTAAGCTACACCAATCTAGGTATGTAAGATGTTTCGGCGTAACTTAATACCACAGGCCGATAACGGGCAGCAGCGTCACCGGTTGTTGCTCCAGTTGTTCGCCACCTAAGGCAAACTTCTGGAGGATATACCCATAATCGCCACGCTGGGCAAGCGGGTTGGCGATCGCAGGGTGTAGCTTCTTGCTCCGGGGACGCTGCTGTCTGTCATCGGCCTATGGTACGCCTTCTATCGTGATGGTTTTACCGCCATCAGTCAGTTCGCCAGAGCCTCGTTTGTTGTTCGGCAGGATGCACCACGGATTGAGGATGGCTTGGAGCGAAAAGGTGAAAGGTCGCTCCCTTACATCCCATCAACAACCTTTCTTTCTTTCTCTAAGCTGCATGCTGCCAAAGTCATTTCACGAGTAGGTATTCAAGCCCTCTGGTGCCTCATACTCAGTGGCCGGTTGTCGGGGGGGAGTGATCCGTTCAGTTTGACAAGGGTCCCGGTTCGATGCCCGTTATTGATAGCCTGTCGGGCGACGATCGCGCACTCGTCTCGCCGCTGTCTAATAAACTTCCATTTGTCTTACACCTTTCAGGTGTTATTGGTGCTTATTTTTAGCGATTATAGAAGTAGGGGTTGGGGGGTGGAATTGAATATTGAGTGATTATACGTACCTTTTTTATCATAGTGGCTTTTTTGTTGCTCCGACGACAGACGTAAAACGTTTTTTTTTATATACAGCTGCACAATCGCATGATCCCATCACCTGCTCCTATCAAAATAACCCAAGACATGCCACCCTGGGCCATACAGCGCCACCTAGCCCCAAACTAAGCCGAAGCTTGTACTATGGGTACTAGACAACTGATAAACTTACTTAGATACTTTTTTTTTTGTAAATAAATACATATTATACATAGAAAACACTCAGACCAATACAAACAGACATGTTCATGAACACAAATGTATGTACTGTGCGGGAATCGAACCCACGACCCTTGGCTCATAGGGCAGAGGTCACTACCAAATGAGCCACCGAGCCTGTCGACGAAAACTATGTCAACTTCATATATAATTAGGATTTGTGAATAAATACTATCCTATTCCAAACGTCTCCGATAAACAAATTCTCACCCACCTCCACCCTATAGAATACCGCAGCCAAATGACCTCCGGGTCGTGTTTCTGCCGGTGAGTAGGGTTTCCGTGGCTCATGGGGGGTTGGGGTTGGGCCGGCAATGCGGTGGCAACTGACAGGTAACTGACCAGTTACTTGTTGGCGTAGGCGTTCCATCAGGCGTAGGGAAGCCATTATGTCGAGCTACTATAAAAAGAAAAAGTTACTGTAGTAACTAGGAGTCTCCCTTGTTTTACTCCAATTTAATACTAATCCTGCAACTGATGGAGACTACCAAAACAAGAACTCCTTTGATTTTTTTGTCTAACCATCATCATCATCAGCCTTCAGCCTGCAAATACCCACTGCTGGATATAGGCCTTCCCCAATGACGATTGTCCTTAGCCACCACCATGCTTAGCAAGCGGGTTGGTGACCGCAGTAGACTTAATTTGTACCCAGGTAAACGCTGCTGCCCGTTTTGCTGATATTCCCATAGTAGTATAGTCCTATACTAAATCAATTTTTGTCTAAATTGACGGGATTTGAATCCAGAACCTTTAGAAAAGACGGTCCTGCGAAATAACTACATCGTTGAGTCTACATCGTCATTAATTTAAAAACAAAGAAAGTTACGCCCTAATTACTCCACATTGCCAACGAAATCACTAAGGATCTAAAGTGACAAAGGAAATCCTATCAGAATTTGTAAGTGCAGCATAAATAAAACCTGCTCTATTCCAGGCCTAACAAAAGAAATATGATACGAGGTGTATAATTCTTTTTCCTGCGGTCTGTGAAAACTCTGGTAATTGGGGCGGGAGTAGGGTTACCATGGTTTGAAATAAGATCAAACACTGTAACGGTGTAGCTTAAGGATTACAGGCTGTGACACAAAGCATACATATCAACTTAGAAACGGATCTATACGAGCTGGTTATTCCTCGGTCAAACCGCCTGCTATACGTTGCGACTAAGACAAATACCCCCAAACGACGATTGTCATTAGGGAAGGACTGTGTCCAGCAGTGGAGTACGATAGGCTGAAGATGACTACGTACAACCGATTCGCAAGTTGTTCGCATATTTGGGGAAACATCTGGAGACTCTGCTCATAATCTTCACGCAGTTGTAGGTAAATAAAAATTTTTGTAAATATTTGACTAGCCCGGTTAACCTCATTTAGTACCTAATGACCTAGCCTTTTTATTTGTTATGGATTCGACAGCAATTCGACTCGTTGCTAAGAGACGTAGAAGAAGTCTACATTTTCATTAAAATACTGGTAAGTGCTGTCTTTAGGTCACCATGGCCAGATCGAACAATTTTTTTAGTAGTCGGTCTACTAAAAAAATCGGCTTCTAGATAACATTCTGATAAAGTTTTTGAATCCTGTTTTATCCGGATATATCCGATTGGATGGTAACCCTAACCAGGGGAGACAATAAAGAGTAATGGCGAGGGGACGGGCATCCGTCACCAGTCTCCGGGTTCCGAATTCAGGGAACGTTTGAGGACATATGTCTGCTTTTCGTTTTCCTTACGGTTTGGGATTGTGGAGTAAGAAAAAAACGTTTGAGGACAACCCGCATAAGGATTTAATTAGGAGATTTTCGAGTATACTTAAAAACCACATTACTTAGGTTAGTGATTTATATGTAGTCGAAAATCTCCTTACGTGTAAGTGGTAAAATCCAGTTTAAGTTTTTGTATCCGTGTGGTAAGAGATAAAGAAAATAAATTACTAACCGATCTCTTCCCGTGGGTGTCCTAAGAGTCCACTAAGGGGCTTCTTTGAGAATGGAACTTCTCAGGCGGTAGTAGGGTTAACCAGTCTGGCCGGCGACTAGCATAACATGTGTTATTATAAAAGAAACATATTCAAAACACGTACATATGTACATATGCGAGTTTGTGAATCGCTCCGATGCTATGTCTTAAAATTTTTACACGAGTTCAAAATAAAGTCGCTACATCGATCTATTCTTGATATATTTCCTGGATGCAAAAGCTAATTGGTCATAATTACACTCTCGTCATAAGTACGGGTTCCTAAAAAAAATAGAAGCTTGTAAAATTTTTGCTAATTTTCGCTTAGCCATTATAAAAAAGGAGGGTGGAAAATTTCGGACAGTTCGTCCTTTTGTAATCATTCAGTTCAGTGAATAAATTATCACATTCCAAAGGAACATAAGTAGCCTAATTAAATTAGGGTTTTACATAGTCATTATGATTTGATTCGCTCACAAAGATGCTATTGAAGAAATATCTTACAGGCTGGGCGATAATTGACTAGTTGTTAATTTGGTTAGTTGTCCGTCTTGGGCTTCTCTTTGGCTTTTCATTAAGCTTGGGGAAACCACTTAGTTTCGATAAAAGCTTCTATTGAATAAAAAACCATATCAAAAGTCAAGCGTATCCCCCTAGGATACGCGTGACTTTTTATAGATAGATTTATTGGACTCTTTTATAGTCTACACAAACAATAGGCTATTATGGCTAAATTGTTCAAAAATAAAAGACAGGTATTTTTCCTTTTTTTTTCATTCAAATAAACAATAGCAAAGATACAAGGCACCAAGAGTTAGGAGTGGGAGTCTTTGACGTCACTCGCTCCCGTAAAAATGCCTCACCGAGTGACGTCACGCGTAATTTTAACGGGCTATAACTTTGCAATTTTTAGTCTAATTTACAAATAAAAAAATACATGTCTTTTATTTTTAAATAAGCTAAAAGATGGACTAATTGCAATTTTTAGCCATAATAGCCTATTGTTTATCGAAGAATTTTTTAAATACAATGACAATTGCCTTTTGGCAGAATTTGCCCGTTTCCTGAAATTTCCTCTATCGTCTTCTATGACACCTACAAGATAAGACGGGATAGTCCTATTCTAAAAGCGGATATCACACGGAGTAAATACATAATAGGTATACTTTTTTTATATACATTCTCTGCGCCTGGTGGAAAGCGACGAAGTCATTTACATAGCAAACACCCAATATGTTGGGCAACTCTATATAACCCGTGTTCCTGCCGGTGAGTAGGGTTTCCGGAGCTCGTGGGGGGTTGGGGTTGGGCCGGCATGGCGGTGGCAAGACAGGTAACTGACCAGTTTCTTGACCGCTGTCACAGCAACGGGCTTCTCTTTCGCTTTCCATCAGGCGTAGGGAAGCCATTATGTCGAGCCACTATAAAAAAAAACAGGTAACTGACCAGTTTCTTGACCGTTGTCACAGCGACTTGGGCTTCTCTTTCCCTTTCCATCAGGCGTAGGGAAGCCATTACGTCGAGCCACTATAAAAAAAAACAGGTAACTGACCAGTTTCTTGACCGTTGTCACAGCAACTTGGGCTTCTCTTTCGCTTTCCATCAGGCGTAGGGAAGCCATTACGTCGAGCCACTATAAAAAAAACAGGTAACTGACCAGTTTCTTGACCGTTGTCACAGAAACTTGGGCTTCTCTTTCGCTTTCCATCAGGCGTAGGGAAGCCATTATGTCGAGCCACTATAAAACAAAACAGGTAGGTAACTGACCAGTTTCTTGACCGTTGTCACAGCAACTTGGGCTTCTCTTTCGCTTTCCATCAGACGTAGGGAAGCCATTATGTCGAGCTATTATAAAAACAACAGGCAACTTTTTCTTGACCGTTGCCACAGCAACTTGGACTTCTCTTTCGCTTTCCAACAGGCATGGGGAAGGCATTATGTCGAGATACTATAAAAAAAAAGAAAAGGCCAGTTCGGTTAAAATGATTCGCGTGCGGTCCCCAGCAGGCCAATCGACGTGCGACAATGAAGACTAATCGCTGTGGGCGGCCATCCATCACGACTGAGCCGCACAGTTTTGGGAAACGTTGTTACTTCGCTATGTAGGTTCACTGATAAATGTATAGGAACATTTACAGTATGGATAGCGTTAGACAAAAAGAGTGTATAGATTTATGTTCGACCTTTTTAGTACTATGTACTAAAATACTAGGATGGATGTTTTCAAGGTCAAAATAATTACATTATATTTAAGGTAAACGAATTAGCAAGCTGAAGTGGCAGTGGGCTGGCCATATTAGCCGCAGAACCGATAACCGTTGGGGTAAACGAGTTCTGGAGTGGAGACCGCGTCTCGACAAACGTAATGCAGGACGCCATCAGGCCAGGTGGAGTGACGATTTGCGCAGGACGGCTGGCAAGTGCTGGATGCGAGAGGCCCGGGACCGAGCGAAGTGGCGAGCATTGGGAGAGGCCTATGTCCAGCAGTGGACTGATGTGGGCTGATGATGATGAATTTACTTAGTCCGTAGTTTAGATTATAAAAATATATTGGTGCGTATTTTGCATTTTTTCATTTAAACAAAAAATAACAAAGATACAAGGCATCAAAATGTAGGAGTGGGGACGTCACTCAGTGGCCAAAAAACTCCCACTCTTTGACGTCACGCGTAATTTTAACGGGCTATATCTTTGTCATTTCTGGTCTAATTTACTAATGAAAAAAAGACGGACTAATTTTTTTTTTACGGCAACAGGCCTATTTTCCTTTTCGCTTCAAGCCAACCTCACCTGCCCGTGGTGCATCCTGCCGAATAACGAACGAGCCGATGGCAACCGACTGGTGGCGACATAACCTATTTATTTTAGACTTGAAGTGCCTAATAGACCTACTGTATTTCCCTATGAAAAGTCTATTGTACCGATAGGGGCCGTACATACACAATCCGGCGATAATTCGTCTATCCTGCATCTTATCTAAACACATACAATCTCAGCTTTGCGTCCGAATCAACTCTGATAAATCAACCAATTAAAGCCTCAGAATCACCACTGATCTCAACGATTGTAAATTATGTAAATTAACATTTCAATTCGAATACGATTTCATATCGTAATCGAATTAAAATCGCTCATATTTATCGCGATCGTGCTCTTTATCGATAAACTACTCGAGTGAATATGGTTGTCAAGTATTAATGACTGGGTCGTTGTAAACGGAAACGTGACCATGCATGAAATGACGTTCAACCATTAATAGCAAACATTATTTATGTGTTGGTAGGATTGGCAAAAAGGCATACCACATAGGCCAAACAGCGCCATCTAGTCCCAAACTAAGCCGAAGCTAGAAATCTGATAAACTTAATTAGAACCCTTTTTTTATTTGCTATGTATAATATGTATTAGTTTAAACAGACATGTTCATTGTTCATGCATAAATGTATTTGTACCTACTGTGCGGGTGTGAACCCGCGACCATTGTGCAAGAGGCAGAGTTCATTACCACTGAACCAAATTGGTCGTCAAACCTTAAAATTAGCTTCACCGAGGCTTCACTCATGAGGATTCTGAACGCCATCCGTGCCTTTGTACCCCGAGCGATGTAAGGTAGCGACCTCATCTTTCGCTCCAAGCCCTCACCTGCCCGTGGTGCATCCTGCTGAATAACGAGCCTCGCTCTGGCAACTGACTGGTGACGGTATCATCATCATCATCGGCAGCCTGCGGCAGTCCACTGCTGGACGTAGGCCTCTCCCAAAATGCGCCATTTTGCTCGATCGGCAGCAACACTCATCCAGTTGATGCTGGCCGCCCTGCGCAGATCATCGCTCCACCTAGCTGAGGGGCGTCCCACACTGCGCTTGCCTGCACGCGGTATCCACTGTAGAACTTTCTTGCTCCACCTATCATCAGTTCTGCGGCAGACGTGACCAGCCCATTGCCATTTCAGCTTACTTATTCGAGTAGCTATGTCGGTTACCTTAGTTCTCTGGCGTATTACTTCATTTGGGATTTTATCCCGGTGACCGGTGACGGTAAAACCATTACTATTGAAGGCGCTGCTAAATACTACAGGCCGATGATGGACAGCAGAGTCACCGGAGCGAGAATCTACGCCCTGCGATCGCCAACCTGCCTGCCCAGGCGATTATGGTTGGGTGTTGGCCCAAAGGTGCGAACACCTGGAGAGGTCCAGCAGTGAACTGCGACGGGCTGATGATTCGTGCATCTAGGGCCCCTAGAGGCACCAGACAATAACTAAGGACTACCTAGTCCCTAATCATTTGAATAGGCTTTTATTGAAGTAGACAAAAGATCGGTCAGGAGAACATAATTGTATCAAGTATCAAAGGCTATACAATCGTATCTTCTGTATCCAGCAACCCTACCCAACATCGATAAATAATTGAATTATTCCAGTTGATTTAATTATTTTCCCCGCGCACGTTTTAATACAACTCATCCTGTATAATGCGCGGCTGATTCGTATTCAGCATGAAATGCGATTACCGGCCGTGGCTTGAAACGTGTAGGCGATGTTGCATACTGTCGAAACATATGTCGCTTCGAAATATCGAGCTAATAATGTTTGCTATCATCAATTTATCATCGTAATTTCATAATAGACGTCTCATTATTTAACCTAATACTTGCAGTTAGTTTTCATCACCTTGGTACGATCATCATCTTGATAGTTGGAAGTCTTCCACAATGCGTTTTTTTTATGCGAGAGGCGGCAGACGAACATGTGTGATGCCTGATGGTAAGCAGTCGACACCGCCCGTGGATACCCGCAACTCTCGCCATTTTGCGCGCAATTTTATGCCTCGTGCTGTTCTTTGGAATCAGCTGCCAGCTGTCATTTTTCCAAATGGATACGACTTAGGGACCTTCAAAAAGCGAGCATACAGCTTCTCTAAGGCCGGCAACGCACCTGTGACTCCCCTGGTGTTGCGCTATGGGCTGAAGTGATCACTAACCATCAGGTGACTTTCAAGCCCGTTTGCCCCTCTATCATAAAAAAAACCGTACATCTCGTACCAATTCCTGATCGTTAAGACGCTAAGATTGAAAAGAGTAACTAACGAGTTTCAAGAAGGCTTGATAGAAGCTGCATTCCGAATCCGGTAATTTAATCCTTTTCGTAGCGATGACGACCAGCAGCCTCACTGGAGGTAAGAGCTACGCCCTGCGATCGCCAACCCCCCTGCCCAGCGTGGTGATTATGGGTAAATCCTCCAGTTGTCTGTCCAGAGTAGCAAACGACTAGAAAGGTATATATAAAGGTACATAATAATGATACAGAGTAACGAACTTCTTGATTATAGGCCAACCCCATCCCTAATTCGCTATCACTGAGACAGAGCTCTCATGTTATTTCAAATTAAGGCAACCTTGCTCTCTGTAAATACCAACAAAAAGGTCTTGGTCACAAAGGGTAGGTAATAGTTTCTCGGAAGGATTCGCCTCTAGATACCCTTAGGTTTGTAACAAAATTATACGGAGATAGGCCAATGTCTAATTTAATGTATGTAGGTATTTCCACAAAATGATATAGGTAACTATCGCAAGTTCTTCATGTAGATAACAAAAAATAAGGATCTTTGTAAACAAAAAGTTAATATATACTTAGTTATTACTTTAAAACTGAGTATGCCGTAGTAACTGCGTTACCTATTGGCTTGTTCATTTGGTTTTGTTTTTTTGTAATCACTTCATAGCACTGTAACTCATGCTGTGTACACATATTTGTGGAAGTGCAGCCTAATAATGTTACCCTTTTCTTTCACTAATTATCATGTATTGTTGTACTCTGTTTCGTGTACCAATAAATAAATAAATAAAAAAACGCCGAACGAAGACCTTTGCATTTTTTCTTATACCATTTATGTGGCAAACAAGCCAACGGCCCGGCCGATGTTAAGCGGTTAGCGCGGCCTATGGACGTCTGCAACACTAGGGGTTAGGCCCCTTCAAAAACCTTTTTGATGGACCCCATACTGTAGTCTCGGGGGAGAAATTCGGCCTGTACTTCAACTATTTTCAGTTATTTCATTATACAAAAGTCGTTTGAAAATAATGCTGACATCTGATAGGACATGAACATCCAATAAGGAAAACTGAGTTCAACTTTTACCCAAGCTACTCATGTTTCGCACTTCTAATGTTGTTTTTCCTTGTTTCGTAATCGTAATATTGACGGCATTTCTTGATAATGTTTACACACAAGCCGCTCGTATTTCAGACTTCTAATACTGTATTTCCTTGTTTTGTGATGTTGATTTTTTGAGAATCTAGCAAATCTATCCCAAAATGAGCATGACGACGGCATCAACTACCAAAATTTCACTCAGTGCCTTGCTTTTTTATAGTAGCTCGACATAATGGCTTATCTACGCCTGTTTGAAAGCGAAAGAGAAGCCCAAGTCGCTATGACAACGGGCAAGTAACTGGTTAGGTACCTGTTAGTTGCCACCGCCATGCCGGCTCAGACGGGCGGCACAATTTGAGCGAAGATTCGCTATGCCCTACATCTCTTGCCTTTGGTGTTTTGAGCAATAACTCCTTTTTGCTTAGATGACTCTCCATGGTTTTTCTTCTATACGTAAATCATCCTGGGGTTTGCGCTCCGGTTAGCAGCCCCGATGAAAACGACAACACTTGTCTTCGGGCTAAGTTTATGGGCTGTACTTTATATGGTTTTGTTTGTCACACCGTCCTTTCAAGGTTATACCTCCCACGCTTGACGACTGCTGCGCTACGCTGACGTACTGGGCTGTGGGGGGTTACGTTGAATACCTCCGGGCAACCCGACCCCCTTAGACAGAGTGCTTATAGCGGACCACCGTCGGCTTTAGTGGGCATTCTCCGCTAGATTCCTGAGCCCCACATAACCCAGAAGTCCCGTTCTCAGGGCCCAAGTGTATACGTAAAGACATTCCCGATAAAAAAAAGTCTACAAACCCGCACTTTAACATGGCCTTTAACTAAAGCCTTATCGCAGTAGTTTGGGGTAGAGAACCCCTAAAAAGGGACAAATCTAAACTCTTGTCATCACTCTTTCAACTTCTCTCAATACATTTATCAAAACAAACAGAAATATAAGAGATATTTTACATCAATGTTTTACAAATACGACAGTAAGGCCACTATTATTCCGTTGACAAATGTGCATTCAACCCGATATGAATATAAACATGAGGCAGTTTGTCACGTCTGACGACGAAATAAGGGAAAATTTGCGCCCCTTCTCACTTACGAGTGTGCCTTAATAAGCGACCTTTCAGATTCTGGAGTGTTTTCCCTTTTCTAAGCATTTCTAATATATTTTAACTTCTGTGGTACAAAAATTCAAACAAGTACACGGTTCTCAAACTTTTTTTCATATTTAGATTTTCTTCACTCTACAAATTACTATCTCAGGAAGATTGTCCTACAAATACTTTCATCCTAATTCCTAGACTAAAGCAAATCCCCAAAATTAATGGTGATAATGATGATGAGGAGAGACTTAGAGATTTTAGGTTCACATAGGTGGTAGAGTTTTGAAATCGGTCGTTGTAAATCCATAGCTATGTTACAGGCTATCATGGCTGTGGCAACTGACCAAGTGGCTGATTTGGTTACTCGTCCGTTGCCAGAGCAAATTAAATTTTTCATTCGCTTTTTATGACGTTGTATTAGAAATAGACAGTACCGTAACTAGGGCGGTGCAAGCGATGCTCAAGCACAGGGCACTGACCCTGTAGGGTGAAATGACCAGACCCCATTTTTCGAGGGCACAGTTTTGAAAGCTCTGATAACGGCACTGGAAATGGAGGAGAAGGAAGAAAGAAGAAATTATTGTCATAAGAATTTAATTTTTATCCTGATATACGAGAATTTTGGGGTCCTAAATCTAATAAATAGGCAGGTACTTGGTCTAACCCACAGGTCTAACCTTAAAAAGGATAAAAAATTACCACTTTTAAACTAATAATGATTAAAAATACCACTTAATTCAAGGATCTTTAGAAGTTTTAATACCAGAGGATTAATAAAGTAGAGAACTCGTTTGACAGTCAGTTAGAGTTTTATCAAGTTAATTTTACTGAATTCTGAAACTAATGGCTTTCGCTTCAAACAAAAGTTAATAAAACCAGACAAGTACAAATTGAACTAGATAATCGATAGTTCCGTACTATAATACTCGTATATATTTTGATATTACAAATGCCGAGACACGGAACAAACACAAATGTTTCTCTTTATACAGTGCATGTTTGTTTGAGTGAAAACTCAACCCCGATTGTGTTACAACATACTTAGCTTAGTATGTTCAATATTTTCCTCATCATCACCACACCAATATTTAATCGGGTGGGAATCGAACCCACAGAATAGAGTAATCAGTATCTTTAATCACTCTATCTATTTAAAATAACCGCCTCTTAAACCTTCCTCTTGAGGAAGCTTTAAATGTACAATAGATGAATAACATTTTTTGTGTCCATCTATTATTCAAATACAAAAAAATATTGAAATTCAAATATGATGTCGTAAATATAGACTTTTGCTCTTTGCGCAGAATTAGATTACGTCTTATCAGTTACCGTAGCTTTAAAGTTAGGCAACGGGAGACAATTTTACTATACTACTTACTAAGTATATAAAAAAATTACAGTCCTTATATTCTTTACAGAACCCTAAACACAGAACCTAATTTATTCATCCAAAATGTTCAGTGGTTTTTATTAATAAATCCCGCTTAATTCCTTCTGAAACGCTCCAAAAACCGACTTTAACAAATGAGTAACTACTTAAAACACTTAATCGTTGAACTAAAAAAAGCAACTCTCTTGAATATTACTGAGTAACTAAAGTCACCAGTGCCGTCCTTGCTCGCGGGGCCCATCTATAGGTTCTATTCTCACCGGGGCCCTGAAAGTCATAACTACATAATAATCTATATGACTGGTGGCTCAATTGGTAGTGTCCCCAGCCTTCTTAACCAAGAGTCGTGAGTTCGATTTCTACTAGGGACATTCGTGTGATGAACATTTGTGTTTGTTCCGTTTCTGGGTGTTTATATTCGTATTTAAGTATATTTTTGTAGTACCTTCGTTGTTCTGATACCCATAACACAATTGCTTAAGCTACTTACTTTGGGATCGGAGCAATGTATGTGATGTTGTATAAAAAAACTTTGCTTTACAAGAATAAATTGATAAAAAAGAACATACCAGAGCCTAAAGGCGCAGACATTTCGGGGGTGGGAGGATATGCCCTGCGATCACAAAGCAGCCTGCCCAGCGTAGTAATTATTTGTAAAGCCTCCAGACGTTTAACTACAGTGGCGAAGAACTGGCGAGGCCCATATCCAGCTTCACTGCGATAGGCTTTTAAGAGAGGTAGGGCATAGCGAATCTTCGCTCGAATTGAGGGGGGAAGGACCTCCACCCTATAAAATACCGCAGCCAAATGACCTTCGGGTCGTGTTTCTGCTGGTGAGTAGGGTGTCCGGAGCTCGTGGGAGGTCAGGGTTGGGCCGGCATGGCAGTGGCAACTGACAGGTAACTGACCAGTTACTTGCCAGTTGTCACAGCAACTTGGGCTTCCCTTTCGCTTTCCATCAGGCGTAGGGAAGCCATTATGTCGAGCTACTATATATAAAAAAAAAGGCTGATGATGATGCACAATATTTACTGAGCTCCATCGCGTGGCAGGGCCCAGGAATGGCGTAAAACGGCCCTGGCTAATATTAAATCTGCCGGTGCTGGAATGATTAATGAACAGCTAGACGTAATTAATCTCTGGTTAACCTGCCGAGGTGCTAAGGCAATTAAAGCGGCGATGAGAGTTGGACGGAACGCATCGTTCCTCCTCGCAACGGATCGCCATTACGTAGATACAATTAAGTTCATGATACCTGCTGGGATTTAATTAGGGTAGTGCGTTGTTTATCCTTGTTTCATTTTAATAAGTACTTGACGAAACAATATGAACATTTTTGTGCCGCAACAAAAGGTTTAATCTACGTAAAAAAGGAGGAGGTACCTCAATTTGAAGGTATAGATATACCGTCGAATTTTTGCCGGTTAGTAAGGTTTCCGGAGCTCGTGGGGGTTAGGATTGGGCCGGCATGGCGGTGGCAACTGACAGATAACTGACCAGGTACTTGCCCGTTGTCACAACGACTTGAGCTTCTCTTTCGCTTTCCATCAGGCGTAGGGAAGCCATTATGTCGGGCTACTATATAAAAATACCATAAGAACGCTATTGTCCGTTTTTTTATATTCCTTAATCGTCTTCTACGATACCCATGGGATGAGATGGGGTGATCCCATTCTATAAACGTACACTACATGACAGCCCTAATCAAATTAAACTCAAAACTTTCACAATCCATTATTACGCCCCCCTTATACCACTGCTGACATTACCCTATAATACAGTTCGTGTAAATTTACACTGAAAACTTAAAGAACTCCCACTGTACAAAGTAACTTAACATCAAAAGAATATTCAAGGCTTCTACGGAATAATTTATGTACAGTTAAGCCCGTATAATTAATCCCCGGGTTACGGTTTTACTCGTAATTATAAAATCATAATACGCTACCAAAATTGGTTGTGGATTCGGTTTCAAGTCATGTTATTTCAGTATTAAGTTAAATAAATTGTGCATAAAGAAATATTTACACTTCTTCTAATTTAATTAATCTTAAACCTTATAATTTGATAACCAGTTTAGTTCAATGGTGGAGAACGCTGCCTTTGTCACAGTGGTCGTGAGTTCGATCCCCGCACAGTACAAACATTTGTACCTATGCATGAACATGTATGTTTGTATTGGTCTGGGTGTTTGCTATGTAGAGGCAATATGTCATCATCATCATCAGCCTATTGCATTCCACTGCTGGACATAGGCCTCTCCATTTGTTCTCCAGTTAGGATTTGTGTTTGTTCCGTGTCTGCGTGTTTATATTTTGTATTAAGTATAATATTTGTAGTACCTTCGTCGTTATACGAACACGTGTGCTGAAGCTATTTACTTTCGACCGGAGCAATGTATGTGATGTTGTCCGATATTTATATTTATATATCTGAAATACCCAAATATAGGCTAGGGTGGGTCGTTAGTACGAAAAAAGGTAGTCTTCAGAGGTCAAAAAACCGTTCTATCTCAACCAGCGTTCATTCCATAGCCGAAAATAACGAACGGTTATTAAACGCGCATCAAATTGTATGTGAGCACGTCTCAAAAGTTGGCACACATGCCGTGTACGGAGAAAAAAGTTGTAAACCCAGACGGGTCGGAACAAGATGGATGGCGGTCCTGATGGATCTGAGCCCCGGGATGACTGGATAGGTTCCTATGTGTGACGTGGAACGATGTTTAATGTTCGACGATTAGTAGGTTTCGCCCGGGATAAAACAAACGGTCGATTTTTGCGCGATCGTTGTCGGATCTAATTTCCTTTTTTTTTATAGGAGCTCGACATAATGGCTTCCCTACGCCTGATGGGAAGCGAAAGAGAAGCACAAGTGACAAACTGCTCAGTTACCTGTCAGTTGCCAGCGCCATGCCGGCCCAACTCTAACCCCCCACGAGCTACGAAAACCCTACTGACCGGCAGAAACACGACCCGGAGATCATTTTACTGCGGCTCAATTCGACGGCAGGTTCACTGAGTCGCTCGGCTAGATAGATAGGTAGTACCTTTCTTCAACACACGGGATGAGCTTATGTTGGTACGGTAATGCTGTTCTTGTGGCTGACCAGTAGGTCAGAAATTATTTAGATTGCCATCGACACGCTAAGAAGAAGAAAATAATACTTAGGTAATAATGCACAAATTATAGTTCATTCGCGTTAAGAAAATAGTGACTGACAGGTCACTGACAGGCCACTAGCCAATTAAAACGCTAGAAATTATATTTATAAGTATACCTAATATTGAATTCATTTCCAACGGTATGTGAATTAGGGAGCTGATTGCTCCCTAATTTTTAGTTTGTTAACAAAGAAACTAATATTACTAAAAAGGAATGAACGTTTCTTCACCGAAAAGAGCAAAGCTCTTTAATTTTGAATGAATACCTACTTAGATGGAAAGTAAATGTAGTATTTATAATCCCGGCTACTTTTGTAGTCGCCACATATTTTACAAAACATTTCTAATTTCTTGGTACCGTTTTAAAAATGAAAGTAGAATATAAAATCCATGTTCATACGAGCACGCTCCAGAAAGATCAGATTCCTCACAACTGCGGCGAAACGTGTAGAGGAAGACCCGAAATAAAACTTGTGTAGGCGAAATACTGTCGTCTTCGTTCTTTAGAAAATGTATCATAACTCATAGGCAACTAGGTGGAAAATTGAACCGTGCAGTTGTGTCACCCGGTTATACGACTATTGAGATTTTTATCTGGAGTTACCTAGTCTCAAGGTGGAGTCCTTTTGACAGCGGAAAATTGTTGTTGTCTGGTTTCCGGATTTAGAATAGGACCACCCCATCTCATCCCGTGATAGTCGTAGAAGACGACTAATGGAATGTCAAGCAGCACCGTTTCATCAATCATCATCAACAGCCTATTGCAGTCCACTGCTGGACATAGGCCTCTCCAGTTGTTCGCCACTTAGGTAGGGCAAACATCTGGAGGATATACCGCGGCAGGCGGGTTGGCGATCGCAGGGCGTAGCTTCTCGCTCCGGTGACGCTGCTGCCCGTCATCGGTCTGTGGTATTCAACTACGCCTTCAATTGTGATGGTTATACCGCCACCAGTCGGTTGCCTGCGCCTCGTTTGTTATTCGGCAGGATGCACCACGTGCAGGTGAGGTTGGCTTGGAGCGAAAAGATGATGGGTCGCTCTCTTACATCCCAGTGCCGTTTACCTGGGTACAAATAAAACCTACTGCGGTCACCAACCCGCCTGCCATGCGTGGTGACTAAGAGAAATCCCCCAAAATAAAAATTGGCATTGGGAAAGGCCTATCTTCTCGTCGCCTGTTAGCAAGCAAATGAGACGCCCAAATCGCTTTAGCAACATACAAGTAACCAGATCAGTCACTTGTCCGTTGCCACCTCCATGGTGGCTTATAAGATAGTCCTGGCTATACACTGACTGATCTCAAAACGCGACCGAAGTTACTTCACGGTCGTCGGGCAGACAGTAATCGCCAGTCAGGTGGTACACCCTACACAGTAGTTGGAGAAGCTAAAATTTCAAAAAGTCCCTTATGACACCCACAAGAAAAAAAAAATTATTGCTGTTGGTGGCAGACGAGCTACCGGCATGTCTGATGTTAAACAGTAACCGCCGCCCATGGAAATCAGCAATGCTAGGGCCAGGCATGCTGCCTACCGCAAGGGAAGAGCTCTCTTTAAACCAGATTTAAAGAAAACCATGTCGTAACGATCAGGAAACACCGTTGCTATGACCATAGCAAGGTTTTCAGGTGCGTGGAAGAATTGAACGCTGAAAACAAACAGTGAGGACGGGGTTACAAATACCCCGTTTTTTATTATTTTCCGTCACCGCAGAGTGATGTAAAACACAAGTTTCACAGAAACACGCTTAAAGTGACACCCCAGACTTTTATTCAAGGAACTCGTAGCGACGTAGCAGCGTAGCATTTGTAGTCCGTAGCACGACTTACTGCCGCATAGCAAAAGCAAGAACAGCAGTTTTTAAACTTAAAACAGGTAAGTATATGGTAAACCAGCTGTGTGATTTTGAACTTTACATGTTTGCTTTGAGCAAGACTTGGCTTAAGTATCTACTATTTTTTCAGAGTCATTGGTAGACCCATCGTTATAGACCGTCTTAATGCAAAATTAAAGTTGATTTTTGAAAGGTGGTTAATCTCTCCCATCTGATTAAGGCTCCCGGACTACCCCTACCATACCAATAAGGTATACCAATAAGGACCTTTTACAAGCCTTCTGATTAAGTACTTTGGGGAGAGTAATAATAAAACACAAAATCCCTAGAGAACTATCAAATCGTGGTCGATAGACATCTATCGACAGACGTCCGAATTCTGAATTGAAGTTTTAATGCCGAGTGCCGCAATATGATGGGGGTAGGGTTATGCCCTCTCCAGACCTAGCAAGGACAGAGGGCCGTTATGCTACCCGTGTCCCTGCAAGTTGCTGCCCACTGGCAACACAGGTGAGGTTTAGTGAGTATGCCCTCCCAACCTGGGAGGTGTGAGTGCCATACTCACCGGCTTCCCTCGTAGGCGTCGTGAAGGTGTCTAATGCATACCCCACTAAAAAAAATGTACGTAATTTGTACTTTTATAGGTAACGAACTGAATAATTTACATATTAAACCTACGAGTACCTACATATCTTACCTACCCAATAACATACGAATTCAGCCTACCAAAATTAGCTGAAATAGACGCGACAGTTCCGAGACAAGTTAATTACCAAATTAAACAAATCTCGTCGGCTTTGTACGTGAAAACAAACAACCGCATTATCTATCTTACGTACTGCGGAATGTTAGGTAATGTTACGAACGTTTGTTTATTGGCATAGTAGGAATCACGGAGCATGTACAAAGAGGAGACGGCCTAAGCAACTCTGCACTATGATTTTCGACTAGTTCCTTATTTTATAGTAGGTATGTAGCTCAACATACGCCTGATGGTAAGCGAAAGAGAAGCCCAAGTCCCTGTGACAACGGGAAAATAATGTTCGGTTGCCTGTCAGTTGCCCCGCCATGCCAGCCCAACCCTAACCCCCCATGCAAATAACACTCATTGTTTTACAGGAAACATTGGTTATAACAACTCCTCTTTGTATATTTGTTCCGTGTTCGGTATCTACTGAAACCACGTGGATGTAAAGTCTAACCAACTGATATTCTCAGAAATATTTGTCGCTAAAATGTTTCCCGTGCTACCTATATTACACTAGATGAACATGATATTCAGCCATCTGGCTATTCAATAGCTAGTTGTATTAATTTGTAACTTAGCAAATCGTAGTCCGAAGAAAAGAAATTCTACACTAATAAAGGAAGAAAATTTTATTGTTTGTTTAGGCTCCGAAACTACTTACCGTATTGAAAAGTTTTTTACTGTTGGGAACAAGCTACATTATCTCCGGTGTACATAGGTTATATTAAAATTCAAAAACTTGGGTATCCATATTAAAAGTCGATAATGTACCTAGCCCAAGCTGTGAAAAAATACCAAAAAACGTTTTTTATAGTAAGTAGGAAATAATAATAATAGTCGCGACAGAATAATGTCTATTATAGTTACGACGTAATCTTAAATAAGGGAAACTGGGGATTTAAAGAGCCCCTTTAAACACTATATAATTATAGAATAGCAACATAATATGTAGTCTATGGTATGGTTTAACTTTCTAAAGTAGTTACTCCTTTAAAATTTAACAGTTGGACATATAGCGGTTGATTGTGAGTTTCGTGTTGCAAGAAAATATTTTACGTAAGTATTTATTTACCCGAAGCGAAGCCAGGGCGGGTCGCTAGATAACTATAAGCTTAAGTAAAAAAGTTTCTACAAATTTACATGAAAACGTAGCCTAGTAAATTAGGTGTTGTCAAACCAGAATAGGAACACAAATGATCTCCTTTCGGGACACAAGTTACTTAAGCAGATTAAACAAACCTTGTCCGCTCGGAATGCGCAAACAAACGACCGCATTAGCGGACGCTAGATGTTAGGTGATGTTACTGTGAGCGGTAACGAATGGGAAGACATTTTTCTTGGGACAGAAGCCACGCAAGTGGAACACTGAATGAACTGCGATGCCGTTGAGGGTAGGATTGCCAGCCGTCCGGGTTTCACTAGACTTGGACGACCGGGATCTAAATGACTGGTCCGATGGCTCATTTGGTAGTCAGTTTTGCCTTCTGAGTCAAGGGTTGGGGTCCCGCACCGTACAAACATTAGTGTGCATCATGTCCACAATCCATGATTCCTGGGTTTTTAGGTGGAGCGTGAAGCAGCATCTCAGCGGGCCTTCAGGATAAGTGACAGGCGCGGTGGGTTTGTCCTATTGTGCCTGTCGACCTAACATTTGGACCTCACGACCACTTACCATCAGGTGGAGTGAGGTCATCCCGACAGTCCTTTTATATAAAAAAAAATGATTGATACCTATTTTGCCTTATTCATTTTGATCCACTTGTTGATAAGTATAACAACGAAACAAACGAAACTCCGCTATAGGAATCTTTCTTGCTTGTCTTGTTACCAAGGTTCTATTGTTTAGTTTCATTTAATTAATTACGAGTAAGTATCTACTAAAGAAATGTATTATCATGAATAAAAAACCTGCTTGAAAAGGAATACTTATATCGTGGAATAATGAAAGTCTAAGTACAAAAGCTTTTTCATTCCCCTATAACAACATTCCTAGAACCCACCAGGAAGGAAGCTCATACATTAGCATTTTCATCTTTCGTTAATATTATTTTAACATTTTTCTGCTGATAGGTCTGCAAACTCAAAACCTACCACCGACAGCACACATGCCAATTTTCATAAATTTCTTTACAAAAAATGACGGATTTCCATACAAAATTATACCCTTAATTTTACCGCCTCAGGGAAAATATTGTAAATCCTTTCTCAGCGCGTGTTTACGTAAAAGAAATACATACTTATAAGCTTTATTCGGATTCGGATATTAGGTAGGTATCATGTGAATTCAGGGGATTCAGCACTACATTTATAAGTAAGTAAAAGGGCTTTCAGCTCATAAGACCAGAGGAATTTAAAAAGGCCTTGTTTGGTTATTTATACTCGTACATATACGTTCATAAGTACACGTATTCCCAAATGTTGGTTTACTTGATTGATATACTTACATTACATAAGTAGGTAAGTCATGTTAACATTGTATGTTAAGTAATTTTTTTATTCATACGTACCTAAATAGGTTGACATTTGACATTTATGAACTTTTGTAGACAACTCTATGATAGAGACAGAGGTCAGGGCCGTCTTAAGTATATTCGGCGCCGGGGTGCCGGACTCAACCTGCGCCCTCATGGGGGGGGGGATCCCTTAAAGACGGCCCTGAGAGAAGCTATACTGATAACATAAATACCTACCTAACCCAAATGTCCCTTTGAATCCAAATCTCATTGTTTACCTAACTGGAGTCTGTGCCTTACAAAAATCTACCACTTCATAAATATAGCAAAATGATTTTGAAAAATATGCAGATCCATATCAATAATAATCCATAGCATTGTTTGGTCGGTCGCTCCCTCGTGCGAAACAAAAGTTGCACAATTTTGAGAGCCTAGCCCCGACAGGCTGGTTGTACACAGAGAAACTTTTCGTTGAAATACTAATTGCATTTGGCAACTTCGCATGCGACGGGATTTACTGCATTTGTGCCAAACTGTTGGATGTTTATGCGGCGCTATGCAAAATGGTGGTCAGCTTAAAGTTTTGCTACAATAATATTTAGCGCATTAGGGTCGATTCATATCTGACGGAAAATACGCCGAGCGTATGACCCGTGGTGTCCCTTAGGTCAAAAGAGGCCATGATTTAGAGAGGTCACATTACGCGTTTAGACCGTTTTCACATTTAGCATCTACAGAGTGCTTGTGTTGATAATATGTATTGAAATTTAAAATGAAGCCTATGACCGATAATGCATCGATGGAATGGAAACAGGATAGACGCTGTACGCTCGACGCATTGGTAGTGTTTTTCTATACTTTTGCATGTTCGTTACGTATCTAACTGATATCAGACAACATCACATACATTGCTCCGATCCCAAAGTAAGTAGCTTGAGCACTTTGTTATCAGAACAACGAAGGTAAGTACAACAACACATAGACACGAAACAAACACAAAGGTCCATCACAAGAATGTTTGTCCTGGATGGGAATCGAACCCACGACCATTGGTTTAGGGGGCAGGGGTCAGTACCAAATGAGCCATCGAGCCAGTCTTGGCATAACATACTTAACTTCATAGATCTTCCAGTTATTTCACAGAGTCTATACCCAAAGAAAACACATTTGCATTAATGAAAAGCGCGTTTAAACTCCATTAAAATTTCATTAACAAAATCCAGAGAGTAGGCCGCGTAATTTATTATTCTCTTGTATAAAAACAGGCGGTAATCTTGCGAGGAACTTTGTATCCTCGTTGTAATATCGCGAGTTGAAATAAGGAATGGATAATGATTTGCGATGTTGAGATGGAACATCTTATAGCAACGGTAATATTCACAAATGCGTTCGGAAAGATCTCTCTCGGAAACGAGAGATCCGTGCAGAAATGTTCCCAATCGTTTATTCAAATTTGACAGTTCTCTTCGAAAACTTTTACGAGAGCTCTTTCACACTACGTCCAATCTGAATCCGATCAGAACCCGAGTAAATACAATCCGTAGTAACCGTAGACTATTTCTATGGCAATTTACGCACCAGATACCTACATAGACTACTACAAGAAGATAATATATGAGCGTATTCTTTTCGTAGTGCGAAACCAGTCCTAAGCTGGCGAAACCTTGTGTCTCCGTTTGGATCTCTCGCTTCCAAGGGGCTGCGCAGACGACAGACTGATCCGTGACGCACTTTTTAGTCTGTGATGCTGTAGTGTGTGTACGACATACGAGTGCACACACGCATCTCTCCTCATATATAAACAGGTGTAATGCAATAAATAACATTATAATTGATCGCAGTCAGACTTTTTACTTAACCCGAACCCGCCACATTGCATGGCGACCCTGCCAGTGCTGCCTTCGGCGGCGCTGCGCAGACGGTTTTTGATATGATAATATAATTTAAATTAAAAAATGGACTAATAAAAGGTGCGCGAGTGACGGACATTTTAACATGGACAATTTAAAATAGTTTATAATGTATTTAAATAATTATTACATCTAAATATAAATTCTTCAGTAACATTTAAAATTAATTCATAATAATATCAATATGGAGTGGTGTTAAAAAAAAAACTGTATCGAGTGGTGAAAGACATTTGTGGTGATGTGGAAGCTGAAAAGCAGGGCGCCGGGAGACCATGGCGTCCGATGTGGAAGTAGCAGAGCAGGGTGCCGGGAGATGTTGGTGTCGGATGGATGTAGATAAGTAGCCGGCTGCCGGGAGATGTTGGAGTCGGAAGTGGATGCAGCCGGGAGTTGATCCAGTCATACCCCCCCAACCAACCAACCAACAATCCACTAACGTCAACGATCTATTATTCCAAGGATAAACCGCGAACGGTTCCATTTATAAATGTTTTAGTTTCTAATTAAGTATTTTAAAATTTGTATTAACTAGGAAATAAAAGGTTCCTTTTTTTGACAATTAAAAACTATTCTAAGTAGAAGTTGCAATAATTTTTTTTTTGAGAATTTTAACAAGAATACAGAGTTTAAGGAAGTAAATGATGTATGAAGAATTTATTTTATGATTAAATTAATGTGATTAGAATTTTTAATATTGTGTTTTATAATTTTGAATTAGTTGTTGACGATAGACAAATTAGTAGGTTTTTTTCTTCAAAAAGAATGTGTAATTTTAAAGTACATATATATGAAAAGATTTTTTTTTATATAAATAGTGTGTCTTATAAATTGTGTTATTTGATTTTTTTTACAATGGTTGCACAGATAAGTAGGGACAAATGTAAATTTCGTGTAATGTTTTTTAATATTTTATTGGTCACTAATTTAAAAAAATGTTATATTTACAGTTTCCCAGAGATAGTATTATCAGAAAGGTGCGTAATTAAAAGTGAAATTATGTTTTTATTTATTAGAAAAATCCTCTTTCTCGCTGACCTAGCAACACATAGTTATGGCATGTATTAATTTGTTTTGTTTTTTTAATGAATTTCAGTAATTGATTTTAATTTTTTGTTACAATTTTGTCATTAAAGAAAATGTTGCAAATTACTTAAAACACGTAAATCAATAAATTGTTACATAATGTACTATACTTTTAAAGAATGTTATAACCATATATTTTGGATTTTGGTATTTTAGGTAACTTATTAAATATTACCAGGTACATAAATTAGGTCATATGATTGTTTTAGAATAAGCGTTGTAAATGTGTCATAGAAACAACAAGTATTGTATTTCAATCAGTGTAACAAGAATGATGCAATAATGCAAGTTGTCAATTTTAGCGAAGTATGTAGCAACATAAGTCGTGGTGTAAACAATCCCACTGTAGGTTTGCTGGTCAAGCACAATTAAAACATTGCGACATATTAGGAATGATACTAACTTCATAGTGTCGTTTTAGCTGGAAAGTTTTATGAAATTTATTATTGTTACATTTTAGGCATGGTAATTGATTTTAAAGAGTTGTTGAAATAATTTTGTTTTGAAAGGATGGAAATGATTAGATATGAGTATGTAACTGTATTAAAAATCTTTTTGTGATTGTTATGTACAATTAGGTACAGCGTTGTTATGGAAAAGGTATTTGATTGATTTAATGCAGGATGAGGAATGCTGATAAGTTTTTTTTAGAAGTATGGGAGTATACGGTTTTAAGAAAGGATTATGCGATTGGATTGATCACCCAAGAGCGATGAAGTTCTTATTTACTTTGTATTCATTTGGAATGATAGTTTTTTGAAAGAATTGAATGAAAGTTTAAGATTATTATTTAATTCTCGGATATACGAAATGTACGATAGGTACAAATAGGGATCGAGTCTTAATTACTGACCCTATAATTATATTATTATGATGGTACATTGAGGGTCAGGATCCTTCCATTCGATCATGGTGTGAACGAGTTTTCCTCTGTGAGATAAGTTGGAGTCCTATAGAGACTTAAATTACCTATGACCCCAATATATAGGTTGCGAGTACAACCCAAATGGCATAATGAGATGTCCATTTTGTATGTGAATAAGATGAATAATGAAGTCGACTATAAATAAATAAATGAGTTATGGTATAGGGTACCAAAATAAGTATGAAATATAAAATGAATAAGAGAATAAGTGCATAAAGGAATATGCGAATAAGTCAATAAATAAATAATTGCATAAGTGTATATGCGAATAAGTCAATAAATAAATAATTGCATAAGTGTATATGCGAATAAGGGAATAAATATACGAATAAGTGAATATACGAATATGTGAATAAGATGTTAGGTGAATACAGGAGTGTGATGTAAGGATATGACTATACGATTTTGACAAAAAGAAGATGAAAGAATAAAGAAGATGACATGCAAAAGTAGGAAATGTAGTAAGGAATTTTAAGAAATGAAATAACAAAATGTTGATGGATAAATAAATAGCGAAATGTTTTATACGATTTATGGGATTATTAAAATTTATCAGAAATGTTTTTTTTAATGAGTTAATAGAGATATTTTTTGTATGTAATTTGAATTTTGAATATAAAAACAGTTTTAATTTTAAAATGTGCAATTAAAAATAATAATATTGTGAATCTGTGCAATCCATCAATCAAAGCAAATGTAGGTATTAGGTAATAATTATATCGTCAACAACACCATATAATATGTAATTTACCTATAGTTTAGTTTAAAAAAAAAGTTTTTACACCTTTTTTATTTTGTCTTTTTAAAGGGGGAGGTGTAGTGTGTGTACGACATACGAGTGCACACACGCATCTCTCCTCATATATAAACAGGTGTAATGCAATAAATAACATTATAATTGATCGCAGTCAGACTTTTTACTTAACCCGAACCCGCCACATTGCAATGCAATTATATGCAGTAACGCAAACGACGCGCAAAAATCTGTCGCGGATATTTCACAGATTCAACGCACATCTTCGATCATTCTGTCGGCAGAGCTGTAGGGACCTATATGCTCTTTTTAAATGTCTCAGACGCAGACTTTTGTAACGCATTTGTCAATAGCCCCACTGGGCACATTTGGTAACAAAGGTTGTGGGTTTGATTTCCAACAGAGGCAAACATTCGCGTGGTAAACATTTATGTTTGTATTCGTATCTAACTAGGTATATAGGTATTTGTGGCACCTACGTTGTTTTGTTGCTTTGGGATTGGAACAATGTAGGTAGGTATGTGACGTTGTCTGATACCTATATTTAATTTATAAATTTAAAAATATTGCCTATTAAATATCGATTAACGGGGGCGCAGCCGCCGACAAAAGAATGAAAATACCAAAGATTGTAACGAACTGATCGATTCAGACAGATTGGCACAGAAGAAGTCATGACCAAACATGCCATTAACCTCAAGTCATGAACAGACCCTTTCCCGCGTTGAGATTAATGGCCGATTCCGCCGCCTCGTGCGTAACCCGAGGCAAAACCAACGGAGAAAATGGAATAGGATCTTGTACCTATGTGTGCATTTGTTTCGCACTTTTTCGGGATCGTATCTACCCACTTAGGGAGTTCTAATGTACACTCGAATGGAGATTCTTCTTTTACTTACTAAGTAATGTACATTGTACGTAGGTATAATAGATCATCTGTAGGGATTAAAACCTACTCGATCACAGTTACTTCATTTATTTACTTGTTTCACTTCACTAACTTACATTCACATTAAATACATTGGTACTTTTACACAATTACTCGGGCAGTATTTTAGGACGTCTTTTCATCAGTACGGTCGAACTGCTTATGTCTGTAAGGTTGGCCTTTTATACTGTTAGATATATCGCAATCCCCACCAGGATAGTGGTGTCGGTTGTCACTGTCAGAGACCAAAGAAGAAAAAGTAAGGCCAAGACATCAAAGCGTATGATGCCATATCCGTCGACACTGACGCTGACACCTAACACAACCAATATAAAATGACACGCCCAAGACACGCCGCACCACCGCTTTTACACGCACACAAGCAAATTTTAATACACATAAACCATGGAAGTATCAAGTACTACTTAGACTCATACACGTTCAGTTGACGGTTAAATTCAAATGTAGGAACAGAGCCATTCTCGGATTTGTTGCCCAAGTATTTAGTTTAGTTGATCGTCAACTCGTGAGTTTTCGTTTCGTGCGTCATACTACCTACTTTTTAAATTTTTTAAATTAATTTCTGTCTTCATATGCACCTTAAAGATGGGTATATATATACCTATTACCTATGTATAATGTAGGAATAGGACTTCAAGTATTATGGGTTATGGGCAGTGAGTGTTCGAAACGGTTAGCCTTGTGACCCGAAACTCCGGTAACGCGCTTGGGAAAAGGCTTAATGGCTAGTAAAAAGAAATGATACGAAACTTATAGACGAAGAGTCATCTTTGTTGGATTATCCTTCTGCTCTATCTATGCAGCACAAAAACTAAATTGCGTTTCAAGAAAATAACGTAATAGCAGATAGAGTATATCACCACACCATTTATTTAAAAGCTATGTATAACTGACTTGATGTACAATTTAGCCGGTCTTAGCGGTACAAGCGATCTCTTTCAGACAACCTTTGGGTACCGGATAGTTAAAAAGAAAGGGTGAGGTGAGCTTTCAACTGAATCAGAATACTATAATAATAAAATATTTTAACAAAAAAAAAAGACACCCTTCCAAACAAAAAAATATCCAAATCGTTTCACAATTCTAGGCAATATCCGGTACAAAAAAAAAATTGTCGAATTGAGAACTTCCTCCTTTTTTAAAGTTTATTAAAAACAGAGTATAAAATAAAACACAAAATTATTAACTACAGCTTTTTTTATTTCAGTTTGTAATGCTTACATGACTACATCTTACATACACATTCCAAGATTCGTTTTCCGTCCTCGCTCTGACAATTAAATTATCTTCAAACATACTAAGGACATATCGATACAAAAAATATACGATCCATACTCACTACTACAGCTAAATGTCTCTGCACATCACGTTATAGAGAACATACTTACACTAAATCAGAATTAATATTTTACAAACACCAAAAATATTAGTTTTCGTTTCATTATGACGTCGATAAAACAGCGCTTATTGTGTACAGTACAAAATTCCTTGAAAACTATAAAAATAGTAATTTGACAAGATAGACATGAAATTTATATCTAAAACAATTAACTTACATGTCTTTCCATCGAAACACCAGTTAATGCGTAGTCAAAATAATGGGCGTATACTCGGGACATCAAAATACCAGTATATCGGGTCTCTTAGACAATATCTTGACTGAATTTATCTTACACAGTATATGGATCCATATCCATAGACCATTCTACGTTTGTAATTATAGGAGCGGGTTTTCATTACGTCCGTAGAACTATTTCTATGGTAATTAAGAGGATAGCTATTTTTTCAAATTCGACTATCGAGTACGTAAATTACTATAGCAATAGTTCCACAGTTCAAAAACTACGGATTATATTTTCACAGGTTCACAAAAAACCCCCTTAGTGTACGATCATCATTTTATTGGCGTTACAGATTAAATGCATACAGATTTTTTCAACATAAGCCCGCAAAGAAGACACAATAAATAAACAAAAGCCGAGCACTAACACCCGGATATACAAACAATACCTATCTATGAAAAAAAGGCTGTGTGACGGCAATGTTGATTAACCCCAAAATGCCTGTTTAACTCGTCAAGCGTCCTGCGCGACGGACGTTTGGCGTCCTGGACGATTGGGGGGTTAAATGAAATCCCTCCATTTACCACCACAGTTTATAGTTACGAAGATAATACAGCTTCGCAATGTTTTGTCGTTGTAAGCTTTACTTTTTAACGTGACTCATCGCACTTTGCTACAGTCCGACAAGCATATTTTAGGATCCGGTGGCCGAATTCGGAACTAACCCCGGCCCTCATACAAAATGTCACTTATGATGTTGATTTTTGACATTTTCTTTTCACACTAACGCGCTCGAGTCAATGTAACCTAACAGCTTTGTCGGTCTGTACCACGGAGCAAATACAAAAAGATGTTGTAAGGACCTGCTTGGGCTACAGATCGGCAACTGGTCTGAGCTGGCTCAAGATAGGGAAGAATGACGTCTTTTTGTGTCTGAGGCCAAGATCCACTACGGGTCGCTGAGCCAGCGGAGTAAGTAAGTAAGTTGTAACCAATGTTACGGTACTATCTAGCACGAATACGCTCTGTATATTATATGGGTACATATGGGACAATACATAATATGTATTACATATACAGTAGAGCGTCGATTTATCCGAACCAATTGACAGATTTATTTATTTACATAAAAGTGAATGAAAGCATACATATTTGCATAATGTATGTCTTTACTTAATGACGAATAGGAATCGAATGAAAAAGTGTAGATAAAAGTGTAATTAACAAATTATGAACTGCCTCGGACACAGGGAACGGGGGTTCGAGTATGACCGCACAGTATATTTGTGTTTTGTGTATTGGTCAGGGTATTATTAACTGTACTATGTATAATATTACGTATTTATTTACAAAATAGTATCTAGGCTAATGTGCACTACCTATAGTACAAGCTTGGGCTTAGTTTGGGGTTAGAAGGCGCCCACGCAAAATAGGCGTTCAGTCGTCGAGTTGCGGGTAACGGCTCGATCAAACTAACTAGACGGCATGGCATGTCCTCGGTTATTAAAGACGTTGAAGTGATGAGTTTACAGTTGCATTAAGCCATCTCTTTGTATTTGCTTCGTGTTCTTCACACGCTATACAAACGCCAAGCAATCGTATCGGCGTCGAAACTTTACAAGTACGGGGCGCGCGGCCCCCTTCCCGACTCTCAAATGTTGTTCATATCGTACAGTACTTGCGCGATCGTCCGGGACGCTTCCACGCTGCTGAGCGCTATCGATGCCAAATGCGCTTCGTACGAACGGAGTTGGCTGAAACAACACAATTCATACATTTATTGATTTATTTTTTAAGTTAATAGGGTCAAGCTGCAATGGGACTAGAGAGAACAAATAAAAATAAACTTTATTGTTTAAAATTAAGACATTTTGACGCTTAAATACGTAAACTAGATCTAACCTGCTCTTATAGAAGGGCATTATGGAAGTAGGCATAAGCGCCTATGTAGTCCATAAGTGAAAGGGTTACATTTAAGAGAGGTAGGGCATAGCGAATCTTCGCTTGAATTGAGCCGCCCGTCCGGGGAAGGACCTCCACCTTATAGAATACCGCAGTCAAATGACCTCTGGGTCGTGGGGTAAGGGTTGGGCCGGCATGGCGGTGGCAACTGACAAGTAACTGACCAGTTACTTGCCCGTTGTCACAGCGACTTGGGCTTCTCTTTCGCTTTCCATCAGGCGTAGGGAAGCCATTATGTCGAGCCACTATAAAAAAAAATGTACCCCAAAAGGTGAAGCAGGACTATTCACGATGCCTTTTTCCGATCAGATTTGGAAACTTTGAATGAAAGTAATTACATATGACATTAAATTTTTAATACTAATGTTAAATTTGAATGCACGTGTGTGCATTTCCAAAAGAGATCTTCTTTTGAACAGCCCAGTTGGAACATTACTTAAAGCGTTTTGAAATGCCATGGTCAAAGATATAATGGCCCAAGAAACAATGTCAATATTGAGAGCAATCTCCCAAAACACCCAGACCCGAGCCAATCTAGAAAAGTTCGTTTCCTAAGTTGACCCGACCGGGAATCGAACCCGGAGCCCACGGTTCGTCGGCGCTTTCGGGCTTAACCCATCAACCAATGCACCACCGAGATTGCCTGTGACAACAATGGCGAGAGGATCTTGAAGGATTCGCCCAAAATTAGAAAATGTTGGCTATGGACCGCGAAGAGTGGTGGGGCTTGGGGTAGGCCTTTGCCCAGCAGTGGGATGATGTGGGCTAAATAAAAATAAATCTGTAGCGCTTGACCGCAACTCGCCTGGTATTAAGCTATATTAGAAACTATGTTGGAGCTTGGGTGACTGAGCACCCAACTAAACCGATTCACTCTCGCCTTGAAAACTTGAAAATTATTAATAGAATCTCTATTGCAAACATTGGCCGGCAATTAATTCCAATTATTAATGGTATGACACAGTCAATATTAATTTATCAACCATTTTTGTTGATTTTAATACAGTCTGCGCTATGCAGAAAGAGTGTTCTTCACATAAAAGATAATATATTCATACCTACACTTACAAATATTATATTGTGATAATACAAATACATAAAATTAAGTTAACAGCTGTACAATTTTTTTTCTCAGCTGTGTTCTATCTGGGCAAATGGCTGACTATTTTGACAGCCACATTCATCGTCCCTGTGGCGCAGAGGATAGCGCGTTGGACTTCTAATCCAAAGGTCGTGGGTTCGATCCCCACCAGGGATGCATTGCAAAAACAATTTTGTAGCAACATGAATGTTGCAACATTTTTTGGTATCCGTTAGGCTAAGTTTTTTAAATTTGACATAACATTTTTTGTTTACTTGTTGATAAAGTATGAAGTTTTGTTATAATATTTTATCGATTTTATATTTTTAATGGTATTCAACTACAGTATTCCACTATATGAAATTTATATTTATATTTTTTTAATTTGACAGTCCTTTTAAAAGGAAGTTGTATGATATCGATCTTTAAAATACACTTATACAATTTTAAATAAAATCATATTTTGTGCTCATACATTAATATTTATTTACGTCATGTCATACCTAACTAAAATTTGTTTTCTTACTTTTTTATTATATTATATAATATACATAATATAATAAAAAAGTGGATATTATGTATATTATATATTGATATAGATACATTTATGCCTTTATAAGATATGTTACTGGATACAAGCACAATTTCACTTACCGTCTTCCAGTATTAGAATATATGACGATATTCCTCAATATGAGGGCAGCAGTGAGCCTAATACTCTTCGTCACAGGTCCTTCGTTTTCATCCTGGCCAAAAAAAAAAGTCACAGTTAATATATATTTTATCCCATTCGTATTTAAGTATACAGTTATATGTAGTCACAAATAAAACTCATGCATTTTTCTTTGCTGTTTATATTCCGCAGGTAGAATCAGTGCTTGATTCAAGTCTATATGAGTAAATATTTTTTTCTTCTTTTCTACTTTATTATACTAATATAATACTTAAGTTCAGCCATACAACTACAATGAACAATAACATAACGAACTCAATGTAATAATGATGGAAAACTATTTTGTATCTGATACTATTTATTCGAGCGAACTAGTACAAATTCAAATGTACACATAAAGAAACACTCCTGACAGATGATTTTATCCACGTAAACTTTACAATCACCTTATCAAATTGAAATAAAACTTAATTATTATAGCTCGCACAATTTAAAGCTAAATTTTAATATTTAGCTTAGCTCGTATATGTCTCTCCTCTCTAAATGACAATGTATCATAAAACGTATGAATAGTTTGGGGCTATCAATGAATTACGTCACACGTGAAGGGTAACCAGGTCTAATGAACGAGTCTCACAAAAGTGACCAGCTGTGACAAAATGGGGGTAGGTCAAAAAGCTATCAAATTTGTATGACTTAATTTGTGGATGGCCCCTTTTTAATCTGAATTAATATCAACTGTCATGAGCGTTTTTACATCTACAGAAATACGCTAAATCAAGTCACGTCTAAGTTGATGGGCTTAATGAAACACAAAACGATACAAACATAAATACGACACAAAGAACAACACAAGACGCAGTATGGATGGATCTTGGATTTCTGGATTACAATAAAATAAAAAATACTAATATTTTACAATTAAGTTTTTTAAGTTAAGTGAATGATTAATCATTCAGCAAAGGTCATTAAAAAAGATCCCAAGTTGTTGCGATAATAGACAAGAAAACTTAGCTACCCCTAAGTTGGCAAGTTTATTCTAAGTAACTTTATCAGTCGTCTAGTATCCATAATGCAAGTTTCAGTTTAGTTTGGCACTAGATGGCGCTGTGTGCTCCAGCTTGCCATGTCTTGGTTATATATTTATATTGTAAAAAGCTACAAACGATCGACTAGTCGAACGCGCTACCTATCCTATTACACCTAATGAACCGTTTGTCTATACGGACGGTTTGTACTGCTATAAGCGATCTTTCCTAGATCCATAGGTAATAAATAAATAACCCCAAGACATGCCACGCTGGGCCACACATCGCCATCTAGCCCCAAATTAAGCCGAAGCTTGTACTAGGGGTACTAGACAACTGATAAACTCACAAAGATACATTTTTTTTGTAAATAAATACATAATATTATACACTAGCTGTGCCAGCGGCGTCGCTCGCGTGGATATCGGGTTTCAAAAATAACGGACTTCCATATAGGTAATACCCATCTATACCTTGTGCCTAAGTTTTAAGTTAGACCTCTAGCAATACATTGGTGAAAACCGCATTCAATTCTATGCAGTAGTTTTCGCGTAATGCGCGTTCAAACATACAGGTTTAAATTTCTCGCGTTTTCCCAACACTTCCCGTCACTGCTCCGCTCCTATTGATTGTAGCGTGATGAAAAGTATCCTATAACCTGTCCAGGAGTATGAAGAATAATTGTACCAAGTTTCGTCAAAATCTGTTCAGTAGTTTTTTTTCTATAACGAACATACAGACAGACAGACAGAAAGACAGACAGACAAAAATTTTACTGATTGCATTTTTGGTATCAGTATCGATCACTTATCACCCCCTGATAGTTATTTTGAAAAAATATTTTATGTACAGAATTGACCTCTCTACAGATTTATTATAAGTATAGATAGTAAACACCCAGACCATTACAAACAATGTTCATGAACACAAATGTTTCTACTGTGCGGGAATCGAACCCACGACCCTTGGCTAAGAGGGCAGAGGTTACTACCAAATGAGCCATCGAGCCAGTCCAAATCCAAGATCCATCCATCGCAGTACAAACACAAGCGATGCGTTAGTGTCTCACCAGCTGCTCCGGCGTGCGACTGAGCTCGGCCCTGTGCTACGCACACAAACACGCGGCGATTAGTGACGTCACTAGGACATGTGGGGTGAGCGGACTAGATGTACTCAACCTTACAATTGGCGATGTTATGTGAATTACTTAACTTGAACTTTTAATAAAACACGCGACATAGAGATCAGTGCAAATATATTACTGAGCTTCTGTTATTAATTTAAAATAAACTGAATTGACTTTCAGTCATTCGAAACACGATTTAAAAAAAAAGCTGTTATTGCTAAATAATAATTAAAGTGCGCGCCGTTTAAATGTTATATATGATGCGGTGTAGTGTTTTTAAGATTTCCCTTTTTCATGATACGAAATGTAAGTCTATCAATAAGTACAGTAAAAATTTATTGATTAAAGTAAAGGTTGAATATACCTGAAATATAGTGACACAACTCTAAAAATGCCACGACAGCTCAGTCGCATACTAATATGAGCGAGGCGTGCTATACACATAGCAGGCACACTACATAGTATGGAAGAAAAGCCTGTTGTAGTGACATAATACATAATAATCCTCTTCAGTAGGTGAACCGTTTTTAGGCTCACTTGGCGTACAACATGTATGTAGGTCGGCCTTTAAGCGTAAAACATGAATGAATGAAGCGACACCAATCCATTTTCATACGGATTTAGCATTCTAAATTAAAGTAGGTATACAAATTCTCATAGAAATTGTGTACCTACTTCAATAGAGATGTGAACTATCAAGCCAATTGAGCTGTCAAAACATGATCGCTACTTAAATTTTGCATGGATTTAAGGAACGTGACGTCACGAATTTTGCTAGTTCATACTAGCTACTAATCGGTTTAAATGATTTTGAAATTTAATTTGTAAGTAACTTATGTACGAGTATTAAGCAACCAAAGTGTTCCGATATTAAACAACAATCTCTTTTACTAGAATGGTATTTTGAAATTTATTACGACTGTTGTCCACATCCATTATAGGGTTAAAATCATTGAATTTCAAGCTCCTTTGACACAGTATGAAAAGAGACATAAGACCTGAAGATTTCATGTGTATAGCACGTCCGTGAATTCTTTTGCGACTTTAAAGACTTGAATGAAAAAGTGACAAAAGAGTTGTTCCACTGTTTTTATTACACTATGGTTATGCATACACATTAGTCAGTAAATCGAGTGATGTTTGAAACAAAGTATCTAAAAGAAATGGAATCAATATAGGCCTTATCGAACATCAGCTACTGGGGCCAATCTCCACGAAGAATAACCTGCCGATATATCTACTTACACAGGAGATACACCAATTACCCACTTTTGGCCTAACATAGCACTCTTTGTCCCTAAATAGAATAGGGATATTTCCAGGGTCAAAATAATTAGATTATATTTAGTCCGTATCTTAGATTATACAAAAAATATATTGGACACGTATTTTTCCTGTTTTCATAACAAAAAATGTAGGATCAAATTGTAGGAGTGGGGGTCTTTGACGTCACTCAGTGGCGAAAAAACTACCACCCTTTGACGTCACTCGCAATTTTAATGGGCTATATCTTTGTCATTTCTGGTCTAATTTACAAATGAAAAAATACGAGTCTTTTATTTTGGAACAATCTAAAAGACGGAATAATTAATTTTTTTACGGCAACTGGTCTATTATACGCAAAGTATCGCGATAATAGGCATAAATGTCCTTAGGTAGTGTAATCAAGGTACAACATTCCACCCAGACCATAGAGTAACAGAATATCTAGTCTAAATTATGATATACATAATATTATAGTAAAGCACCATTTCACTCATTGCCTTTATGGTCTCTGTGATAGCCAAAACCGAATGGTCATAAAAAAAAAATAAAGACTCACCATGAGTTCCCTAGGGTTGAACATATCTGCGGCGTGCTTGTTCAAGGCAGCCAGCGCAGCATTGGGGGGATACCCCAGGGAGACAGGCTTGTTACTGTCAGCCTCAGCCGCTTGGTGCCGCCGCGCGTTGAATATTGCTTTTAATGCCTGGAATTGTGTGATAACAACTTATGAATAGGGTTGTTGCCTCAACAAATATCACAGATTTTTTTTATTTCTAAATGAGACCAATTTTCGTTAGTAATTTGTGTTTAAGACATTAAACTTATTTTTAATTAAAACAAATATATATGTCAACTTCCTCTTCCGGTTTGGCATTTGTAATAGCCACACACATCCTATAAAGCTAATTCAAAATAAATCAATATATCTTCAACGCCAGACTTTAATTACATGAAACCAGAATCTACAGTTCGCTACAGTCTCCGACAGATTGCATAGTTATACACATCATATATTTTTTCAGTTTTATCATGCCCATATTTTAGAAAACATTATTTTACCAACACTACTTTTAGTTCCTGAAAAAATGATGTTGGAAACCTCAAGATCATTTTAAAATACCTATCCATAGATACCCCACACGTATAGGTTTGGTGAAAATTTTTTTTGAGTCTAACGGATCGGAACCCTAAAAATGTGTAGGTACTCACTTGAGGCGTGCAATGCTTGTCCGTTAGGTGATTGAGCAGAGCGAACGTCTTCCTTGGGACTCGATCGCAGTCCAGCCACAGGCAAGGCGCCTCGCCCGCTGCGCTGGGCGGGCAGTGCACTCGCGCGCAGTGCGTGAACACGTCGGGCGCGTTGGCGAATGATCTGTCGGCGTAAGAGGATTTATCGTCATCATTATCTATTAGTGACCTCTGCCCTCTGAGCCAAGGGTCGTGGGTTCGATTCCCGCACAGTACAAACATTTGTGTTTATGAACATGTCTGTTTGTATTGGTCTGGGTGTTTTCTATGTATAATATGTATTTATTTACAAAAAAAAATGTATCTAAGTAAGTTTATCAGTTGTCTAGTACCCATAGTACAAGCTTCGGCTTAGTTTGGGGCTAGGTGGCGCTGTGTGGCCCAGCGTGGCATGTCTTGGGTTATTTATATATATTTATTTATTTTATTTATCACCTATATCATCACCATCATCATTATCGCCATCTTTATCATCATCACCACCATCATCATCATCACCATCAACATCACCATCATCATCACCACCACCATCATCACCACCACCATCATCATCATTATCATCAGCCTGCGATCATCCACTGAACAGAACGCCTTTCTTGGGACTCGATTGCAGTCCAGCCACAGGCAAGGCGCGTTCGAGAATGATCTGACGATGTGCGAAGATTCATCATCATAATCACTATCATCATCATCATCATCACAAACTTCATCATCATAATCACCCTGCGAACATCCACCAGACAGCGTGTCTTCCTTGGGACTCGATCGCAGTCGGTTGCCAGAACCTCGTCTTTTATTCAGCCGGATGCACCATGGGCAGGTAAGCATGGCTTGGAGGGAAAAGCTGATGAATCGCTCCCTTACATCCCTGCCTTCCAATAAAAGGAAACTCGCAGTCATCAATTTGTTCCATCCACACTTACTTCCCACAGCCCCTCCAGTGGCATATCCACGGCGTGTCGTCCTGCGCGAGCGCCGGTTGCACCGGCTGCGGCGTCGGCGGCGGCGGCGGGGTCGCCGTCGGCTTCGGCGTAGGCGGTTTTGGTACCTAGACACATAGTACATAAGCATTGCATTACGCCTTTAGATAGTATGAATCAAAAATATTTTCGTATATTTACTAATCTCAAACCTATCGATAAATAGACAAAAATATACTGTGAATAATAAGAACTAAGTCCAAAATTGGCTGAAATACGGACGAGATAGATGTATCTCCACCCTCCCTCTCTTCTATTCTGGATTTTTCTTATACCACAAGGCTGGCAAACAAGCCTACGGCCCGCCTGATGTTGAGCGACAACCTTAGCCTATGGACGCCTTGTTTCCCGGAGCCGGGAGTAGGGGTATTTACCTTACCCGGACCAGGAGTGCCGGCCGCTTGTCATCTGCGTCCGGCCGTATGCTTCGGCGCTTCCGTGTCCCCTAATCTTGCTACCTAGTGGCGACACAGGGGGGTTAGTTGGCTATGCCCTCGCATTACGGAAGGTGTGAGTCCCACACACCATGTCACCTCCCCCCGGAGGTGGCATGACGGTGCCTAATGCATTCCCCTCCAGAAAAACAAGGCCTAAGGACGCCTGGAACACCGGGGCCATCACACGCGCGTTGCCGACTCTAACCCCCCGGCTGCCGAATATGTTTGGTTAAGCTACTACTCTTAAGTTTATTAGAGAAGCAAAATCTAATTTTTCGTTCGCACTCGCACCGTGACTGTAAAGCTATAAAGGTCTCTAAAATAACATATAACTCGTTATAGATACCTCGGTTACAGGCTGGTTGACTACCATTTCCTTCTCGCCTATTTTCGTGTTGCCAACCATCACGGGTTGTCTGGTTATCACTTGTCTCATGACTGGTTGTTGTGGTTTAGCCTGAAAAATTCATTAAATTAATATGAAAATAAAGAGTTAAAACCCATTAGGCCATGAGATGAGAATGAGTATGAAAAAAGTCAAGTCAATTAAAAACGATATACATACTTCTATAAGTATATAACTGTCAAAACATGATTGCTTTATCTATTTTGTATGGCTTTAGGGAAACGTGTTGAAGTCAACTGACTGAATATATATTAATCGGTTACAATAAAATTTGTAATGTATTATAATTGTAAGTAGGTAATTACTAAGCAACCAAGGTCTTCCGATATTACTAGATTGGTACACATCCCTATTGCAAATTTGATTTCCATCATTCATCACTTTTACGTCGGAAAATTATTTAAGCGAGCGCGGCGATTGATACCCCTGGAATCGCTGTACAAAACAAGGCTAAAGCTGTTTAAAACATACACAAAATATAGTATAATAAAGGAATGACTACTTACAGCGTTTGTCTGTATAACACTAGCTTTGCCCGCTTCAGCCTGCGCGCAGGATGTTTGGCTTACGGTACTCGGCTGAACATTGGTCACAACCTGACTCCGCTGCGGTTGCTGAACCACTCTATGAACACCAGGCTTCATCGGTGCATTCACTATGATCTGCTGATTATTCGAAACGGCAATTATCTGTTGGTTACCCTGCAAAAGCTGCTGGTTGCCTTGAATTATCTGCTGACTGCCAGGTATTATTTGCGAGCTTCCTTGAATTATCTGTTGGTTGCCTTGAATTATTTGCTGGTTGCCCTGAATTATCTGTTGGTTGCCGGTCACAATTTGGTTACTCGATGACGTGCTGATCAATGCCGGTGGTTGCTTCTGCGTGACGACTATTTGTTGCCCCTGGGGTTGGTTGACGATCTGAGCCTTGTGTGGTTGGGGTTGTGTAGTTATAATGGGTTGCTGACTTGGAGTTATTTGAGGTGCATTCTGTAGAGACATTAAAAATCTTATCAGTACTTGTAATTACTCTTTATTTCGTATAATAAGCTTTCCTTTTACTATCAACATTAGCAACCTACTATTCTAACATCACAGTATTACAAATACTTGTATAAATATAATACTTCTACATAAGTAAAATCCATAGAAGCTCAACAAACTAATACTAATGAAAAAACGAGTATGACCCATAACCGTTAAACAAAATTATAATAATTGAAAACATAATTATTTTTATTGCATCTATATGAATTATGCCTAAATTCAATATAAGAACATTTCTCAGTCTAATTTTTTATCAATGTACATAAGTATATACTTTAGTAATAGTAACACAAGAGACGGTTTCTTCAAATCAGCATTAACTAAATAGAAAGTTTTGCTGGTGATTTAGTGTCTTAATAAACACAAGTACCAAACAATGTTGACACAGACACTCCTATAATGAGTGATGCTGATATATAAACAATTTTGCAAAATTTTGAAATAATTTCTCCACCCTTGTACATTCCGGCAACCAATTTGAAGTAACCCGAAACAACCATGCACTTCGAACTCAAAAACAAAAGGCCAACTTCTACCGAAGCACAAATCTATTTATCAATGTATCATAGACTAATATATTTGTGAAACTGACAATTTCCATACATACAAAAGATTATTTTTTAACGTATTAGTATTCAATTATCCATACAAGAAATAAATTCAACTTTATTTCTTGTATAGTTATCCCGTTTATATTGAAAACTTGGCTGACATGCTCCCGGTTGTATAGATTATATAATTTAAACTTTTAAATAAAAATATTTTTGCTGTATCCAAAAAAAAGTTTTAGCCTTGTTTTTTTTGTTTAGTATCGAGCTAGATAATTGATCTACAAAAAGTACATATGTTTGTTTATAAAATTGCATACTTCATGTAACATAATCCGTTTAAAACCTTTAGTAGGCCTATGTGGGCAAAACATTATTCACCGATAGTCTCCTAAGGTCCCTTTAGCAGTATTTAGGGCACGCATTGACTTAAGTAATGTCTGAGCGTGTCCCAAATGGTTTTGAGAGATACTATTATTATATCAAGACCGTTTTTGAAATAAGCATCACCCGCCCATATTAAAGTACATCAAATTATTGTCAGTCCACATATACTTCGTCCATGCTATTATTATCATGTGCATAGAACCTGTGCTATGGCCGTTTTGACCACAGTGATCGGCTGTGCCGTGCTCACTAGCGTTGGCTGACTCACAATCACCCTCTGAGTGGATTGTATCACGCCCGAATTCTGTGCGTGCAACAAACATCTTTAACGTCTGAACTTACGGCCCAAAATCCTATTGGACATTTTGAGCTAAGATTTGCCGGCATTTCAGTGATTTTTGTTCAACCTTAAGTGTTATACAAATGAAATCGCATAACTTTATGCGTTGCTGTAGTTTATCTTAGTTGAATCTACATGGATTCAACTTCTTTCTTGGAACTTAGTTTAAAATATATCGGAAATAGTATGATAACCAAACCATTGAAATGCCAGCGTGATCCATATTACAGGCAAGATTATTTTCAGCATTGATAATCATGACGTTTTTGGAAATTGTACAGATGTGACATAAATTTTTGGGAAAAGTGTCGCACCATTTTAGTTATAAAATGTGTGCCCCTTTAGTAAGAAGATCAATAATTAAGAACATACATTATAATTAAGACTATTTTAATTTCCTCAAATTAAAACCTCAACGTTATACAATTCAAGATTTTTTTAAATAAAAGCTTTATGATGATGATGATGATGACGAAATTTGACCGTTGTGCAACACGAAAGACTATTTTACTGTCAAAATTGTGCGCGAAATATAAATTGAACCTTCAGAAGACACGAGAAACTTTACTTAGGGCCAACTTTAGGTATTTTTAAGTAGATGGTAACATGTATTCAACTATTTTATCCTTGCTGAAAATAAGCTTTGCCCTGAAACTGAAACGTCACAAGACAAAGTAAATGAAAGATCTTACAAATAGACATATAGATTAGTAAAGCTTAAATTATTTGGGGCAACCAAAGGTCATTGCGCAAATAAATAATGAAGAGAATGAGTAAAAAACGACGAAATGTTAAAACAAAAGTAAAGATTTGATGTTAGTATCTAAAAAAATAACATGAACATTACCTGTACAAAAAATATAAACGTATATCCCAATTAAAATTAATATTTGAAAACAGATAGGCCCGAAGGACGTTTTTTTATACCACTAAGGTGACAAACAAGGCTACGGCCCGCCTGATGTTAAGCGGTTACCGCAGCCTATGGACGCCTGCAACACCAGGGGTATCACACGCGTTGCCGACCTTAGTTGTATATCTGTCGTGGCCAAATCGACCAATTGATCATTTCATGAAGTGGCCAACTAATGGTAACCAAATCATTAAACGACAAACGTTTGGTCACCCACGTTTGACCATATCGTAAAAAAGAGTCACAAGTCTAACCTAACCTAACCAACTGTGTCAGATCTGTGATAAAGAGTGTATTTTTGGTTGCACCCATTCCTCCCGCTTTAGAAATTACATGTATTTTATAAAAATCTCGTTGTTTCACCCAAATTTTTGATATGCTAAGAGATAAAATAATATGCTAATATAGCAACACTGGCACTTACAGTGCCTCTACCAGTAATCAATAAAATGATTCCACGATATGATCGATTGCGACTGACCGTTTCATGAAATAGCAATCTAGCTGGCTAGGGCCAGTCGAACCGTCGAACGATTTCTTATCATTGATCTGGCCTGGGCACATTATGATATGGCCAATAGACCGTGAACATTTCATGAAATGGGCAAATTCTATGAAGTGGCCACGACATATCTATGATAATCAAAACATACCTCACCAATCAAAAAGTTTCCAAAGAAAAGGTCCCAAAAATGTTACGGGAAATAAAATAAATTGTTAATAAGGTAACAAAGCATTTAGAACATTAAACATGAGGTGGTAGAACCCAAAGTGATGAGTGCATGAAAGCGTGATAAAGCACTATCAGTGGTGCGTAACCTGTATTATTTGCTGTTGCGTTATGGCCTCTGTGGCTTGGGCAATAAGGCTGTTTAGCGTCGCCTCGTCCAGCCCGCCAGGGTTGTTCACCTTTGTAAAGTTCATTATATTTATTCATACACTTATAGTAATGCAAACTTAATACTATAGCTATGGGTTTTGTTACAGTATGTTTCCTTTTAATATCTATTTCTCTGGTAAGTATAATATTTAAAACCATGTGCTAGAATTGAAATCAATTTAATGTCATTTTTGGTTGAAAATCTATCGCCGAGTTCGGAAAATGCATTCTTCTGCCTAGAAAAACCGGCAAGTAACTCGACATTTGCTCTTTTTAGATTACAGTGTTTATTATAAATTAAAGAACAGCGTAATTTTGATTAACAATATATTAATATTACAAACTATTTTTTTTTTTATTCAATTTACTAAGCAGACCACTGTTAAATCAAACTGCTATGTTAACTATATTGATAACCGGCCTTTGCGCTCTAAATGGCAGGCTTGGGCCCCTTAATAAAAAAAATATCCATCTAATTTCTTCCCGGCTTTATTGTCAAAACCACTATCCGAATCCGGCGTTAAAGTGAAGCTTATATCAAATATATATCCATAAAGATAATTTCTATTTCATTTACTTCTAATATTTCCAGGAACATATAAAAAACTTCCTACCTACTCCTTCATCTTTCATAATATTTCTTTCAATAATATCTCACTGCTATTTTCTTAGTCAACTAAATAGATAACATTCGATCTTACCGTCAAAGTCAGGGGTCCGCCACCGGTTGGCCCTTGGACTATTATTATAGTTTTCTGCATCATATTTCCCGGTAGATTTTGAGTTATGTAACTCAACCCCCCTGTAACAATTAATGAATATTTCACATAAGCTACTCACAATGTACAAAATTCCTGAAGATCCTGAAGTAAAATCTATCGATCTATAGAAGAAACCCTTTTGTATTTAAATATAAAATTGTAGGGGAAATAATGAGTGGATAGAAACATAAAATTCATAGAACTTAAAACAATTGTTAATGTAAATTGTGACGTATTTTGTTAATCAAATAAAGAATATAAACAAAAAGGGACAGAACCAAACTTACGGGTTACATTCATTTCAACAGGATAGAGTTTAGGATCTGCAAAAACATTTAAATGAATCAATGTTGGCTTATTCAATAAAGTTATTTGAGCCACGTAGCAAATGTCTGAAGCTACAGATATTATAAAAAGTAAACAAAATAATAATGGGGATAGAGATAAGAAGATTTTAGCCACCTTGCACCTCGCATTATAAGAAATGCAAAAGTTTGTCTGGAATGAATGGATGTTCGTTAAGCTTTCATGCAAAACTCCGTATGAAAGAGTATCAATTTTTTTGGAAGTTTTGTTTGGTATGATTTATAACTATATCACGCGGGCAAAGCCGTGAGCTGCAGCAAGTAAGAAATACATCCTAAACAGTAGAATTTCTAAAATTCAAGGGCATCCACATCGAAACTCTCTTTCGCTTTCCATTAGGCGTAGGGAAACCGTTATGCCGAGCTACTATAAAAAAAAAACTTGAAACACGTTGAGCGCCATGGCGGTCACCGGTGACCGATAAACAATAGTTTTTCTATTATGTTTAATTTTTCGGTAGTCAAAGCCGTATGACTATTGTTTGAGCTGTTTGTAAACAAAAATAAGAACAGACAAACCGTATTATAATTTCTGTATTATAATTTTTGATAATAAATCGGCTTACCTTGGGAGGTGCTCGGTGTAGCAATTATTTGCATTGGTTGCTGAACGAATTGAGGAGGTTGCGACGACATCGCTTTTTCTGCGAATAAACGAAATCAATTTTTATTAAATTTTTTATTGCAGTGTATGGCAGACAAGCAAGCTAAATGTCTGTCTGATGTTACCGTAACTATTGCGCATGGACATCAGCAATACACAGGGACACATCCATGCCGCATTTAAAGGAAGATAAGCCTAGGCGCGCACTGGTGACTTTTTGTCACCGTGACAGTCGTTTCATCTCTTTTGCACTTTTAAAATGAGAAGAAGAGAGATATCTGTCACGGTGACAAAAAGTCACCAGTGCGCGCCTAGGGTAAGGCTCGAATATTATCCAGTTCTTTTTAATAAGTAAATGGGTAGCACTTGACCCCAACTCGTCTGATGATAAGGGACGTTAGAACGCGCTCACCCTAAAACTGATTCCCGGTTTAACATTTTGAAGGTTTATATTACATACTTAGAGATAGGTGTACACATAATAAGATTATTAACATACTAGCTGTGCCAGCGGCGTCCCACGCGTAGATATCGAGTTTCATGAATAACGGACCACCATAAAATGTGTCTAAATTTTAAGTAAGACCTCTAGCAAAATATTGGTGAAAACCGCAATTAATTCCATGCAGTAGTTTTCGCGTGATGCGCGTTCAAACAGAGATAAAAAATTCTCCCGTTTTACCTACACTTCCCTTCACTGCTTTGCTCCTATTGATTGATATTATAACCTATACCTATTGATACTATAACCTGCCCAGGGGTATGAAGTATACTTGTACCAAGTTTCGTCAAAATCCGTCGAGTTTTTGTTTCTATAAATAACATACAGACGGACAGACAGACAGACAGACAAAAAATTTACTGATTGCATTTTTGGCATTAGTATCGATCACTAATCCTAAACCTCCTAATAGTTATTTTGAAAATATATTTCATGTACAGAAATGACCTCTCTACAGATTTATTATAAGTATAGATTTTACCTTGAAGAATGATCTGTCCGGACTGTGAAGCGATGATGTTCTGGACATCCATGGGCTGAACTTGCAGCATTGGCTGCTGAACCTGTAAGGTCGGTTGCTGCACCTGTACAAAACAAGCATGTTTTAACAATTTTATCCATTTATCCATGTCGTGGCAGCCTCTAACCCCCTCGTCCCTATCTCATGTTATTAAGTGATTGTTTTGTGGGCTGTCCTTAAATAAATAATGTTAATTTTGATGTAACGTTGATGATAATAGGTTATGATGTAACACTGGTCCAAATAGAAAGTGTCCTAAAAAAGGTAAAAAGTAAACTTAGAAACGCCCATGAAATGGAATTAGGACAATAGAAGATTATCTTCACTACATAATGTATTATAAAACAAAGTGACTTTTGCTGTCTATCTGTCCCTATATTATGTTTATATCTTTAAAACTACGCAACGGATTTTGATGCGGTTTTTTAATAGATGGATTCAAGGTTTGTGTATAATATATGCATATAGTATTGCATCAATAAAAAAAACTGTTATCTTAACTAATATTATAAAGCTGAAGAGTTTATTTGTTTGTTTGTTTGAACGCGCTAATCTCAGGAACTACTGGTCCGAATTGAAAAATTATTTTTGTATTTAATAGACCATTTATCGAGGAAGGCTTTAGGCTATATAACATCACGTTGCAACTATAAGAAGCGAAAAAATAATGAAAAATGTAAAAAAAAACGGGGAAAAAATAACTATGCCACACGGACGAAGTCGCGAGCACAGCTAGTGTATAATAAATTACCTGCAAAGTAGGTGGTTGCACCTGCATCGTGGGTGGTTGCACCTGAAGCGTTGGTTGCTGCACCTGTAGAGTGGGTTGTTGGACTTGCATCGCTGGCTGTTGAACCTGTCACATATTGAAATTTGATTTATTTTATTACTATACTTCAGTTACATTAGAACAGTTGGTATGTCCTCCCGAGGCGAGCCGCTCACGTCGGGCGGCACAGCCATTTTTTTTGTTTCACCGGGGTAAATGCAGTTGCGAAAGTTGCGATGCAGGAGCGAGTCCCACATACCGAGCTGCTTAGGGGAGCAGCAGGATATGTGGGACTCTCCGCCAAATAGCAAAGAATACCCACTAAAAAAACTCTTGTTCCACCTACTAATGCGTCTTGGGTGACGGCATCGCGGGACATAGACTATTCACTGCGAATGTTGTCAGTAGGGCTGCTACTGTATGAGATTCTGTCAAGTCACTCCGGACATCCCGACCTCCCTCAGTCAAAGCGATTATAGCAAACCATCGTCGGGTTAAGTGGGTATGCTCCGCTACAAAGAAGTGAGCCCCAGAGCCCAGGTATCCCGTGCACAAGGCAATGGTATATGCACAAAGGCGTTCACTTCAACGACAAAGAAGAAAAATCAAAAATATTCACTCACTTGTAAAATGGGTTCCTGGATAATAACAGATCCGTTGTCTCCTGTACCGGCCACTAAAACTGGTTGCGGTATCGGTTCTGGTTCACTTTTTGCTGGCATCTGCAGAGACACATCATAACATTTTAACCTAATGACCATAGCTACACTTTTATTAGTTTCAAGTCTATCTCAATACAATAAGGTTCGAATTATATTGGCAACATAAACGACACTGATATTGATTCATAAATAAATAATACTAAGTTAAAATAACACTAATACTAAGGTCGTCCTGTCATATGTTACTTTTTATCGACTGTTAAATTTTATCCAACCCTTAACCTTAACCCCATAAAATTTACTCTACAGATACACAATACTACGCAATGTTATTTCTATTCAGAAACGTTAGTGAGAGGGCGACTTTTCGCCGCTGTTTCGCGATTAATCGCCCTACTCTACTTTACAGACCAGTCTGCAGACACTGATTATAATACTTAGTTTACCTATACATAAACACAACCCACCATTGTTTGTCGCATATCGTAATGACAGTGTGTAACAAATGAATAAAACAATAATATAATTATACATATAACGAAACCTTGTTTCAGACTATATTTATGTGACACGAAACTAACTACAATATGACGACACAAAAACGTTAAATATTAATATAATGACCTTTCCACGGATAGCTCCAGCTATCAAGATTCCTGAAGGCCGCTATTATTCAAAACGTACAGACATGAAAGAAATCATTAACATTATATAAACATATATACACTCTGGGATGTAAGGGAGCGACTTTTCGCTCCAAGCCATCCTCACCTGCCCGTGGTGCATCATGCAGAACAACAAACCAGGCTCTGGAAAACCGACTGGTGGCGGTATAACCATCACGATAGAAGGCGTAGCTAAATATCACAGGCCGATGACGGGCAGCAGCGTCACCGGAGCGAGAAGCTACGCCCTGCGATCGCTAACCCGCCTACCCAACGTGGTGATTATGGGTATATCTTCCAGATGTTTGCCCTAACTGGCGAACAACTGGAGAGGCATATGTCCAGCAGTGGACTGCAATAGGCTGATGACGATGATGATGATTATACACTCAATATTCTCTCTATCTAATAAAGTACAATGAAATAGCCTTATTAACAACTTATGTTTACAAGTTAGTATAGAACCATTGGGTTTGCTAAAATTAGGTGTATCTTGAATATACTAATATGTTTGTCGTCGCTCTGTTCAAAATACGGATATGTTTTTAAGATATTAAAGCTTTATCTCTGTCAACCTAGAAGCTAGGTTAGAAAAGACAGATATCGAAATCCAGTGTTTCCGTAGTGTTCTGAAACGAAGGCATGGCCCACAATGGACCGTTGAAGATATTTCTACCGTTAAGCATTAACGATAAAGAAATATAGCTTTTGTTTTTATTGTATTAGGTGTCAGACGAGCAAGCGGCCTGTCTGATGTTAGACGGTAACATCAGCCCATAGACATCAGATATGCGGATATGATGCTGGAAATCAATTTACCATAAGATAAAAAGGATTCTTACCAAGTCTTCATCTTCTAAAGCTGATGCAGCAAGCGCAGCGTAAAGATTTGCGGCGGTTTTTGACACACTTTCTTGTGGTGAGTTGCTCTATAAACGAAAGAAAACATTAAAACACAAATTATATAAGATAGAAAACCTAGATGACGGGCAGCAGCGTCACCGGAGCACGCAGCTACGCCCTGCGATCGCCAACCCGTCTGCCCAGCGTGGCGATTATGGGTATTTCCTCCAGATGTTTGCCTTAAGTGGCGAACTACTGGAGAGGCCTATGTCCAGCAGTGGACTGTAATAGGCTGATGATGATGATGTCTTGATTGTGATGATTGATTTGTTTAGATATGACTAAATACAGTATATTTTATACACTCACCTCCCTCTTATCTTCCACCTTCATCTTCTTAGTAGGCGGCTCGGTATACGAGTGATCGGTGACAACAGTATCTGCTATCTCTTTCTCACTCTTCAACGCCTGCATCACCGCCTGCTGTATCAACTGACCGCTCTGCAAACTTATCTGTTCGTTCTTCACCTGAACTATATGCCCCTGATCGCTCTTCAACTGAATGATCTGTCCTTGATCGTTCTTTATTTGAATCAACTGTCCCTGTTCATTCTTTATCTGGAAGAATTGATTGGTCTGCGCCATTGGGTCGGCGTTTATTTGTATAACCGGATCGGAGTCCGGTTTCACTTGGACAATCTGACCGGTTTCCGTTATTTGTATGGTGGGAGCGTTAAGTTGGGGCCCCATTTGGACCACTTGAACTGGTGGGTTGGATTTCTTCTCTAGCAGGTCGGCGAGCATTTTGTTTTGTGCTGTTTTCTAGGTAGTACAAAAAGGTAGATATTAATAGGTATGTTAATTGGACGTGCGTGAATCATGATGGCTTTATTGGTGTTTTGCTGACTAACGGACGTAATCACAAACGTTACTATGCGTCGAGCGAACGCACAGTTACCCAAAAACCTATAGGACAGGTACCCAAAAACCTATAGGATTTAAGGCACTGTGTGTTCGCGCTTCGCATAGTAACGTTTGTGAATACGGCGGTAAGTCAAAGGGTTTCTTCGATAGGGTCATTTTAGGGAATTAACTTTAATAAATTGGTTTTGAGTGAAAGTTCTGGGAGATACTGTACTGTAACTTATGTTGGTGTTGTGTCAGTAGACAAAGTTATGGCTTTTTTCTCTATGCGCTAGATAGACCCCATGTTTTCTCGTGTGTAAAGATAATACGGAGATTTCACCAATGTCCAGAGACACGTCATAAAGATTCCCAAAGCTAATGTTAAGATTTTCTAATATTACAATAGATATATAGTGAAACGTATCTAATCATACTTACAATAGTTAGCTGAGCAGCATCATCAATTTGAATTTGTACAGGTTCTTCCTTTATAACTGCAAGCAAAGAAATAATTGTGTATTTTATAAAATATACTATATACTAATGTAAAATGAGTAAAAATAAGCCCCGTATATAGATAGAGCGCTTATATAATTATAATAAATAAATTATATATTACCTATTTGGTCGTCAGCAGCGTTCACGTAAGTGACCTGTAACATACAAACAAGTAGACCTCAGTTCAATTACTATTAGAATAGTTTACTTTTAATGGAAAAGTCGTCACATCCATCATATTGCTCAAAACACACATCCATCTCCGTTCTACTTAAGAACAACAGCGCAGCGCACTTCTATGGAAACGCATCATTACATTCGATATGATTAATGTATTTTTATTTATTATGTCATCTAAATTGTTTATTTTCATTGCATCGCCATTACCTTATCAGTGGCAGGTGTGCTGCTTGCAACGCCACCTGGCGTTATCGTTGTGCACTTGATCAGAGCTTCAGGATCCACATCCATCACCTTGATAATGAAGAAAGAGTAAAGTCAACTATATGGCTAGATCGATTGATCTATAAAATTAAAAAAATAAAATAAAATTTGCAAGACAACTAAATTAAAAAATAAAATTTGCAAGACAAATCAATATGAGATTTCATATTGATTTGTCTTGCAAATTTTATTTCAAAAGTTGTGAACATTGGTAATGGAAAATAGAATCCAATTAAAGACCTGTAGGGCTTATACATTCATTCAAATTTGACATTGCTCTAGTACGAGTTTTGTCAAATTTGAATGAACCTCAGTCAAACTTGACATTACTTTAGTACGATTTATGTCAAATTTGAATATCGTTCATTCAAAGTTTCCGAATAGGAGATTCCGGCACTAACCTGGTTATTTTGAACAACCACAGTGTTGGTTGCGGGCCCCACTCGCTGTTGACTCTGCTGTCTTTGTGCAACCTATGTATCAAATAACTATTGTAGAGAAGTGCATTTTAATTCATGTACAGTGTTAGCCGAAATCTACGTTACATTAGCTAGTCATCTATTGTAATCAAATCTTTAAGTTACAAATGCCAGGCAATCTACCGATCACCTGACTCGGATTTTACTTTATCAGTGGGTATCATATAACTATCGGGGTATCCCAGAAAACATTTATGGTTAATCGTTTCCCAAAGTGAATTAACTGCGAAACGCATGTAGTTTAGGCGAACTCAATGTGTCATTAACGATGTCGTTCAGATACAAAATAGTTACAACACCACATAGAATCTAGAAACTTAAAATTGAAAAGAAAATATATTCATTGTCACTGTAGTAAATAAAACTTCTTTAACTAAAGTTTTCCTTAAATTCAATCATATCTATCTAAAATAAAAAGAAAATGAGTATCAAGAATCATTTCTTCAAAGTAGTTTATACTAGTAAGTAAAATAGAAAGGTCTATATCAAATTGTTAATCCTGAACATTAAACAAAACAAATTGTTCATTAAGTTATTTCGTTCATGCTCTCAATAAGCGAATGCCACTAAGCATGCCAATTTTTATCCAGTAGGTTAGTTTAATTTTTATGACATGCTAGTCTAAGATACTGCTCTGTACTGCCACTACATCACTCCACACTCTCAATAAATTATTAGGTCTTTATCGACAAAATTGCCTTTTTTAACTAAGTATTAGAATATTTTTAGTTTGTAGTCAAATGACTGGCATAAATATGCCAAAGGAGTTGATAATCAAAATTATCTTGTGTTTTATTTGTTTATGGTCTGATTATTCATATGTTTTAGTAACTTCGACACATAAGTATATTTGTTACACATATATTTGGATTACAATCCAGATTGTAATTGTGTATTTTATATGTAAGTAATTATTTTGATTGTAATCTGTTAAAAAAAAGACCTAAAATACGATGCACGTGAGCGCGTATCGCATTATTAAAATCAATTCCATGGACGGACCACAAATAAGTACATACTTTAAGACAAAAATAAAACGTATACAAATGAATGAATGTTTATCAAATGAATGGTTATTCTTCAGGGCAACGGTTCTGGTTTAGAACCTCTCAAAAGGTTCATTCATATTTGACATTAAATCGAGTAGAATAGTGACAAATATGAATGAAAGTTAAGAAAGTTTGCAAATTCGAGGCAATGTGACAATCCGCACATTTATTAGTTTTCAAACCCACGATATATTCAGAAGGCCTGCCTTCCAAACATATCGTGGGTTTGAATTTAGTTATTAATTAGTATTGGTTAGTACCAATACTAACTTCTGCTTTGCAATTACAATTTCATTGATAAAAGACCGAATAATATACACTTTACATGCATTTTATTATAATGAAACGTCTTTATTACCATAATAAATGACCAGACCTCCATTGCCTAAATCATCTAAAATAATAAAATCAAAAAAGTGAAATAAAAATATATAATAAATTCTGCTCTTCTTCACATAAAAAAAAAATTACATTTGCATATCACAGAAACATCATACCCCAAGTATCGAGAACGCATAATGTTGTTTTAATTTTAAGACTTTTTAAAGATATTATCGACATAAAATAAAGTAATCAAATAAACAGAAATATCACAGCCAGTAGTATAAAAAACATTAACAGTTTATATACAATATGCTTACATTTACAATTTATAACATAAAATAAGTATTATTTCAACATTATGCGTTCACCATTTGTACAAAAATCTCGCTACTTTCATGTGTTGAGTTGTAATGTTGTAGTAAATTTAATTTTTATTCACAAGATAGAAAATGGTGGACATAATGTAGTTATGTCATTATGTTTTAATTTCGAAATGGAAACATCAGTTAATTTGACATATCGGACACTAAGAGTCACTTTTGAAAGGTGGTTCATCTCTGCCACCTGATAAAGCATGTACTGTCGTAACACCCCAACTCAACACCGCATAACTGTTAGTGTTGTTAGTGAGCACTTACTTGCTGGGACAGCGCCGGGCTTACTTTGTGCGCGAGCAGGTGCTTGATCAGCGTCGTGTTGGACGGACCCGCCTCCAGCGCCTGCGAGAGGTGCGGGTGCGGCGCGCCCACGGGCTGTGCCCCCGCGACAAACGTCTTAGACGGGCCGCGTACGTTATTCAAATTCACGTACGCAACAAAAATACTCTACTTGCATACAAAACGCTTGAGCATTTTATTATGTACTAGCGACCCGCCTCGGGTTCAATAATATTTTTTCCCGCTAACTCCCGTTCCCATGGGAATTTCGGGAATTCTTTTCTTAGTGCCCCTCTATGGTACCTAAGCTATGTCCCTCCCAAATTGTCTACAAATCAAGTGCCTACGTTTTGCCGGTTAGGCTGTGCGTTGATATGTCAGTCAGTCAATCAGTGTCTTCTTTTATTTATTTTACCATCCTCTGGAATCCCTATTTCTATTAAAAAAAACCGCATCAAAATCGGTAGCGTAGCTTTAAAGATATAAGCATACATTGGGACTATTGTAATACTGGCTAATCAAATTTTTGAATTTATATTTCTTTTACGTTACTTAATATTCTGATGTATGTCCTTATGTCACTTCAATAAACTGAGTCAATCACAACAGGGACAAACAGAAAAAAGCGACTTTGTTTTATACATATATATAGTGATAAGTAGAGCATTTTTGCTGCAAACGTGAATTTCAATTCGGAATTCCGAACATATGCCGCCAGCCTTACAAGAGGAGACAGGGCTTAGTTGTTACTCGGGTAGCTGGGTAGTGAAACAGTGGCAAACCAACTTTTACAAAAAAAAATGTGCCTTTGGTAGGTAGTACAGGTCAGGTAACTAAAGCTGGCACGTTAAACACATTTACACTTGTGCCTGTGAATGCTTATTCATCGCGCGGCGTGACTTCGTTCGAGCTTATGAGTGAGAAGGGGACAGTTATATTATATATTTACTTTTGCTACTGTATATTGAAAATTGCATAAGTGTGAGTAACGTGAACGTGTCATCTTTAGTTAATTGACCTGTAAAAGTGGCAACTGGAATTGCGTTATAACCAACTTTTTCAAAAAATAAATTGTATCCTCAATAGCAGAAAACCTACTAACATTGACGTTAATTATATGACTGCATTGGCATTCGTTACTATACAGCTATTGTAACTAACTACCAGAGTTACAACCGGTCCCTGTTTCACCTACTCTATCTACATGACCCATTTAAAAAAAAAATTAAATGTTTAACGCTACAGAAACTCTAAGCATAAAAAAGTTACAAAATGGGTCACGTAGTACGCATACTCTCCCTTATATCTAAGAAGAAACTAATCAAATATTGAACATCATAAGAAAGAAACACATAATCAACAAATATGCACTATTGTGCGTTTACTGCAGTCAACGGGTTAATTTTTCAACCGGTTGACTAATTCAACCGGTTGAAAAATTAACCCATTTATTGAACAAATAAAACCAACATTAGTTTTCGGTGTTGTTTTATGTTACGAGGTAAATGAACCTTATCATTTTCTATATTTGATCACTTTCTTATAGATAATAAATATTAGTATTGCCATTTATATAGGGACGACACATTTTTAAAAATCCCCTACCATCACCAGCCCAGATGACACGATTTTAACCACAGGACACATCCATCTATTTTACAAAATGTTTCAACTTCATGCTATATTAGGGGCATTCCACAAATTACGTTACACGAATTTTATGACTTTCTGACCCCAGCCCCCTCCTTGTCACAGCTGGTCCCTTTTTTGGGACTCCTTTCTTCCTTTATGGACCCCCTTCTTTAGTGTGACGTAATTGATGGATAGTTCCTCATGGCAAGTTTCTGCAGAAGTAGAAAGGAGATGTGATGTGAGATTTGAGGGATATCATTGTCAATCAATCAATGAACCCTTATTGTTCATTGATTGATTGAAATGCAAAAAAATCGGTCATCTGATGAATCGAATTGTGAACCCAACAAAGATGGTCTGGATATAAATGTGCCCAATCGCCCAGTGCCCAAATTTGTCAAAAAACAAAAAATAAACACCATTAAACCACCTCCTATATCAATGTAGTATGTACAGAGGGCGAGACACCAATAAAAACACTAATCTAGATATTTTGACAAAATTGGGTAAGTTTGTGTGTCGCCGAGTGTACCATCGAATTTGAGTTATTTGTTGTATCATACACATTAAATTTAATTGCGTCTCACTGTGTCCAATCAAAGACAAACATAAGAGGGTCTATGTAAAACTGAACATAGCAATCTCAACCTTAACTCCACAGCGTAACACTCAAAAATCCAGAAAGGACCAATCCGTGTTGGTCACGTGCAGAACTGCAGACACTCGGATTCCGAAGAATGCGCGCGTCTTTTTAAAGTCTCGGAAGTAATCTGTGGAGTTCAAGTTGAAGTTGTTACGTTCAGTTTTGGATAGAAGCTTCCATGCGCTTCGACTCAGCGCTAGTCTAAATTGACCCTAGGTAGCAAAATTAATTAATTTAAATTAATGCTTGATTGTATGTGTACCTCATTTACCTGCGCTTGAGGTGTAGCTATCTGCTTCACTTCGACAGTCCCGCCGGGTTTGTTGGTCAATTGGGCTTTCAGAATCGGCGATGATGGACCTTTGAAAATAGAGCAGTATTTATTAGTTAAACATAGGTAAAAGCACAGATATACCTAAATACATGCAAATGTTAAATTGGTACCAACCAAAATAATTAAGAAAAGCAATGAATAATCAACTTTTTTTCTTTCCTTTTTTATTTAGCCCACATTGTTTTACTGCTCGGAAAATCAAATGCCTTCCCCAAATAAATAAACCAAGACATACCACACTGGGGCACACAGCGTCATCTAGCCCCAAACTAAGCCGAAGCTTTTACTATGGGTGTTAAACAATCTCCTAATATGTCTATATAATCTGTTTTTATAAAATGTGAGATAGCCATAAAGGAAAACTCAAGATGATCCAAAACTCTCTTAATATGTCTATATAGTCTGTTTTTATAAAATGTGAGATAGTCATAAAGGAAAACTTAAGATGATTCAAAACGATTGGTGTTAACACCATGCTAAGCACGTGTTCTAGGCATCTGTTCTCAGCCATGAATATGACGAAGCAGTATACAGTAATAAAGTATATCAAAAAATGTAGCGTATTAACAAAAGCGTATACAGTCAATGTATGAAATGTAAACAAATGTATACTGTGGCTTTTCAATCTTTATGTTCATAAACACATAAAATGATTGAACGCCAATCTAGACTATTTTTACTGGAACTTATGTTCATCAGTAAGTGTTCATGTTTTTGCGTGAAAACTGAGTAAGTGCATTAAATAAATGTGCTTATTTGATATACGAGTACATACAGAACGTCAAGCTTGGGGCTTTAAAAGACATTTACTCCAATTAATATTGAGTAATTGACCCAAATCGGTAACTCATCATCAAATCAATTTAACCTAATAGATAATAAATTTTGGGGGTCAAAATAATTACATAATATTTAGTCTGTATTTTAGATCATAAAAATGTATTGGACACGTATTTTTCCTTTTTTCGTTCAAATAAAAAATAGCAAAGATAAAAGTCATCAAAAGTTAGGAGTGCGAGTCGTTGACGTCACTCCGTCCCGTAAAAATGCCTCACCGAGTGACGTCACGCGTAATTTCAACGGGCTAACTTTGTAATTTATAGTCTAATTTACAAATAAAAATACGTGTCTTTTATTTTTAAATAAGCTAAAACTAATTACATTTTTAGCCAAACAAGTTTCTACTTTATGTAGACCCTAGATTTGGTTTGCTTTACTGTGCTCTTGTGTAACTCCTGTTTTTGTCCGTGTTATGTTGTATTACTTTTAGAGCTATTGTGCATATACCGCCACTTGCACTTGATAGTTAATTCCAAAGTCCAGTAGGTATAGATATCTGGATCCGATATTATGGACCCTAAAAGCTGTCGAAGTTAAAATAGTCAGTTGTTAAACACCTATAGTCAACTGTTAACAAAGTTTAAGAACTTTGTTAGTCTAAAAAGGTACACTAAAAATGTTTACATCCATACTATTATTATTTAATACTATAAATAAGCAAGTGTGTCTGTCTGTCTGTATGTTTGTCTTTCTTTCAAGACAAAACGGAGCGACGAATTGACGTGATTTTTAAGTGGAGATAGTTGAAGGGATGTAGAGTAACATAGGCTACTCTTTGCACCTTTCTAACATAATAAACACTTCTGTGATACACCTACATGAACGCAGGCGGAGCCGCGTGCACAGCTAGTATACACATAATTTATAACACTTACCAGCGGGTGGATTGGTACGCGTCGCCGCGTTTCTTGCTCTTATACCGATGTAGGCCTGCTGTGTTTCTCCCGTAGATGTCGTGACGTTGTTTGGCCCGACTGTACCACCAAACACCGTTCTACAACGAACAACATGAAATGTTAGGCCCGGCGCCCATTATCGGCATCGGCACGACTGAGGATTTTAGGTGGCAAATAGCAATATACTATAACATAATGGCAATAAAGTAGAAATTGCCGTGATATGTGGTCGTAATAACAAAAATACCGCTTCGGTATGCTTGAGGCTGCTGTATTGGCAGTCTTGAGAATGCTTCGGGATGTTTTGGCATCCTTGGGCATCATTCGGTACGATTCGGTTCGATTCGATATTGAGACGCTTCAGCAAGCTACAGGACAGTGCGGCATCCTTAAGGACGCCTCGTCATCCCTAAGAACGTTGCAGCATGCCAAAGCATAATTGCCAATAGTGTGCGCTTGCATGCAGAATGCCGAAGGATCCTTTTCCTTGCCAATGCCGATTATGGGCGCCGGGCCTTATATGTATTAACTTCAACATTGTGTTAATGTTACTTCAGTATCTTTAATCAAGGGGTGTCTAAACTTCAAGAGTTTTGAAAACCCATAGGCCTCTCCAGTTGTTCGCCAATGTAGACAAACACCTGGAGGATTTACCCTTAATCGCTGGGCAGGCGGGTTGGCCATCGCAGGGCATAGCTTCTCGCTCCAGTGACGCTGCTGTCCGTCATCGGCCTTTGGTATTTAGCTACGCCTTCAATTGTGATGGTCATACCGCCACCAGTCGGTTGCCAAAGCCTCGTCTGTTTTTCGGCAGGATTCACCACGAGGTGAGTGTGGCTTGGAAAAGATGATGGGTTGCCCCCTTACATCACAGATTCTTCTGGTATTCCTTTATTAATGGGTGTGCCCCAGGGCTCAATATTGGGACCATTGCCTTTTCTCAACTATATAAACGATACAGACGACTTTCCGCACTTTATATAAGAACTAGCTTCATAATCTACTGTACTCACCGCACTAGGCGTGGGAAATGCGCAGGCGCAATGACTCCCTTCCGGCCCATTTTGCTGCAACACGCGAGGTACTGCCTGTATAGTTCTGCCGCGTCGTATGCGCTGTTGTCCGATGGAGGCAGAGGCTCGTAGGTAGACCGCAGCCACGCTTGAGCGAAATGCTCGTTTTCCTGTTGAATGGAGACTAATATATTTAGTTATATTTCTAGTTATTATTCCTTGCTTCTGGGACACGGTTTATAAAAAAAAGTTCGGAATAGTAAATTTCAAAAGTATGAAATTGTACTTAGTAAGGAAAATTATTACTTCTTCAGGTAATTTATTTAGAACATACTTTGCTATGATTTTTTTTAAAACAATGTTTTTATGATTGGGTTATTTATTTATTTATTTTTATTTATTTATTAGGACAACCAACAAGATAAACACCAATACATAATAAGCAATACAGAAAATAATAAATTAACAGCTTAGTGTCACCTTAATTATAGGTTGCCACGGCATGCAATGTGGACTATGGTTTAATTAAATATAAATATTTAGTTGACAAAAATAATGAAATATAAGTAAATTAAACTATGTTGAAGTCACCTGTTCGATGCCCCGCTAAAGGACTGCTTAATTATGCATGAATATCAATCCCAAACAAAAATTTGTCGTCATGCTGTGATTTTTAAACCGGTACAAAAATAAACCGGTAAAATTCGTTCAAAACCATTATACCATGCTTTAAGTTGCATTTATCATAGCTATCCTACAAATTAATGCGTTTACGCCTTGTTTTACTAAGCTTGTGACGTCACACGGATGTCGCGAGTTGTATGAACCATTTTTGGACTCGCCCATTTTTTGTGCTTTTGGAATTGCGAGACAATTGCCCTTGGTCCTGGTCCCATACAAGATCATTAACCCGGCCCCAGGGGAGGTAGAGACACCTTCTCTGCAGCCCACTGGGGTAATTCCTGTCCGGCGCGTCCTAGTCGCGGGGGTGGGCATCCCACACTTCAGTAGGCCGGAGTGTGAGGGTGGCGGAGTCCGGACAGGGACCCAGTTCCGCGGGGTATAACGCGGAGCCCGAGCCCAGGGTTACGGGTGAAGACCTCAACGGCTGCGAAGGCGGAGGTGAAGTGCACCAGTACGGCAGAGCAGGCGGAAGGGGCAACCGGAGAAGGACACTCCATAATCAAACCCCACCACTAGGGCTCCAGCGAGGCTTAGAGGTGTGCTGTGTTCTTAGGATGGAGCGCACAGAAGGGTTGGTAGCGGATGAACCCTGCAGGGTCAACGGTAGCACCCGAATCCTCCAGGAGGATTACATCCTTGGCGTCTGGTGGCAGCCGGCCGTAAAATTAAAGCCAAATATTTTCTCCTAGTCATGAAAAAGTCACAAAAGGTAAAGAGCACAAATACTAGGGCGTCCCCCTTAAGCGACGGCATCAAGGATATGGAAGCAGCAAATACTAGGGCGTTCCCCCGAAGCGACGGAAGAGGCACCGAGCCTAGATCCCAAAACCATAAATTGCGGATCGCTAGTTGGAATGTAGGCTCGATGACAGGACGCAGCGCTGAACTGAGCGAAGCCCTATATCGAAGACGCATAAACATCTGTTGTATACAGGAGACGAAATGGAAGGGGTCCAAGGCCAGGCAGATAGGAAACGAGTACAAACTCATATATCATGGAACCGGGGCGAAAAATGGTGTCGGAATAGTGGTAGACAAAAATCTCCAGGACCGTATGGTCGATGTTAACCGAGTAAGCGATAGACTTATGTCCATTAAATTCGCTCTAGACGGACAGCCCTGCATGAATGTGATATGCGCATACGCCCCACAAACTGGGTGCCCAAGTGCCGAGAAACAAGCGTTCTGGGACGACATGTATGACCTTCTCCAGTCACTACCACCAGACGAGTCACACTACATAGGCGCAGATTTAAATGGCCATGTAGGACGTTCATCGGGCATATACCCAGGGATACATGGAAACCAAGGATATGGAACGCTGAACACAGATGGCGAAGCAATACTTCAGTTCGCAGCAACGTACGACTTAGTCATCGTCAACACTTTTTTCACAAAACCAGACCGACATCTCGTCACATATAAGAGCGGAGGCAACGAAACTCAAATAGACTACATCCTAGCGAACCGAAAAAACCTCAGGCTATTTAGAGACTGTAAGGTTATCCCAGGAGAACCGCTAACGTCCCAACATAGGATCCTGGTGGCAGAATTCCTTATGAAAAAGTCTGTAAAAGTGAAAAAAGATAAAACACCAAAAGTACGCTGGCACAGACTTGAGAGAGAAGAAGGCCACAAACTCTGCAACGAAATCTCGGCCCACCTGCCTGCCATAAGTGAAGGCATAGGTGAAGGTAGCGTCAACACTGTTTGGGAAGCTTTTGAACATTTTTGCCGCTCGAAAGCAGCCGAACACCTAGGCGTATCAAAAGGACCCTTATGCAAGAACAAAGAAACGGGCTGGTGGGACGATAACGTAAAATCAAAAACTGTGCAGAAAAAAGTTCTCTTTAAGCTATGGCAGCAAACCAATGACGATAGTGATAAGAAAGCGTACAAAGAAGCGAAGAAAGAGGCAAAGCGCGCTGTAGCACAAGCGAGGGCTAACAGCGACAACGACACCTACTCGAGACTTGAAGAGGCTACTAATGACAGAGACCTATTTAAGATAGCACGACTCAGGAATACCAACAGTAAGGATATGAGAACTATCAAGTACATTAAGAATGACAATGGCCAGCTACTCACATCAGATGAAGACATCAAACAAAGATGGAAGGAATATTACTTGCAGCTCCTGAATGAAACATATCCCCGCAAGCAGCCTACCGAAGCTATGCCCAAAACAGAGGGCCCGATTACGCTCATAACACCTAATGAGGTACAAGCTGCCGTTAAGGCAATGGCGAACCACAAAGCTATGGGGCCTGATAATATCCCCGCGGAGTTATGGAAGAAGTTAGGACTGCAAGGCATTACTTTCCTTACCGAATTGTTCAACCTGATACTGGTCCAAGGAATACCAATGGCGTGGAGAAGAAGCTACCTAGTCCCGTTTTACAAAAACAAGGGAGATATAAGACTATGTGGAAATTACCGTGCCATTAAACTTATATCCCACACACTTAAAATATGGGAAAGAATAATAAATAGGAGGCTACTTCAACTCACAGAGGTTACGGAAAACCAGTGTGGCTTTGTCGCAGGAAAGTCAACAACCGACGCCATCCACACCATCAGAATCTTAATGGAAAAATACCGGGACAGAAAGACTGATCTTCATATGGTGTTTATCGACCTCGAGAAAGCTTTTGACCGAGTACCAAGAGACCTGATATGGCAGGCACTACGCTCACACAACGTCCCAGAATATTACATCAGAATCGTTAAAGATATGTACAAGGACGTCACAACAAGTGTGCGATGCCCAGGCGGTATTAGTGATGAATTTGAAGTAAAGGTCGGTGTGCACCAGGGCTCAGCACTGAGTCCCCTGCTTTTCAATCTGGTAATGAACCACCTAACCGCTAAACTGCAACGGCCACCCCCTTGGGATTTGCTATATGCGGACGATATAGTACTTATCAACGAAGATGCGGAAGGTCTGCAGCAAATATTAGAGCAATGGAGAGTTGCATTGAAGGAGGCCGGACTGCGGATCAGCAAGCAAAAGACCGAGTACGTACACCTCAACTTCAGCGGTGATGGCAGCAGTAACACCATCAACCTCGACGGCACACCCCTGAACAAGGCCCATAGTTTCAAGTACCTCGGCTCAATGATATCCACAGACGCTACCATCGACGCCGACGTCACACACCGTATTAACACGGGTTGGATGAAGTGGAGGGAACTCACGGGGGTACTGTGCGATAGGAGAATGCCGGTACACATTAAAGGCAAGGTGTATAAAACTGCTGTACGACCAGCCTTAACATACGGTGCAGAATGCTGGCCCCTTAAAAAGCAGCAAGAGGACAGATTGCACGCCGCAGAGATGAGGATGTTGCGTTGGTCGGGAGGTGTAACGTTGCTGGATCGTATCCGTAACACCTACATTCGTGGCAGCTTTCGAGTAAGACCCATCCAGGAAAAGCTAATGGAGGGCCGCCTAAGATGGTACGGTCATGTGATGCGTCGCCCACCAGAACATATGACGCGACAAGTGTTGGAAATGTTTCCTGCTGCAAAAAGGCGAGGTAGACCCCGACTTACATGGATGGCTGCTGTAAATAGGGACATGAAGTGTGCAAGTGTCACACCTGCGACGACCCAGGATAGAATATCCTGGCGAAGAGTGACTAGGAGAGCCGACCCCAAATGATGGGATTAAGGCTAGGCAAAGAGAGAGAGGAATTGCGAGACAATTAACGCTAGCGAACTAATGTTTTTACCAATATTTCTTTAATGAAGTATTCTAACGATAAGAAGACAAAAAATTTGAGTCAAATAGCCTATTTGCTTAACGGCCATTACGCCGGGCTCCCATGCATCAAACCGGGACAGGTGCCGGGATGGTCGGACCTTTAATTTTCTATAGGGGAATGCATTAGGCACCGCCATGCCGCCTCCGGGGGGAGCTGACATGGTGAGGACTCACACCTCCCGAAATGGGAGGGTATACCCACCCACTAAACCGGTGACGTGGTAGGACCTATGGCAACCCTAGGCTGTTGGTCGACTGATAGTTACCTGCACAGTCCGCTGCTGCATGTGGCTCTGCTGCAGGCTGGTGGCGGGCGGCGCGGGCGGCGTGGGCGGCGCGGCGGCTGGCTCGGCCACTTTCTGAGGCGTCGTCGGCGCCTGGACACATAATACAATAAACTTATCACATTTTGGTGTAATCATCTGGATGTAAGGGAGCAGCCTAATACAATATACTTTTAACATTTTGCTGTAATCATCTGGATGTAAGGGACCCGTGGTGCACCCTGCCGAACAACAAACGAGGCGCTGGCAACCGACTGGTGTCGGTATAACCATCACAATTTTATTGAAGACGTAGCTAAATACCACATACCGATGACGGGCAGCAGCGTCACCGGAGCAAGAAGCTGCGCCCTGTGATCGCCAACGCGCCTGCCCAGCGCCATAATCGCCAATGGATATATCTGGTCATAGGTCCAGCAGTGGACTGTGATAGGCTGATGATGAGTACTCACCGAATGCGTATGCGCAACAGTCTGCCTCTCGTTGGCGGCGTCCCTCTCGGCTACGGCGGCTAGCGCACTCGGGCCGCTGACTGTCTCTACCACTCGCATCAGTATACACGCGCGGGGACCGTAGCTTTGCGCCTGTGAAGGATACAATAGAAACGAAACATACATCTTATAGATATACACACCCTTAGAAACCGTACACATGGGAGCTTTTTTAACGCCCGTTAAAAAGCGATAAAATATAACAATGAATTTCGCGTTTTAAAAGCGCTTATACTTTTTTTGTAAATAAATAAATACATATTTCATATAGTAAACACCCAGACCAATACAAACAGACATGTTAATGAACACAATGCTTGCACTGTGCGGGAATCGAGCCCACGACCCTTGGCTCAGAAGGCAGAGGTCACCACCAAATGATCCATCGAGCCATGACTTACTAACAAAGATACGCACTTCTAATTGTCTTTTATTTAACTACAGCCAATAAAAACCTTACTTACCTCAACAGTGACCAGGGAGACCAGAGTATGGACCAAACCAGGCACTCTGGCTACTGCCTCGCTCGCGCGGTCTCCGAGTGACGTCAGTGCGTACACGCACTCCAGAGTACAAACTAGCACCATTATGTCGCGTAGCGTCAGTAGGGAACATACATCGCTGTACACCTGGCGAATAAAATGGAACTGTGTAAGCGTTTCTGGGTTCCAGGGACCTACGAGACGTAACTCTCAGAATGTGGACCAATCCAAGCACCCGCGGCCCCTGTGTCAGAATCAGCGTTCACTAGTTACCTGTTACATTAAAACGCCCCATACACATATAAGAGAGGTAAGGCATAGCGAATCTTCGCTCGTATTGAGCTGCCCGTCCGGGGAAGGACCTCCACCGTATAGAATACCGCAGCCAAATGACCTCCGGGTCGTGTTTCTGCTGGTGAGTAGGGTTTCCGGAGCTCGTGGGGGGTTAGGGTTGGGCCGGCATGGCAGTGGCAACTGACAGGTAACTGACCAGTTACTTGCCAGTTGTCACAGCGACTTAGGCTTCTCTTTCGCTTTCCATAAGGCGTAGGGAAGCCATTATGTCGAGCTACTATAAAAAAATTGATAGGAAAAGCCTATTTTGACTGTGTAAAATTCCTTCAATAACATCATAGCATTCTTTGAGTGTGCTCACCTTTGCCTCCAAGGCTTTCAGCAGAGCGTCTTCATTGACTTCATTCTGAGCGAGCTTGTTGAGCAACTCTAAAGCAGCTAATACCCTTGCTCGGTCCGGAGACACCAGAGCCGACTGTATGGTCGATAGCACGTGCCGGGATATCAGACAAGTCGCCGGATCCTGAACGGAAAATAGATAAACTTAAACTCAAACTCAAATATTTATTTGCATAAATTTAGGTGGATACATAAAATAATGTTAAATTAGTCTCACTAAACTATTGCTAGCTACTTAGCGTGAAGACATTAAATAAAATAACAGTTTTATTAGGTTTTACAAAGACGCTACGTCACGAATTTTGCTAGCCAATGAGAGTTTTCGGAAAAAAATTATCCATAGATGCCACCACATACGCTTCAGGCCCAGCTGTTGCGTGATTAGTTCATTTTGTCACGCCCACTGACGCTTACATCGCACTTGACCAATCGCGTGATAGCTGAACCGCGGGCTCCATAACGCCATCTATCGAGCATTTCATTTTGGAACACTCTTATTGTCTAAATATTAATCGATTGTAATGAAATAATTTTAAAAATGTGAATTGGAGATATATTATGAAGCAACTAAGGTGTTCCAATTTAATATGATGTCCTCTTTTATTAGAATAGTATTTAGGAATTTACGAGTATTGCATCAAATGTCCACATCCCAATTGGTAAGGTACGGGGAAAAACCTCCACTCTATAGAATACCGCAGCCAAATGACCTCCTGGTCGTATTTCTGCCGATGAGTAGGGTTTCCGGAGCTAACCGGCTAAGCCGGCCGGCTTGGGCCGGCATGGCGGTGGCAACTGACAGGTAACTGACAAGTTACTTGCCCGTTGTCACAGCGACTTGCGCTTCTCTTTCGCTTTCTACCAGCTATTATGTCGAGCTACTATAAAAAAAAATACCTATTCCAAACATAAATAAACATGACACTATGCAATTTACATACTTTAATGACGAGTTCCGTTGAGACATTGCCGAGTGTATCGAGACCGGATTGCCTCAACGAACCGACCCAACAGTTGGCGCACAATAACAAGAACCTGTAAGAAAAAAAATGTCAATGAACAACAAAACCCGGTGAGGATATGACCTAAATTGCCTCAATGATAGAAACATTGTTAAAAAATTTACTCCGTTAGCATGAATCTGATACCTACTGTCAAGATACATAGAATGTCCTCTTTTACTTAGAAATTTATTGCGTCTAGCGGCCACCTCCTAAATCGCTATTTGCTTGCGATGCGTCGTGGGAGCTCATACATTCTTGTATCGCAAGTTTTGTGTAAGCCCTAGCTAGGGCTTAAATAAGCCTAAAAACAAAAACAACTCAATCTTACCGGATCAACGTAGTATTTCTTGACAGGTACTGCACATTCTCCTCGTGGAAGGACAGAGAGCGCACTATAGACGCTATCTGCAGTACGCGTTGAGTGTACACGCACGACGCTCCCCCGGGAAGAACGGGCGCGAAAAGTTGGTTCTCTTCGGTGGGCTCCGTCACCCAGTCCTCTAGAACGTCCTGGAAGGAAGGCTGTATTGGCGTTAGAGTGTATCTATTATCTAAGAGTCCTTTTTGAGTGCTGGCACAGATTAGTGTCCTGTGTTAAGCCTCGATTGAGGAGACGTAGGGCGTTACGAGTATCAGAACACAAATAGATGGCGGAGTATAAAGGCATTCAAAGAGAAGGGAAACGCCGTTACACTCCACGCGTCAATCGAGGATCGACGGCTGTATCCTCAAACGAGCAATAAGGTTGCCATTAAAGTGTTCTTGATACATATTCTGGGTGCTCAAGCAGACATGCCCAGTCATCATCTGGTTTTATATAGCATAGAAAAAGGGAAAACATTAGTTTGATATCAGCTCCCAAACCTACACAAAACGTCGCTGACTATGCTTCATTCAATTCAGCTTTATCCAACACAGGGACTTGTAAAGAGACTACATTAAAGCCGACAAATGTATTGCTTACTAACAAGAAACTGATTTAATAGATTACAGGACAGGCTCGGTGGCTCATTTGGTAGTGACCTCTGCCCCCTGAGCCAAGAGTCGTGGGTTCGATTCCCGCACAGTACAAACATTTGTGTTCATGAACATGTCTGTTTGTATTGGTCTGGGTGTTTTCTATGTATAATATGTATTTATTTACAAAAAAAAATGTATCTAAGTAAGTTTATCAGTTGTCTAGTACCCATAGTACAAGCTTCGGTTTAGTTTGGGGCTAGGTAGCGCTGTGTGGCCCAGCGTGGCATGTCTTGGGTTATTTATTTATTTACTAAACTTTCCCTATGCCGCAGCCTCTTGTGTTTCTCATTTAGAGCCTTATCATTATCATACTAGTGGTTTGTGAGGGGTTGCGGAGCGGAGCGGGCGCGCAGCGAATGCGTTGCGAACACGCCGCGGCTGCACAGTGAATGCGTCGCGGACGGGTGGCAGATTCGCAACGTTTTTATCACGTATTTGTAGCGGGTTAACGACGTTTAACACAGTCGGCAACAAAATGGATTCCGATACGATTATTCTTCATACTTCTGGGCAGATTATAGTATACTTTTCATCACGCTACAATCAATAGGAGCGGAGCAATAACGGGAAGTGTTGGGAAAACGGGTGAAATTATTATCTGTATGTTTGATCGCGCATCACGCGAAAACTACTGCATGGAATCAAATGCGGTTTTCACCAATGTATTGCTAGAGGTCTAACTTAAAATGTAGAAACCATTTTATGGAAGTCAGCTATTTTTTAAACCCGATATAAGAATAAGAATAATTTATTTGATTAAATCACAAAAAACACATGTTACATAATATTTATCATGCATAATACAGCTGTGGAAAGTGCCTAAAGTAACATTGCAGAATGCAATGCGATATCCAAGCGTGCGACGCCGCCGGCACAGCTAGTTGCGAATAAAATAATAGTTTAATTTGTATCTACTAACACTATTTATAAGAAAATTGTTACTAACATTGTTTTGTTTGTTAATTCGATTTACTAACACTATTTGTAAGCAAAATTGTTACTAACATTATATGGGTTTCTGCCTGAAATAAATGTATTGAATTGAATTGAATAAACATAAAGTAGGTGCACTCACATCCTCAACCATCTTCTCCAAGACATCCACCTCCGCGTCGTCCTGCATCAGACAGTCGGTGAGCGTGTGGTGCGCGGCCAGCGCCTGCACCATGAGCTCGGGCTGCTCCAGGCCGGGCTGCATGAACTTGGTCTCGTCGGCCAGCTCGCGCGCGCCGCCGCCGCCCGCGCGCAGCCGCCAGAACTCGTCCGGGTACCGCCCGCGCGCCTCGTAGTACGACCGGCCGATCGTGTCGCGGAGACTCGCTGCAAAACAATATCATCATCATCCTAGCCTTTTTCCCGATTGTCTCAGGGTCGGCTTCCCAAACTGAGAGATTTGGCGAGGGCTAAGCTTTTACACAGAGCGACTGCCATCAGACCTCCGCAACACTTAGGGTAAGCTATACCCATTCCCAGTTTAGGCGTCAGAGTTATCATCATCTCTGATATGATGTAACGACTGCTATCTGAGTTGGTAAAGATAGCACCCGGGACCAACAGCTTAACGTGCCTTCCGAAGCACAGAGGAAATCGGTGTCAAATTTTGGTCACCCATCATCGGATTGACCGCGCCAATGGTTGCACAACGTTGCGATCATTGTTAAGCGAACAAGACCGCGGCGCCACCGAGCTCCTCTGTCTTGGCTGCAAAACAATATACAAATACAAAATACAAAAAATTTGATTTCCTACATTTGGCAGCCGATACGAAGGTAGTGAGACCTGTAACACAGGTATCCTAGTTATAATAGGCATCAGTCTCACACAAACAACTGTGTTACTATTACACACAATGTATTACACAACATCACATACATTGCTCTAATCCCAAGGTTAGTAGCTTAAGCACTTGTGTTATGGGTATCAGAACATCGAAGGTACCACAAATTAATACTTGAATACAAATTATAAACACCCAGATACGGAACAAACACAAGTGTTCATCACACGAATGTTTGTCCCGGGTGGGAATCGAACCCACGGCCAGTTCAGAAGGCAGGGGTCACTACCAATCACAGATTACCCCCAATAGATACGTGTCCTTCAAGCTGGAATCCTCATCTCTGAAACCTGCATGAAAACGAATTTTGACTATGCCAAAAAATAGTCATGAAATAGTCATAAATAGTCGCCAAGTAAAAAAAATAGTCGCATTATAGTTTCGGAGTTATAGCTATAGGTTGGTGAGGATTCTGGCTTGAACATCAAGCTGTAATCCTCACCTCTGATGCAAGCAAACGGCAAAGTCTATCGAATTGGTTTATGTTCCAAAAAATAGTCATGAAATAGTCGCAACGGCATACCAAATTTCAGAATTAGTCGTTAAGAGATTCCAGAGATATAAGGGTAGGTTGGTGAGGATTCTAGCTTGAACATTTGAAAACTTCAAATATCTCCGAAACGGCTACGATTTTCGATTTGAGTTTTTGCCAAAAAATAGTCATGAAATAGTCGTCTCCAACGGAAATAAATTTGAGCTGATTTAATTTGAAATTAAAAAGTGTTAATTTTTCCCTACATTTCTATGGAGGTACAGTCGTGTACAAAATGTTTACTTCATTTTATACTATTGTAAAATATTTCGCTTGAACTATAATATTTCGTCAAATTAGGTGTTTTCCAAGACTAGTGACTAGACCGAGTGCTATTATCATTAAACAAATAAAAACAAACATTTATAATTTTTGTAGCTATTTTTATTTAGTACAATTTAAAGCTTGAAAATATAGTGTTTATATCACAACCGAATAATAGGTATGCCGTTCGGGCATTTCCATGCTAGCTTCGGGAGCGCTCGGCCTCATAGTCTCCGTCCTTTATGGTGCCCCCGCACTGCCGTTAGATAATATTTGTAAACATTTTCTAGCATACATTTATATTTTATTTTATTTACTCTATATTATTATGTATGTATCTATTAAGTTATTTAATATTTTAATCCCTGTTTATTCCTATCCCACTTTGCAACACTCTACCTACATACATCTGTTTCTGCTTAGCCCAATAGTTGACCGGTAGAGAATGCCTACACGGATTTCGATCCGCCTTTTGTGCACTATTTCTATTGTGCAATAAAGATTAAATAAAAAAAAATATTTACTAACAGATGTTGTCAATTGTTACATTTTGTTAGGAAGTGTCACATGTTATAAGTGCCCGTACACTGATGAAAAATGTTTCCTAACATTTAAATCTGGCATTTGCTTACTTGGTTTTGCGTTCTGAGGGAATGTCTGTACAAAAATGGAAGAAGAATTGCCCATTAGAATAGCTTTTAGTTTTGTTTACAAAAGAAGAAGCGATCTTATTGGATGCGCCAAACAAAATATAACACTTATTTTATTTTGTTACTAGCTGTGCCAGCGGCGTCCCACGCGTGGATATGGGGTTTCAAAAATAACCGACTTCCACAAAATGGTACCCAGGTTTTAAGTTAGACCTCTAGAGGTTGTTGGATTGCTAGCAATACATTGGTGAAACCGCATTTAATTCCAAGCAGTAGTTTTCGCGTGAGGCGCGATCAAACATACAGATAAAAAATTCTCCCGTTTCCCCAACACTTCCCGCCATTGCTCTGCTCCTATTAATTGTAGCGTGATGAAAGTATACTATAACCTGCCCAGGAATATGAAAATCGTACCAAGTTTCGTTAAAATCCGTCTAGTAGTTTTTTTTCTATAACGAACATACAGACAGACAGACAACAATTTTACTGATTGCATTTTTGGCATCAATATCGATCACTAATGACTCCCTTATAGTTATTTTGAAAATATATTTAATGTGCAGAATTGACTTCTCTACATATTTATTATAAGTATGGATAGAAGATAACTTGTTATAAAATGTTTACTCAGTTACGAAACATTTTCTAACATGAAATAATTTTTATCACAATGACATGTGATTAAATGTCTGCTAACGTTGCTAAACATTTTCTAACGGCGCGGCAGTGTGGGAGCACCATTAGTGTCTTCCCACAATCATCGTCGCGGACATTTCATTGACTTGAGTATTTTGCTTGACAGTCACGCCATCTAGTAAGTGTTGTGGAACTAGCTCTAACCATTTTAAAAACGCATTGCTGTGATATTAACATTAAAGGTAAATGTGAAATATATGTAAAGATCAATAATTAAAGCTCATAGTTATTCTTTTTGCTGGGTGGGAACAGGTCGGTAATTGTGTATTATATGTACTGATTTCAGATTTAAACAAGTTTTGTACTAATATGCAAACTTTATATTATAATAAATAAAAATAGCTACATAAAAATGTTTGTTTTTTTTTGTTTAATCATAACAGCTGCCATGAAAAATACCTAATTGAACGAAATATTATATTTTAAGCAGAACATTTCACAATAATATCAAATGAAGTAAAACATTTTGTATACAACTGTACCTCCAAAATTGTAAGGAAAATTATAACTTTTTATTTTCAAATTATATCAGCTCAAATTTATTTCCGTTGGAGACGACTATTTCATGACTATTTTTTGGCAAAAACTCAAATCGAAAATCGTAGCCGTTTCGGAGATATATGAAGTTTTCAAATGTTCAAGCTAGAATCCTCACCAACCTACCCTTATATCTCTGGAATCTCTTAACGACTAATTCTGAAATTTGGTATGCCGTTGCGACTATTTCATGACTATTTTTTGGAACATAAACCAATTCGATAGACTTTGCCGTTTGCTTGCATCAGAGGTGAGGATTACAGCTTGATGTTCAAGCCAGAATCCTCACCAACCTATAGCTATAACTCCGAAACTATAATGCGACTATTTTTTTTACTTGGCGACTATTTATGACTATTTCATGACTATTTTTTGGCATAGTCAAAATTCGTTTTCATGCAGGTTTCAGAGATGAGGATTCCAGCTTGAAGGACACATAGATACCGCATGTTCGGCATTTTGCTTTGAGTTTCGCGAGTCAATTTCAGGTGGTATGGAAGGGTGTGCGGGGGACGTAACTCATTTCTCAAGTGATGTACATTTGTATTGTGCAATGTCGATAATTTTATCGAAAAATTACCAATCAGGTATATTAGACTAGATTATGTCTGTATCACCTTTTCAGTATTTTGTGCAATACTGGATATTTATCTATGTATGTATATAAATATATGTTTATATATGTCACCGGAAAATAGCAAGAATCGTAAGTTGATCAATTTCCTAGGTAGTTGATTATCTTTCGGAATATAACAAACGGTAGTGAAAATGTATTATTTAACGCAATGGATTTCAGTTAGTTAATCAACTTAAGATAGCCTGACAGTCATTTAAAAATTTACGATTTTGACACAAGTAAAATCGTCCTCAAATGGGCCAGTCGTTGCTCAATGTACTATTTAACGGTGCACTATTACCCGTAACTTAATACACTGTTCCCTGATTGGTTGCCGGGATAACGCCACGTGAGCCATTGAACCAATCAACGTTCACCTCACCTTCGTCGGATGATTTTACGGTAAGATCCCGTAAAATGATCAATTTACTAAAATACATACGTTAAATAATACATTTCAACTGCCGTTTTGACATTATAAGTATATTTAAATGTATCTAAGTAAGTTTATCAGTTGTCTAGTACCCATAGTACAAGCTTCGGCTTAGTTTGGGGCTAGGTGGCGCTGTGTGGCCCAGCGTGGCATGTCTTGGGAAAAAAAAATCCAAATGAGTATAGTTATAAATATGGTTACAAATACAAATACAAATACAAAATTCTTTATTTACACATAAATAGGGTGGTTACATATACAATGTAGGTCTTACAGAAAGTGAGCATCTTATTCCTATTTAGCTACTATTGAAAGAGCATGTAAATATCAGTAGTTATAATACTGAGGTAACACTACGCTAAATTTATAAACTAATGGCATGTAAATTAAAATTAATTTACTCATCGTTTTGCTTCCAGAAACTCCTTTACGGAATAGAACGTTTTTTCTAAAAGCCATTTTCTTAACGCAATTTTAAATTTATGTGTGGGAAGAGTTTTGATATCATTTGGTATTTTGTTAAATATCTTAATGCACATTATGTAGCAATTTTTTAAAAAGCGAGTAGTGTTCGGTGCAACATTTAATATTAAATTATGTGTATTTCTGGTGTGCCTATTTGTATGATTATTTGCTGCTAAGAATAAATGTTTATTTTTTATTACGAATGTAGCTATCTCGAGAATGTAGATGCAGGGAAGTGGAAGTATTTTCAAAGATTTAAAATATGGTCTACAGGAAACGTCTGGTCTAATATTACATATTGCGCGGATGCATCTCTTCTGGGCTATAAAAACTGAATTAATGTCGGTACCGTTGCCCCAAATTACCAAACCGTACCTAATAATGCTTTCTACATATGCATAATAAGCTATAAGAGCTGTTGGTTTATTTGTTACTTTAGTTAGTTTGTAAAGTGCGAAGGAAAATCTATTAATTTTTGTAGAGACTTTTCTTATGTGTTCTTGCCACGTTAATTTTGGATTTATGATTAGACCAAGGAATGTTGCTTCTGAGGTGTGGTTAAGGAGATTACTGTTTGATTGTATAGATATCAATTGGTTCTGAAGGTTGTTGAAATTCATTATTTTGGTTTTGTTGAAATTAACCTGGAGATTGTTAATGTTTAGCCATTCTATGACGGAGTTAAGGGTGTCTGAAATGTCGGTTTTATGTTGTTCAATTGTCAATGCTTTGTTAGTAGTAATGATGACGGAGATATCATCTGCAAATAGAATGGTTTTGTGGTGTGTAGAGTCAGGTAAGTCGTTAATGTACATTAAAAATAAAAGAGGACCAAGGATACTCCCTTGAGGAACCCCGTAATTATTCCGTATAAGTTCAGACCTGTATGTCTGAACAATATTTTTTTTACCAGCTCTACCTATTTGATTGATTTCAACACATTGGTATCTATTTTTCAGATAAGCTTCAATCCATTTTTGTGCGTTACCCCTAATTCCATAATTGTGTAGTTTTTGTAATAGTAGGTCGTGTGATACGAGATCAAACGCCTTAGACATGTCTAGGAATAAAACAGTTGTAAATTTTTTATCATTATGGTTTTTGAGAACATTTTGTACTAGATCGAATGCCGCATGCGTAGTAGACCTGTTCCTTTGAAAGGCATATTGGTTAGTCTTTATGGTTTCATATCGTTTGAAAAAGGAAGTGAGCTGATCATGCATAGTCTTCTCAAATATTTTAGAAAATACTGATATCAAGGTAACTGGCCTATAGTTTCCTATATCAGTGCTATCGCCTTTTTTATGTAGGGGTTTCACAATTGAATGTTTTAGTTTTTCAGGGAAACATCCAGATTCTAATGAAAAATTTACTAGATAGGTAAGAATGGGGCTTAATTCATCTTTACAAGATTTTAATACTTTAGTCGATATAGAGTCAAATCCTTCTGATAGTGTATTGTTAATATTCATTATAATTTTTGATATGTAGGTTTCATTTACTGGATTTAAGAAAATTGTATTAGAAAGTGTTTTATATAATCCAACTTTTCTCTGCTTTCTATCGACTTGGTTTGTTATATTGATGAAATAGTTGTTGAAAGCTGTGGCCATATCAGAGGGTTTTGTAATTTTTTCACCTTTGTGGACTATTTCAGTAATGTATTTTCGGTTTTTTGTGTAGTTTGTTTCATTTTTAATTACAGTCCATGTTGCTCGTGCTATGTTTTTGCTGTTAGTTACGAATTTCCTATTTGTTATCTTCTTAGAAGATATAGTACATCTTTTAAGAATCTTGTTGTATTTTTGGTATCGTTCGTAGTCAGTTTTATTTTTACTGTAGTAGTACTTATAACGGAGTACTCTTTTTGTTATACAACTTTTCTTTAGTCCCGTGGATATCCACGAAGGTTTAAGTGTCGTTTTGCTCTTAATTCTTGTAATTGGAAAACAAAGGTTATACAGAAGACAAAAGAAATCATGAAACTCATTAAACGCTGTGTTAAAATCGGAATGTTCATACACGTTTGAGAACGATATGGATTGTAAATGCTTTCTAAATGTTTCTATATTTTCATCTGAATAGATCCTTTTGAATATAAATATTTGTTCGGGTAGTTTTTTAATATCGATTTCAAACTTTAGTATTTGTGCAGTATCGTGGTCAGATAGACAAAGGGGAAGGACTAGCCCTTTTGCGTAATTCATGCTACTAATTATTTGGTCTATATGTTATGGACCAAGTGATTAATGCGGGCATTATTTATAATGCTAGGGCATTATGAATAATGTCAAGCTCTATTGGGCAAAATGATAATTACTATCTAATCTTCAATTATTTATCACATTGCCGGTCATTATTGTATTGCTACGTGACAATTGGGCAATTTGATAATAAAGCAAGGGGGAGGGACGCACGCGTAACTAATCACTTATTTGGACAACGCCGCGTCCGCTAATGTTTTTGTTTAGTTTTACAGACGATGTTAGCCGAAGCGACTTATTAACGAGCTGCTAATGTACATAACTGTAGTAGATTTAGAAGGTATATTATTTCGATCTACCACGTTGGACAGCCAGCGTTTTAAAAGAAATACACATTAGAATGTGATGTCGTAAATACACAGGATTTTTTTACCACTCTTTTGCGGTCTACCTCTAGAAATTTAAAATGCAAAAACCAAACAGTGGATTCTTAACATAGGAGTTCTTACTCATAAATACAAAAAATGAGTTAAATTGTTTAGCGTTATATTTTCAATTTTAGTTAAATGACAATTATAATAAAAGACTTGCCAAATGTGAGTTAGCGTCGAGCACGAAGGGTTCCGTACCGAGCCTTTACTTAATATCCAGCAAAAAATCCAGCAATAGTGCTTTATTTATTTGCCATCTTGGGGAAATCAAAAGTAATAATAATAGGCCGATGTCTCACATACACATATTAAATTGTCTCAAAGAGTGTACGACCTGTGCCCCCTTAGTACGCAAGCCTTACAGAGCACCAGTAGGGGTAACACCTCAAATGGAAACTGCGATATAGTTATTAAATATGTTTTTATTACTCTGCCCAAAAAGTGATGAACAATATTTACAATGACCGGTCAATTTGATTATTTGAATAATTATTATCAAATTGCCTTTTCATATTGGCCATTTATCATAATGCCCGGCCATTATATATAATGCTACATTTATTACTTGGTCCATAACATATACATGAGAGTTGTCTGGTCGGTTGGGTTATATGTAGGTACATATTGTATTTATTTATGGTATCTTTTAAAAGTAGGGTATTTTTGTTATTTTTTTCTAGAATATTTATATTGAAGTCCCCAGCAATAATTGTTTTATGTTTTGGATACTTTAGTAGACATGTTTGTAAGAGAATGTCTAGTTGTGTAAAAAATACATCGATATCTTTTTGCGACTTAGATGGAATACGATATATGCAAATAATTAATATGTTATTTGAAGCTAAGTTGATAGCACAGCATTCAAAGTGATATAACGAAGTAATTGAATCCACACACTTTACTTTTTTAAATTCAATACCTTTTTTAACGAAGATACATGACCCACCCCTTTTATTTGGTCTTGAAAAACTAGTCGCAAGTTCATAGTTATTGATACTGATGTTACTTTCTTCGCCATTTTTAATAAATGTTTCTGTAAAACAAAGAGCGTCTGGTTTTAATTCCTTATCAATATCCGTTAGGCTTATTTCTATAAGTTCTTTTTTGCTTCGTAAACCCTGTATATTCTGATGTAGTAGAGTAAAAGAGTTATTCACGTTGTGGTCGAAAAAATGTTTTGTTGCTGGTGTTATCAGCAACTTGAGAAGTTGAAATGGAATCATTATTAGATTGTGTAGTAAACTGCAGAGTAGACTGTGAAATGGGATGCAGAGTAGTGTCCGTGATAGACTGTAAATCAGGGTGAGGGAAGTTTGTTCCCGGGGGTGACTTGAGGTAGCTGTTCCTAAAATAGTACGGGATAGTTCCCTTTTTAGGAAGAGGTAGTGGTTGGTCATGATGTTGCTTATCAACAGAGTTTTTTATGTTACGAGAATTATGTTGTCTTATGTAGTCAAAGCATAGAATACTGTTGTCATATGTGGCACTATCGATGAATAAATTAATTTTTTTACAGACATAGTTAATATATGCAGAATTGTTTCTTGTGAATGAGGTTAATGTAATATTAATACAATTCTCAAAATGTTTTGTCCATTGTTTCAAGTTGTAATTTATTTTTTTTATGTTAAAGTATGAGCTTGTAATGATCGGTGCAATATAAATAGTTGCTTTATTTAGTTTGCTTAAAGCTATACAAATGTTCGAATGTAACTTATGAATGTCGTTGTCATTACTACCTATACCTAAGATAACAACATCGTCATTTGAAATATACTTCGATAAATAATCACATCTATTTAGGAGTTCAGTACTGGTAGCATTGGGTAAAATAATTGCATTGGGTTGATAGTTGTCATTCCATTTTCCATGTCTTGTCCTTAGAATAGCAGACGCAAGTCCTTTTAGGTGTTCATCGCCAATAATGTAGATGTTTTTGTTCTTTTGTACCCTACCGCCCTCTATAGGTGACGTTGAGTCATGTAGAGGGATATTCTTCTCTTTGACCGAGGGCGACATCTGGTGAGTGTTAGTGTGAATTATCTGGGCATCTGATAACTTATCTTCATCCTGAATCTGTGCAATCATAGGGTGGCTACAACTACTTTGACTTAACTTATTGATGTTTTGTTTGGTAGTGATTTGCCTGTTCAGGCATTCATTTTGCGATGTAAGCTTTTTTATTTCATTCTCAGCTGTTTCCAATCTCTTCTCTAAGAATTCTACCTTTTCTTGTAATTTTTTTAGGTATAATAAAAAATTTGGCCGCTGTTTTGGGCTCTTCATTATTGTGTCCCCAGCTGGAGTCGACGATGTTGACATATAATCATCATTTTCGGTGTCTAATTCTTCAAAGGAGTTTTCGATAGGAATATTTATCCTGCATTTGTCCCGATAGGTTATATTGTTTGCCTCCTGTAAGTCGCTGTTTCTCGTAGCCAAGCGCATATTTATTGTCGGTGTCTTAGGTGAGATACTGTGTGGCGCGTTGTTATACATGGATGGAGTTGATGTATTTGCGATATTATCATGCAGTTTGGACAAGCAATCGTGACATCTATAAGCCTTTTTATTATCCGCTGTCATATTGCGAAAACGTTGGAAAGAGACACTGGTACAGTCTAAGTGGAAATGTTTTCCACAGACGCGGCATGATAAAAATTGTTTATTTATGATAAGCTTTTTGCATTTTTTACAATTGAGTGACATCTTGCGGTTTTGGTTAGGAAACTGAACCTACCGATTAGCAAGACACATGCAATGTCACTTCTTTGTAATAGTCGTCGATAGATGGCGTTAGTAGTTTCAAAGTTCAGCTGCTTATAACAACTTCAATGAAAAATTTGAATAAAAAACGGTTGTTTGATAGATGCATCTCTTAAAATTATGGCAAAAATGTATAGTTTTTTAGTTTATAAGAATAAACATGCAATTTAGTCCACCACCACAAAATTTGTTCACAAGACGAAGCGATTTCATTGAATAATTAAGCGAAAGTTTATAGGTTTTATGCGTCACTCGTATTTAGCTGTCCAAGTTGGATTTACTTCACTTTAAAGTCTACTAACATTTACACTTATTCATTGCACTTAGACACAACTGGTTTATCTATATTTTCCACATAATTTACACTTCAGACATTTAAAACAAAAATAATTTATAGGAGCTCAATGTACACAGCGCGACGGTAGCGCCACTCAGTTAGGTGAAGTAATCACAGCAGTTTTCATTTACTCGTCTTCTATCCTTCATACATTGAAAACTATCCTATGTAAATGTCTCTAACAGCAGGGTGCGGCATTTGTCCATTTTAATGTTCTCTCAGGACACTTTGGAAATCTAAAGTAGAAACACTAAAATTTTTCTCATCTTGCATTATCGATATACTTGAAAGTAATACATTGTAACACTATTGTCAAACGTGTCTATGCTAGAAAGGGATAAAAATAGTGAAATTGGTAATGAAAGAAAGGGATCATGAAAAAAGACATCAACGCGAGCTAACATCTGTCAAATATTTTCCATCGTAACTTGAGCTCCGGCGCCAAGGAGTTCAATACTAAGATTCATACGTTTATGTTCTACAAACTATTAAAAGTGTCTCCGATACACACGGGTCTGACTTCTGGTCAGTACTGACCGTGGTACTGACGCACTTTAAGCGCATGCGTATTGCGTATGCATTGCACTGATGTATTCATGTATGTATTACCTCTCGCGCGATATCTTAAGTGCGGTATCTATTGGAGATATCTGTGCTACCAATTGAGCCACCGAGCCAGTCGACTATTAAGCCATACATTTTTTTACCTATCCTATGTTTGTCTTGAGAAAAATAAACGTTTATTTATTTATTTACTACATTATATATGGCGTAAACAACAAAAGTTTCTATGACTTTGAAGCACTTTTCGATAACGAGCGTTTACAATTTTACAAGTACATACTTAAATTTTTTAGGGGTTAGAGCCTCCTGCTCCCCAACAGCCCGGCGATGATGACAAGGCGCGCCATGTAATCATTTCATCATCATCAGCCTATTGCAGTTGCCTTCGCGATCCGTCTCCACCGGTCTCTGCAGGTGGCATGACGAGAGCATTCCACCAAAGGTGTCTTGCAATAAATATTAATGTAAATATGTACTCACGATACGATCTGGCCCGTCCATGAACGGATGAACTGGACAGAAAACTGTGGAAAACTTTGGGGGAGACCTCTGCCAAGCAGTAAGACAGTGATGATGATGATGATAGCCCTTTTAATCCGAGACTAGAGAATGTCCCTTATCTCGGTGTGCCTTTTGGCATAGGCCTCCTCCAGCTCTCTCCATTGGGCTCTGTCCTCCGCCACCCTGGTCCAGTATGGTCCCAGAGTGAGGCGGATTTCATCCCTCCATCTCACTCTTGGCCGCCCCCTCCTTCTACAGTTTTCTCTGGGGTACCATAGAGTGACTCGTCTGCTCCATTTGTCGGTTCTACAACGCAACATGTGCCCCGTCCAGCCCCACTTTAGATGGTCAATGCGAGCAATTATGTCCGAAACCTTCGTTACTTCTCTGATTTTGTAGTTTCTTATCCTGTCGCTCCGTCTGACTCCCAACATGCTCCTCTCCATTGCCCTCTGTGTGTTGGCTAGCTTTACTCGATGTTTCTCTGTCAGCGCCCATGTTTCGCAGCCGTATGTCAGGCATGGTAGGATGCAGGTGTCAAAAGTCTTCCTCTTAATCCGCATACTCAATTTCTTATTTTTCATTATTTCCTTTAGTGACCAGTATTTCCTCCATCCGCAGGCAATTCTTTTGCTTATTTCCTATGTCAAAGGAAATAAGTAAGACAGTATAGGTTGACAAAGAGAGAAGATGTACTCACAGTGATTGTAAACGCCGGCATGAGCCAGCAGGAAGTCCAGTATATGCGGCGTGGCGGCCAAGGGCAGCCGGTTGGAGTGGTCCGCGGCGAGCACGGTGCACACGTTGACGGCGAAGTCCTGCTCGTTGGGCATCGGCGACAGCAGCGACAGCGCCAGCCGCTCGGACGGACCGGCGCCGCGTGTACCGCTGCGCACCGTCTCACCTGACGCTAAGAGTGCCATTAATCCATGGTGGACATGGAACATCGGACAACATACACACAGTATAACCACACAGTACGAGTAGAAGTGCCATTAATCTATGGTGGACATGGAACATCGGACAACATACACACAGTATAACCACACAGTACGAGTAGAAGTGCCATTAATCCATGGTGGACACAGAACATCGGACAACATATACACAGTATAACTGTTTCCGAACTCCCATTTTGGCGACAACATCTATGGCTGACGCCGCGGCCACACATTGGATTCAACTTTGTGTCCAATCACTGTCCAATGCCCAATACACACGCGCTCAATGTCTTCATTGTGTCAAAATACCGATACACACATTGGGCGCAAAACTTTACGTTGGTGCAAATATCTTCAATGTGTGGCCGCGGCCTGATATTAATCATCAGCCTGCAAAAGTCCACAGCTGTCATATGCAGGTGTGTCTATGACTTTTGTGTTGCCCTAGTTACTACGCTTTGCAGGACTGTGCACACAGTATAATGATATTCTGATTGAATACGGAACATGCATTACTTTGGATGAATTTATTGAAATCTAGAAACCGGAGAAAACATTCCATCGTGTACATAAAAGCTCTTTAAAATTTTCTTATCTTTGCTGCATCGTTAAAATGTAGTACATTTTTTTGGGCTTGAATAAGAAATGTTTATTTGCTTATTCGCAAAACATCTGGATTGCGAATTAACTTTCAAAATGCCCTTTTTCATAAAACATACCTACATTTCGCAAAATTACTCTTTCACAAAAAGGCTCTTTCGCACAATGTCTTTTGCAAAATGTCGCGACTAGAACTAAGAGGAAAAAAATTATAAATAAACGCCTGATAATCTTTAGTAATAATAATGTGATGCTAAACAAAAAAGTAGGTTCCAAAACGCTATATTGGTACAACTACCGAAATGGTATTATTACCGAAAATCTTTTAATAAAGATATGAAAACAACTTATATCATGGACAAATAAACAAATTACCTGAGATATAAACGCTACCGCCACCAAATGATATCCTCGGCATGCCGCCACCGCGCCCTCTCCTCGGGTCTTCGTCCAAGTCATCATTGTCATCCCGCCCGGGAGGCCCTTTGGCTCGTTCATACCTATGACAAGTAATTTTTACGATTGTATTGATATTCCTAGCACAATGACGTCATAGTATACAATAACAAACTATAAGTAATACAGGATGCCTTTTTGGAAAAATGAAAGCGCACAGACGCTGGTTCGGCTAGTTTCAGAGAAATCGTGAGGATTATAAACTGAAGTATATAAGTAAGTGAGTGTACCACTGGCCAGACAAAGTTTGACGAATGAGATCCTCATTGCCAAGCCTTATTTTAGGTCGCATCTTAGTTAATTAATATTTTAGCTGAATAATCAACAACTTACTTTTCTAAATGCGTGCCATAGATCTTTCTTAGTAATGTGGAACCATTTACACAAGGATGTGGTAGCCGCAATGGACGCAAAAATGACTCCCATGTGTCATTTTGAATTACCTGTAAAAGTATAAGAATAAAAATAACCAGGCATAGGGTAAGGCTTAATAAAGCATTGTCTTTGTTAGTAGTTATAGATTAGCCAGTCTTATGACCATATTCACAAATGTTACTATACAACGCATGGACACACAGTGCCGTGTGAATTTTGGGTACCTGTGTGTAATACGGGACTAACGTGCCTATGGATGGCTTGGCTAATTACATCACACATAATGGGTAGGTAAGGAGATTCATATAGAGGGACATATATAAAGAACGGAGTCTCACAAATATACCAAGGAGGGGGAGCGGTCAAAAATCATAAAATTTGAGTGACATAATTTGTGGATGACCCCTTGAATGTAGATCAGCTTTTGCCCAGCTTTGTTTCTTGAAGGTTTCAAAGTTGTAGCTGTTCGAAAAGACTGTCGCAGGAAGTTGGTTCCACAAAAACAAGGTGTGAGGCAAGAAGTTCCTCATAAAACGTACAGTCTAGAGATCGCCAGCCATTGAGATGGGATTGAGGATGGAATTTCAGTTGGTTATGTGTGGTGCGGTGAAGAAACTCAGCTACAGGCAGTAATCTAAGCAATTCTTCAGAACATTACCCATGACCACTTTGTTTAGACCAACTTGCTTAGATAAACATATAGGAAACATTTTGTGATAAATATGATTCATAAAAAAAGCATAGTTTTCTGTTTTAATACATATTACTTACCTTTCCAAGTCCTCCTCTCTGCTGTACCAAAGAGTATAAATGGAACAAATCTATCTCTATACCATTTACTATTGGTGGTTTGAATTGTATGCTGAAAAGACAAGCATTGTTAAATAACAAGTTTAAGAAACTGGCAAACCTGGAAAAGAAAAGACTGGTGGCGGTATAACCATCACGATAGAAGGCGTAGCTAAATACCACAGGCTGATGACGGGCAGCAGCGTCACCGGAACAAGAAGCTACGCCCTGCGATCGCCAACCCGCCTGCCCAGCGTGGCGATTATGATTCAACTCTAATTGGCCTGGTCACCACAATACATTACTCCGATCCTAAGGTAAGTAACTTGAGCACTTGTGTTATGGGTTCCAGAACAGTAAGAATAGAATAGAATAGAAACTCTTTATTGCACAAAAACACAGACATTACAGAAAAGCACATTACAAACAAAAACAAAGTACAATTTAGGTGGTCTTATCGCTTGTAGCGATCTCTTCCAGACAACCTTCAGGTAGAGGAAACCAGATTCAACAGAGATGGGTAATCTAGTGCAGTAAGTATATACTTAAATAAATATATACAGGGCCTTCATTGTAAACACTCAGACACAATGTAATGACTATTGTTTGTAATTTTAGCATATTAGCGAACAGTAAGAAATTACTTTTTAAAAACCGATTAAGAAAAAAAATGTTCAACTGTTGAATTTACGCACACACATTACGAATAATATTTGGCCGTTATTTACTTAACGCTTCATGACAACATGCAATGCAATGCATAACACAATGAACCTATGAAATGGGGATCCTATAGCTATAACGCATCGTTGGGTCACATAATGATCATACTCACTTTTTAGACTCATTAAATTGTTTCAGATCTTTCATAAACGATTCCTTATCTTTTAAATACGAGCTGGATTTTGTATTTATTTGAAATTTTGCCATTTTTACGCGTCTGGTCGAAGATTCCAATTTAAGTCTTGTTGTCTGAAATGTGACGCTTCAGCCTTGCAAATTGTGTCGACGGTAAACGGACAAAAATAGAAGAATCACATAATTCAGTAGTAATCTGATAACTTGCAAGAATTAATTAAGGATTCTCAAAATAAAGAAATAGTATGATTTTTTGTTGGTATTGACATTGACAGAACGCCGGCGGCAGACGCGAACCAATTTATTGCCAGTACAAAAATCTATCAGAGTATTTAAAACCACAGATTCTAATCTACTAAACATTCATTCCAATTTCTACATAGGACACAGACCAACAAGGATGTTTTGGCCCGTAGTAGACACGAGGGCGGTACTTTATACCACAGTTGTGTAGTAAACAATAATTCGTGACGAATCCAGCATATTCTCCTAGAGGCTCACGGAGAAACTTGAGTGAACGTAGGTGTAACCGTGGGTGTAACAGTGTAGACGATGCGGTATGCGCCATCAAGAATACTCAGCTTCCCTTGCTTCGTCTCTCTCTACATATATGACGCCCCCAGAGGTGTAATTATACTAAAGGGTGGCATGTCGGCAAAATGCAACGGGCCTCCAACCGAAGAGAATCCAAACACCCAACATGGCCACGAATTATCTGAATACGCACGTGTAAATGTTTTTCGAATCAGCGTCTTTCTACATCATTTGAGTCCATAAGCTTTCGAACCAATGAGGCAGTCGAAAAAAAATCGAAACTATGAGCTTCGCAACAACGGCGTTCGAAGCCACGTAGGGGACCCCTTCAATCACGTTCATCATCAAGTAAACTTGGCGAGCATCTGATTAATCGAGAGTGCATGCTCCACTCGGTAAATCCTATGCAGAGTCTATTGAAGACACGTCAGATGTCTCGCTAGAGTCTAGTACTAATAATTATTATACATAATGAAAAATCGTGACATTACACAACACGCCCACATCAGGCGAGTTGGGGTCAAGTTCTACCCACTTAAAAATATATAAAAAAAATCCTTTTTTTAGAATCTGTTAACGTTATTTTCATTTAACTTCCTTTTTCGTTCTTACTTCACTTTAAAGCAATACGCATTGTTTAGAACGTTGTTTAATACGATGAGATTACAATACATTGTGTAAGTTTTTTATCCTAGAGACAGAGCGCTGTGTTCCCCGACTTCAAATATACGACTTGACGCATGGACACCTTAATTTTACATATTCGATGTCTTAAAATTTGGTAATGGAAAGAGTCTCCTAAGAGAAACAGTAGTCGCCTAGGTATTGACAGCGGTACATAATATATCGCTGAAAACCCGACCACAGGTGTATTGCAATACCTTGACTTTAAAACACTTGAGAGCCTAGCTTTAAAGTACACAATTCCAAGATCTGTAAAACTCATTAAAAAAAAAAAGAATTTGACACATCATGTGTCAAAACAATAACATGCGCACATAGAGGTTAGCAAAACTTTACTGTGGTATTTTACACGCGCTATTTAAATAAATACTAATAAATAAGTGGTAAAAATGGTGAAAAAGAAGATAGATAACCGTATAAGAGTTATGATCGAGAATGGCGTGAAACTTGGACATAGAACTATGTTTATACTTGTTGGTGATAAAAGTAGAGATCAGGTGTGTAATTTTTAATTAATTAATATAATATGCACAGAGGGAGTGCAAGAGGAATCTCATGTATGCCTTGATGGGCACTCGCCTTCTTTGGATATCTTTAGGAACCTCTAAAAATCAGATAATGCCCTACATTGGTATTTAATTATGGGAACAATATAAATGGTATTTTTCTTTATAGGTGCCTATCTTGTATGACATGCTAGTGAAATCTACAGTAAAAGCGAGACCGACAGTGCTATGGTGTTATAAGAATAAGGACGAAGCTATAAGCAAGTCAGTATATTAAACTGTAATTTTATTTACTCTTTTCATACACTTGTTTAAATTCTTAAGTAATTTTATGCTGTTTTTTAAAACCTTAGCCATGGACGTAAGAGAGCGAAAAAGATAGCAGCGGGAAAGCTGGAGGTATCCGAAGAGTCCCTTTTTGATGCATTCCGAGTAGCTACTACCATTCACGGAAGATACTATTCCGAGAGTCATGCTATGCTTGGTCAGACATATGGAGTCTGTGTTCTGCAGGTACTGTTCGATTTCGAATAATAAACAAGTTGGATTTATATATATTGGGTCCATCCAAATTTTTCACTTAATGTATGCTTTGACTTAATGAATTATTTATAGTCCTTCTTCTTGTTGATTTGAACAAAATATTTAAGACATAATTTATCTTCATACCTTTGGTATTAGACTGAATTTATTATGAGATTAGACCAACACATGAATGCATTTGTTTAATATTTATTTATGACTCCGTTTACTGTTAGATAATAGGTCCATGTTTGTTAATACTTTGACTGCAAATAAAATAGATACAACAAAAACACTATTATTTGTCAGTCACCGTGACCTATGTAGCAGTCAACATGTTAATATTTCAAGTTATTTTCAGGATTTTGAAGCACTTACACCCAATTTAATGGCCCGTACCGTTGAAACAGTAGAAGGTGGTGGTCTCATTATCTTCTTGCTTAAATCAATGGATTCCTTACGACAGCTACATTCCATATCTATGGATGTTCATGCAAGGTAACACTAGAAATATAATTATAAGACATTAGAAAGTCAATACTTTTTTTTTTATTTTGAGAGATTAACAACACTTTCAACTAGCAGCAACTAATAATTAATATTAAAACTAACAATGTTTGTTTCTTTAACACATTTTGGGATCTAAAAGACCTTAAATAAATATATCAAAATTAATCTATGATTACTGTGCCAGCAATAGTAACAAATCCTATTAATAAATATTACTTTGGGATTAGAGCAATGTATGTGATGATTGTGTGATATTTATTATATTTAAATATAATTTATTATACTCCAGAATGTGTTCTTATGAATAACTAACTTACAAACTTCTTATGGACTACACATTTTACATTTTCCAGGTTCAAAACAGAAGCCCATGACACAGTTGTGAACAGATTCAATGAACGGTTCTTACTTTCACTGGCAGACAACCCTCGCTGTCTCATCTTAGATGACTCTTTAACAGTTCTCCCGATATCCTCGAAGACTGCTCAGGTGGAGCCAGTTGATATTACACCTGAGGTATGTATGGTAAAGTACAGTAGAACCATATTTATAAGTAGCATCTGCAAAATTTGTCTATGCAGAAGAAACGCTAAAGCCAATTACAACGTTAAAATATAGATTTTTAGATAGTGATAGCTCAGTCTGAACCCAAGAACAGAATCCAACTTAATGTGTGGATGGATCACTAATACACACCAGTATTTACATCTACACACTTATACCCTATAAAGAAAACAGACGCATTCAGAGAAATGGCTCACAAAAGGCTAGAATACAGGAACACTGCGGTTTGGCGGGTAAACCGCTACTGCACGGCGGTCGATTTGCGGCCGCCGCGGGGCGGATTACCCGTCAGTCTGAACGCAAAAAACCGCATACCTGAACGGGCGCTAACTGAAACCGTACGCACTTTTAATTTATCAACTATCTATCTGTTGCTTCATACTTATTGTGTGTTCTTCTTGTTCGCAGCGTGTAAACCCAAAACTTACAGAACTAGTGTCTTCCCTGTCCGACTCACCGCCCGCCGGGCCGCTGGTCGCGCTCTGTCGCACATACGACCAGGCCACGGCTCTGGTCGCTCTCATCAATACCTTAGCTGATAAACAGTCGAGGTATGTTAATAATAGTAAAGTTTCATGATTGCATGGACCTATATTTTTTTGGGGAAATTACCCGAAATGGCCTTGACTTCTCACAACCATGTTCCTTAACTCCCATAGTAACAATATTAGCCATTGCACTTACTACACATTATGTATTATTCCCCTTTAGTCGCAGCATAAAAATCAAGCAGTTTACACTGATTTTGGACTGTCTAGTGTGATAAGCTTGTTTTGGAAAAATGCTTAGGTCATCTGGATAATATCGCCATCAACGATCGCCTACATTGTACAAAAGTTATGTCTATTATATTTTTCCTGTATGTGTTAATGTTTTATTTTTTGTGCAATAAAGAATTCATGTTCGTAATGGTACATTTTATGTAATTTTTTTTTATAGTAGCTCGACATGGCTTCCCTACGCCTGATCGAAAGCCAAAGAAAAGCCCAAGTCGCTGTGGCAACAGGCAAATAGCTTGTCAGTTGCCACCGCCATGCCGGCCCAACCCTAACCCCCCACGTGCTCCGGAAAACCTACTCACCGGCAGAAACACGACCCGTCGGTCATTTGGCTGCGGTATTCTATAGGGTGGAGGTCCTTCCCTGCAAGGGCGGCTCAATTCGAGCGAAGATTCGCTATGCCTTACCTCTCTTAAATATAGATCTTCATTTACAGGCCTCCACACTGCTTAACCGCAGCCCGAGGGCGAGGCAAGTCCGCCTGTCTTGGTCTCGCCGTCTCCGCAGCGGTAGCTCTGGGCTACGTAAACATCTATGTCACCTCCCCGCACCCGGAGAACTTAATCACGCTGTTCGAGTTCGTACTGAAGGGTTTAGATGCGTGTCTGTACCAAGAACACATAGATTATAACATCGTGCGGTCTACTAACCCGGATTTTAAGAAGGCTATCGTGAGGATCAATATTGCGAGGAACTCTAGGCAGACTGTGCAGGTATGTCATAAACTTAGTGGAGCAGTGCGGAGTTGAGACTAACAAAAATTGATCAAATGTTATACAGGTTTGGCTAAGGTGGAGCGAATATGAGTTATGTGACTTGAACAATATAATTATAAAATTTTTGCTTGATTCAGCGCAGCCAGCATGGAAATGCACCCTCAGAGTTTGCCCACATTGATTTTAAAATTAAGTGCCAAAAAATTAATTAAAGCATATATCATGTTCGTACTTAGCATCCATGCGATGCTATCGCACTTTCCACAAAGCAAACACAAAGAGGAGATGATCTAAACAACTGTGGTGCACTGTGATCTTTATAATACAACATCATTGTACTTTTTATACTACTGATTCTAAATACGGGACGTATTTTTATTGATATTCGTTTTCGGCTTGCACTAAATGCTTAAATACATAGAAAGAGACTAGGGATTGTGCTTTGATCAACGACAAGATGTGTGAGCGTATGTGATACCTATCTGTATATGTGAAGGAAAACAAATAAACAATTATTATTACAGTATATCACCCCCGACGACCACTCGCTGCTCTCAGCGGCCGACCTCGTGCTAGTAGACGAGGCGGCGGCCATTCCCCTCGCCCACGTGTCCGCCGCCGCTCAAAAGGCCCCGCTGGCGTTGCTGTCCTCCACCGTGTCCGGGTACGAGGGCACAGGCCGAGCCCTGTCGCTGAAGCTCTTCGCTCAACTGCAGAACAAGCATAACGCTCCGCCGCCGGTAAGAATAAGAATAATTTATTGTGAATATAAATTTGGGTACATAATAGCTGTTAAAGTTGCTTAACTTACACATCGCCAAATCCGACATACTCAGGTGTATTCACATTGTAAGCTTTATTACAAAACTAAACTTAATAGTAACATCATAATTTAAAGGCACGGCAATTTTACAATAACTTACTCTCTATGGTAAGCAGAATTTATCACGGCGAGTGTTCGGAGTAATTGCTTGACCTGGTACCAGCTGCTCTTTTTCATCATCGTACATCTCGCACCAATTCAAGATTTCATCCTTATCATCTTGATAGATGGAAGTATTCCACAGTGCGTTTTGCGCGCAATTTTCTGCCTCGTGCAGCTGCTGTTCGGAATCAGCTTCCGGCTGCAATTTTCTCGAATGGATACGACCTAGGGACCTTCAAGAAGCGAGCCTACAGATTTCTCAAGGACCGGCAACGCACCTGTGACTCCCTTGGTGTTGCGGTGTCTATGGGCTGAAGTGATCACTTACCATCAGATGACCTTCAGGCCCGTTTGCTCCCTCTGTCATAAAAAAAACCTTAACTCCTTATATTTTTTTTGGCAGAAATGGGCTCTATTTAACGATACCTAATGCCCAGAAAGGAAAACTGGATAGTGATTAAAAAGTCACCTTGTTTGTCACCGTAAAATTGTAAATACCGTTAAGTTGTAATCTTCTGTGAGAGAGTAAACTGTTGAAAGATTGTGGCCGTTACTTGTAGACCGATGACGGGCAGCAGCGCATGCCTTGTTTCTTTGTTATTTTTTGTTTAAATGAAAAAAGGAAAAATAGGTGTCCAATATATTTTTATAATCTAAAATACGGACTAATGTAATTATTTTGAGCCTGGAAACATCCCTATTGAACTATCGACAGATAAAACTCGAAGAGCCCATCCGCTACCGGGCCGGGGACGCAGTAGAGTCGTGGCTGAACTCGCTCCTCTGCCTCGAGGCGCCGAGTCCAACAGTGGGCGTGGGCGCGCCGCCGCCCGCCGCCTGCGACCTGTTCAGAGTCAACCGGGACGCGCTGTTCTGCTACCACAGGGCTGCTGAGGCGTTCCTGCATAGGCTGGTCGCTATATACGTGGCGAGTCATTATAAGGTGAGTTAGGAATCGCTCCCATTACTGTTAGTACAGTGGGTTTCTACAGTGTTACAAGTCGGCAAAATGCGACGAGGCGAACTCCGTTTGAAATCCTTAAAAACGTGGTCCTTCGCGCCCGATACAGTCATGACTAATTGAAATTGAAAACAACAATAAAGAAACCCAAATAAACTGTTCTGTTTACTACGTTGCCTGTTATTTATGGCCGTTTAAACTGTAAATCACCAATATTTATTACCACTGTGTGTGTCTTGATGTCCAGATCTACCTCACAGGCTAGCATGAAGTGGCGACTGACAATTGATTGATTTGGTTACTCATCAGTCGCCACAGTGATTTAGACTTTCGCTTTCCATCAGGTGACAAGAGGCTATTATGATGAGTTACTATCAAATCATCATTATCATCATCATCATCACCATTTAAACACTTACCATTTCAGAACAGTCCGAACGACATCCAGCTATTGGCCGATGCGCCTGCGCATTGCTTGTTCGTACTGCTGGCGCCGACGCCGCCCAACGCGACGTCCATGCCCGAGGTGCTGTGCGTCATACAGATGTGCCTCGAGGGGAACATCTCGGAGAAGTGAGTCCTTAAATCCAGTTGTAATTTTTTTTTATTCTTATTGAGTTTGCGTTTGACTGCGATTCGCCTGATGGTAAGTGATATCTTAGTCTATGATGGAACGCGCGCATCCAACAAAAACCGGTTCACTCTCGCCTTAAACATCGGAAGATTGTATCTCTCGGGAAACAAGGATATAATTGAAGGCGTAGCTCAGTACCGCAGGCCAATGATGGAGGATATAAGGGAGCCACTTATCATCTTTTCGCTCCAAGCCGGGTCCTCACCTGCCCGTGGTGCATCCTGCCGAATAACAAACGAGGCTCTGTTAACCGACTGGTGGCGGTATAAAGATCACAATTGAAGGCGTAGCCAAATACCACGGGCCGATGACGGGTGTCATCGGAGCAAAGAGCTATGCTTCGCTAAACTGCCTGCCCAGTATGGCGATTATGGGTAAAGTCTCCAGATGGCGGACAACTAGAGAGGCCTATAGTTGACTGCGATAGACTGATGATGATGATATCGTCGCCGTAGAGCGAAAAGTCACTAAGTAGGTCATGACGTGTTTTGAGTTATGGCGGTTTAAAGTTTTATAAAACAAAAAAAAATATAACTTAATTTTAGTAAAAGATAACTCTAATTTCATTGCTATATATCTTAAAGAATAGATAGACAAATAAGATTGTAATATCACTTTCAATTAATTATGTTTAATTACTGAGATAATGACAAAAAAACTGAGTTAGTGACTATTTCACTCATGTTTGGATCATATCGAGAGTCAATAAGTCGACTTAGTTAGTTTTCGCTTTCATGTTTTGTACCGAACCAGTAATTCTAAAAGTAGTTAAGTCACTTTAGGTAATTTTTAGTATGGATTGGGTCCAAAATTATGATTTGATTTGTAAAAGAGAGAAATAACCACCTCGACTTAGGTACAGATTTGCTTTGTTATATCATAAAAAATAGTGTTAAGTAAAATTGGTTAGTTTTCGACTGCCAATGAGTAGTGCAAACGTAAAGTTAATGTGTTTTCGCTCTCTGTAAAACAAAAACTATGGCGCGTACAGAAATGTCAAAAAGAAGAATTTGTGCAGAAAAATTTGGGGAATCTGGTTAGGTATTTAACTCCATTTTGGCCATATGTCGACTTAGTGACTTTTCGCTCTACGGCGACGATATTTAAAATTAACCAGTATTCACATTTTTTCATCCAGATCTGTGAAAGACAGCCTAGGACGCGGCCGCAAAGCAGCCGGTGACCTGATCCCGTGGAACATATGCGAGCAGTTCGGGGACAAAGACTTCCCCAAGCTGTCTGGGGCCAGAATCGTCCGCATAGCCACGCATCCTTCCTATCAGCGTGTATGTACAAAACATTAGTTTGTTCTACAGTATGTCTGATCTGAACATCTCATGGTAAGTTATCCTTTCGAGAAATTCTGGTTATCAAATTCTTAGTAGTCTCTAAGTCGTTCCAGTTGTAAAAATAGGCTCAGATTCCTTGGACCATAGTAAGAAATTGCACTTGCACATGCACTGCATGGAATTAAATGCGGTTTTCACCAATGCATTGCTAGAAGTCTAACTTAAAATTTAGGTACCGTTTTATGGAAGTCCGTTTTTTTCGAAACCCGATATCCATGCGAGTGACGCCGCCGGCACAGCTAGTAATTACATAATTGTGTGAAAATACGAGTAAGTTCTTACCAAGTTTCGCCTCTTTTCAGTCAGAAAATATAATGTTGGTCTCCAAACTCCTTGGCTGATGTATAGAATTTCTCGACAACATTACCTACGGAATAAATAGTGACTGAGACCACAGCCATGTCTGTGTATTTGTTTTTAGGCTTCAAATTATGTATGTATCTTAACTAATATTATAAAGCTGAAGAGTTTGTTTGTTTGTTTGAACGCGCTAATCTCAGGAACTACTGGTCCGAAAAATTCTTTTTGTGTTGAATAGACCATTTATCGAGGAAGGCTTTAGGCTATATAACATCACGCTGCAACTATTAGGAGCGAAGAAATAATGGAAAATGTAAAAAAAATGGGGAAAAAATAACTATTCCACGCGGACGAAGTCGCGAGCACAGCTAGTAGTTGTATAAAATATGCGCCTAGTTTCGCCCCCATATCTTGATACAAGATTGTGCATTATAGGCATCATTATTGTAATTTTTCTTGCAGATGGGCTACGGCAAACGAGCCCTACAGCAGTTAGCGGCGTACTACTCCGGAGACATCCCGTGCCTCGACGAAGCAGCTTCGGACGACGACGACGCCCGCGCGAACGGCCACGACACCCTACACACAGAGAGTATAGTGCCTAGGTAAATATGCTATGTTAGACCTACCGCATATACATATAATACTTTAACATTCGGCATTATTAAGTTTCGGCAAACATCTGGGGGATATACCCATAATCGTCACGCTGGGCAGGCGGGTTGGCGATCGCAGGGCGTAGCTTCTCGCTCCGGTGACGCTGCTGTCCGTCATCGGTCGCCAGCGCCTCGTTTGTTATTCGGCAGGATGCACCACGGGCAGGTGAGGTTGGCTTGGAGCGAAAAGATGATAGGTCGTTCCCTTACATCTCGAAAACAATCTGCGAAACTTGAACATTTAGAAATATTCCATCTGACGTTTACGGGGTGTCGCTTGCTTTAACGCGAAGGCGCCAAGTCATTTTTGCCTTACAAGTGGTTGATCTGTGGTGTCGAGTGGGGAACTTTGTAGATTGTACTTTCATCATCATCATCATCATCAGCCTATTGCAGTCCACTGCTGGACATAGGCCTCTCCAGTTGTTCGCCACCTAGGGCAAACTTCTGGAGGATATACCCATAATCGCCACTCTGGGCAGGCGGGTTGGCGATCGCAGGGCGTAGCTTCTTGCTCCGGTGACGCTGCTGCCCGTCATCGGCCTGTGGTATTTAGCTACGCCTTCTATCGTGATGGTTTTATCGCCACCAGTCGGTTTGCCAGAGCCTCGTTTGTTGTTCGGCAGGATGCACCACGGGCAGGTGAGATTGGCTTGGAACGAAAAGGTGACAGGTCGCTCCCTTACATCCCCTTTGTACTTTATTCCGTGTCATTTTACAGATCTAAACCGCCCACGCTGCTGAAGCGATTGACAGAAGTGAGGGCCGAGCACTTGGACTATCTCGGCACCAGCTTCGGCCTCACCGAGGACCTGCTGAAGTTTTGGAAATCTCAAAAATACGTGCCGGTGTACTTGAGGTTAGTAACTATCATTTTAAATAAATAAATTACTTGTGTGATATTACTTTAGAAAAAAAACCGGCCAAGTGCGAGTTTTGAATTTTTGAGTTTCTGTTCTATGTATGGGGAACCCCAAAAATTTTGGATTTTTTTCTGATTTTTTTTTTAAAAATCTTAATGCGGTTTACACAATACATCAGTCATGATATGTAATGATATGATAATTAGGTCGGGGGGGTTCTCAAATATTTTTTTTATAGGAGCTCGACATAATGGCTTCCCTACGCCTGATGGAAAGCGAAAGAGAAGCCCAAGTCGCTGTGACAACGGGCAAGAAACTGGTCAGTTACCTGTCCATTGCCACCGCCATGTCGGCCCAACCCCAACCCCCCACGAGCTCCGGAAACCCTATTCACCGACAGGAACACGACCCAGAGGTCATTTGGCTGCGGTATTCTATAGGGTGGAGGTCCTTCCCCGGACGGGCGGCTCAATTCGAGCGAAGATTCGCTATGCCCTACCTCTCTCTTGAGTAGTTCTAAAAATAGTAAAATGTCTTTCAGTCAAAAAGCGAACGAGCTGACCGGGGAACACTCGTGCATAATGCTCCGGTCGCTGGGAGACGGCTCCTGGCTGTCGGCCTACAGTGCGGACTTCAGGCGGCGGCTGGCGCGGCTGCTGGGCCGGGCCCTGCGGCGGCTGCCGGCCGGCCTCGCGCTCACTACTATGGTCAACGACCACGTGGCCGTGGAGAAGCCAGGTGAGACCCCAAGGTGACCCTGAGTTTTGGCCCGCGGACTCAGTGACGCCATCTATGAGTGGCCGTCGACAAGCAAGGTGAGACACCACAAAGAACCCTGCTTCCTGACGCGACGATCCTGCTATGCGACGATATCCAAAAACCTATTCATAGACAACACCTGAGTGCCGGTCGCCGTAGTAACTGCCTTACTATCGAACTAGCGAAGTATCGCTTACTTGTTAGTTTTCATAGTTAAATATTGTTTGTGAATACGGGTGTCAGTGTAGCCATCTATTATTGACTGTCGACAGCTAGGTGAGACACAAGGGACGCTGCGTCTGCGCAACGGGTTCAGGCTATTTAGCTACACCTTCAATTGTAATATAGAAATACCACAGGCCGATGACGGATAGCAGCGTCACCGGAGCGAGGAGCTACGCCCTGTCTGCCCAGCATGGCTATTATAGGTAAAGCCTTCAGATGTTTGGCCAGTGGCGAGCAACTGGAGAGGCTTACGTCCAGTAGTGAACTGCGATAGGCTGATGATGATGAAGCCAGGTGAGACACTACTGGCGACGCTGTGTCTGGTCGGGTCCTGGCTGTCGGCCCACAGTGCAAAATTCAGGCGGCGGCTGGCGCGGCTGCTGGGCCGGGCCCTGCGGCGGCTGTCGGCCGGCCTCGCGCTCACCACCATGGTCAACGACCACGTGGCCGTGGAGAAGCCAGGTGAGACCCCATAGGTGACCCTGAGTCTTGGCCGACGGACTCAGTGTCGCCATCTATGAGTGGCCGTCGACAAGCAAGGTGAGACACCACAAAGAACCCTGCTTCCTGACGCGACGATCCTGCTATGCGACGGTATCCAAAAACCTATTCATAGACAACACCTGAGTGCCGGTCGCCGTAGTAACTGCCTTACTATCGAACTAGCGAAGTATCGCTTACTTGTTAGTTTTCATAGTTAAATATTGTTTGTGAATACGGGTGTCAGTGTCGCCATCTATTATTGACTGTCGACAGCTAGGTGAGACACAAGGGACGCTGCGTCTGCGCAACGGGTTCAGGTTATTTAGCCACACCTTCAATTGTAATATAGAAATACCACAGGCCGATGACGGATAGCAGCGTCACCGGAGCGAGGAGCTACGCCCTGTTTGCCCAGCATAGCTATTATAGGCAAAGCCTTCAGATGTTTGGCCAGTGGCGAGCAACTGGAGAGGCTTACGTCCAGCAGTGAACTGCGATAGGCTGATGATGATGAAGCCAGGTGAGACACTACTGGCGACGCTGTGTCTGGTCGGGTCCTGACTGTTGGCCTACAGTGCAGACTTCAGGCGGCGGCTGGCGCGGCTGCTGGGCCGGGCCCTGCGGCGGCTGCCGGCCGGCCTCGCGCTCACCACCATGGTCAACGACCACGTGGCCGTGGAGAAGCCAGGTGAGACCCCATAGGTGACCCTGAGTTTTGGCCCGCGGACTCAGTGACGCCATCTATGAGTGGCCGTCGACAAGCAAGGTGAGACACCACAAGGAACCCTGCTTCCTGACGCGACGATCCTGCTATGCGACGGTATCCAAAAACCTATTCATAGACAACACCTGAGTGCCGGTCGCCGTAGTAACTGCCTTACATCGCATAGTGTTGTAAGTTTTCATAGATAAATATTGTTTGTGATTACGGGTGTCAGTGTCGCCATCTATTTATGACTGTCGACAAGTTAGGTGAGACACAAGGGACGCTGCGTCGACAAGCCAAGTGAGACACAAGGGACAATGCGTCTGCGCAACGGGTTCAGGCTGACGGACTCAGTGTCGCCATCTATGAATGTCTGTCGACAAGCCAGGTGAGACACAAGGACGGCAAAAATCGCCTGAGGCCTACGCACCTCAGTTAAAGCATGCCACGACCCCAAAAGGAATATTAAAAAGTTGAAAAGGAAAAAATTTAAGTTACACAGATTGTTTTTACGCGTTAATCTATCCTATTGGCGGAAGTTGGAAGTGAGCGGAGCTCGTTCGTTTGTAAATATCCCAAAGTACATTTTGCAAAGTTTCTACCTTAAAAATATTTTTTTAATTATCTTCAACAGCCCTAACAAAGAAGAGGATAGAACAGTACCTCTCCGGTCACGACCTATCCCGCCTGGAGGCGTACTGTCGGCAGCAGGCCGACTACAGGCTCGTGACGGACCTGCTCGCGCCTCTCGCCGAACTGGTCTTCCTCTCGCAGGCCAAGATCAAGCTGGATGCTGTGCAACAGGTATGAGATTCTATTTTAGGGTTCCGTAGCCAAAATGGCAAAAACGGGACCCTTATAGATTCGTCATGTCTGTCTGTCCATCCGTATGTCACAGCCAGTTTGTTCCGAAACTATATAGGTATAGTCCCATACATAGAACTGAAACGCAATTTTTTTTTCATTAAACCTTTATGTGTGGGGTATCTATAGATAGGTATTTTAAAATGATGTTGAGGTTTCTAACATCATTTTTTTCTAAACTGAATACAGTAGAACCTCGATAACTCAAACCTCGGTAACTTAAAAACCTCTATAACTTCAAAAAATAATATGTTCCCTTCCCATCAGAGCCCAAAACCTCTCTAACTTAAAAATCGCAACCTCTATAACTTAAATAAATAATCTCTGTATTGACCTCAGTAACTTAAAGAAATTTTTCCACAACCTCTATAACATAAAATTGTTTGTCAATTAGTCATTTTGAAAGAGTGTGCAAACAAAAGGTTTCGGAATTTATTTCTTGCACGTTTTCACTAGTTAAATTGTTAACGTAAACAATACATTATGTCATCTATTGTTTGCTTCAAGACAACTAGACCTACTTGGATCATAAGTTTTTGATTACTGTCCTGGAAATATCGCTTTACCTACTGTGTGATAAAACTGACTTAAAATGAGTTTTAAAAAAAGAAAACTAATAACACTTACATTCGCTGATAAATTAAAAGCTATATAAGCAGTGAAAATGGTTTGAAAAGGAAAGAAGTTGCGGCTCACTCAGTTTGGGGATACACGAGTGTCAATCATCATTAAAAAAGAAGCTGAAATCTTGAAGAAACAAGAATCAGGAGAAAGTCTTCATTGTAAAAGACGAAAAATTGCCGACTTCCCTAATTTTACATACCTATACCTAACCTAGACCCTTGATAACTTAAAACCTCGATAACTTAAAAAAAAATGTGTTTCCCTTGGACTTTAACTTATCGAGGTTCTACTGTAGTATGCGCGAGAGACTCTTCCAAAGTGGTAAAATGTGCTGTGAAAACTACTGCGTGGAATCAAATGCGGTTTTCACCAATGTATTGCTAGAAGTCTAACTTAAAATTTAGAAACAATTTTATGGAAGTCCGTTATTTTAAAACCCGATACCTACGCGTGAGACGCCGCCGGCACAGCTAGTAAAAAAATATAGCGCTCACCCCACGAGCTCTAGCACCCTACTCACCGGCAGAAACACGACCCGGAGGTCATTTAGCTGCGGTATTCTATAGAGTGGAGGTACTTCCCCGGGCGGGCGGCTCAATTCGAGCTAAGATTCGCTATTCCCTGCCTCTCTTCAATATTAAACAGAGAATTTATTGATTTGGTTACTTGACCGTTGTCGCTACGACTTGAGCTTGTCCTTCATTTCCCACCACCCACCACAAAGCCAATATCAAATCAAATTTTTCAAATCAAATCAAATCTTTATTTCTGATAACTTTGATCCATGGGTTAGTAACAATGCTTATAAATCTAAGGGTTAGTATAACAATACAATTAATTTATAAAATACATTTACCTACTCTGTTGTGTCATGTACCTATAGTTCATTCGCGTTAAGAAAATAGTGACTCATCACCGACTGCCGGCCAAGCCACACCCCCTAGCCAATTAAAACGCTAGAAATTATAATTTCTAGCGTTTTAATTGGCTAGGGGGTGTGGCTAACGCTAGAAATTATAATTTCTAGCGTTTTAATTGGCTATATAAGTGCAATATGCGTGCTGCTATAAAACAAATTGCTTCCAGGTCATATTCATAGCGATGGGTTTCCAAATGAAGGACGTGGACGAAATAGCTGGAGAGTTGGGTCTGCCCGGGTCGCAAATCCTGGCCAAGTTCTACGAGGGCTGCAAGAAGGTCAACGCCGCTTTCAACGCCGTCTTGGAAGACACAGTCGCTAAGGTACAGTCGAGTCTTTTTGTACTTAAGTATTTATTTGTGGTACCTTCGTTGTTCTGATACCCATAACACAAGTGCTTAAGCTACTTACTTTGGGATCAGAGTAATGTATGTGATGTTGTCTGATATTTATTTATTTATTATTTTTTGTATACACTTCTTTCCCCGAGTTTTAAAGCGGAAACATTGCTAAAAAGTGTCAAAAATGTATTATTTCGTTCTCAAAAACATACATTTAACAAATTGACGTAGCTTCATTTGAGGTATATTCACAATTCCTATTTCAGCTCGGTTTGGAAAATTTTGAATGAACGTCATTCAAATTTGACATTAGTTGTACTACACTATTCGAATGAACGTCGATGAAGTTTCCGAGAGAGATTTTTCTGAGTCCATTCTTGCCCTGCCACAATCCTGCTGAAAGCAAACTTTTTCGATCGTTCATTCAAAGAAAGTTCTCATTGGAAATTTTTAAGAGCTCAGCTCAGCAGCTTAGCTCTAGGAAAAATTTTACTAAGAGCGAGCTTAGGCGAAACCTTTGACAATTCAGTCTAATATTAGAATGAACGATCGAAACGAAAGTATTTCCTAGAGAGATCTCTAGTTTCCGAGAGAGATCTTTTCGAATGCATTTGTGTATTTATTCATCGGTTTAATGTTCAGGAGATCGGTATCGACGACAAGAGTGCGGAGGGAGTGACCACGGAGGGACCGGTGAAGCAGAGCCTGCAAGAGGAACTGTCGAAGGCCGCTAAGGTAACTATGGGTTGCTTACTCCTGTGTACGGTCTTTGTTCTTTGGAGGTGGAATAAATGATGTTTGCATGAAGATTTGTGAGTTTTATTGTGAGTTGATGTGTGAAAGTGGATGATGGTAAAAATAAATCCCGTACACTTTATGTCTTAGAATACATATAACATTTATAAAATTAGTCATTCTAAAAAAGTCCCACTGAAAAAGACCTTGAAATAGTGGACCAAAAAGCAAAGCAGTTACAGAAATACTTAGTATGTTCTAAATTGACATGTATGGTCTAAGCTAAATCGGAGATATTAGCTATTAAACGATTTCAATATGAGGGAAATGGGAGCATCAAAGAAGTACACCGTTTCAAACAAAAAAAGAACTGTTCAAATCGGAGATTTTTTTTTATACCACAAAGGTGCCATACAAGTCTAGGGCCCGCCTGGTGCTAAGCGGTTACCGCGGCCTATGGACTCTTGCAATACCAGGAGTGATCACAATAGGGATGTTTCCAGGGTCAAAATAATTACATTATATTTAGTCCGTATTTTAGATTATAAAAATATATTGGACACGTGTTTCCTTTTTTCATTTAAAAAAAAAATAACAAAGATACAAGACATCAAAATGTAGGAGCCTCCCACTTTTTGACGGCACGCGTAATTTGAATGGGCTATATATCTTTGTCATTTTTGGTCTAATTTACAAATGAAAAAATACGTGTCTTTTATTTTTTAACAATCTAAAAGACGGACTAATTACTTTTTTTCGGCAACAGGCCTATTCTCGGAGATATCTGATAACATACATATACAAAAAAAAAAAGAAGCGAATTGAGAACCTCCTAATTTTTTGAAGTCTGTTTAAAATCTGTCTTGACCCTGACATTGTTTCTTGCGGCACTTCTTCTCATCAGGCCTCATCCTTATCACGTCAAAGTGCTAGTAGGGAAAAAAAAGTTTGACGTGCAAAAGAATTTACTTGTAAATCTATTTCATTCATTCATTCATTTCAGCCCACATCTACCCACTGCTGAGTATAGGCCTCTTCTTTCAACCGCCACTTTACACGGTCCCTCGCCAACCTTGTCCAATGTTTCCCGGCCACCGCCGCTATGTCATCCGACCATCGGGTGGCTGGTTTGCCCACAGATCATAAGATGATAAGAGAGGTAGGGCATAGCGAATCTTCGCTCGAATTGAGCCGCCCGTCCGGAGAAGGACCTCCACCCTATAGAATACCGCAGTCAAATGACCTCTGGGTCGTGTTTCTGCCGGTGAGTAGGGTTTCCGGAGCTCGTGGGGGGTCAGGGTTGGGCCGGCATGGCGGTGGCAACTGACAAGTAACTGACCAGTTACTTGCCCGTTGTCACAGCGACTTGGGCTTCTCTTTCGCTTTCCATCAGGCGTAGGGAAGCCATTATGTCGACCCACTATAAAAAAAAAAAAAAAAAAGATCTCCGGCCAAGCCGCGGCTGCCACTCACACAAAGCCCGTGTCCACCGTAAATCTATTTGCATAAATAAATTATTTTATTTTTATTTTATTTTATTACCCTTGTACGTGACAGGAGCTGGAGCGCAAACAGCGCAAGGAGCTGTCGCGGCTGATGGGCGAGGACCTGGCGCAGTACCGCATCAAGGGCAGCGAGGCGGACTGGGGGCAGGCGCTGGCCGCCTCCAAGCAGAAGCACCTGCTCTCCGTCAAGAGGTACCCTGACATCACCCTATATCAGTCGTCTACTGGACATAGCCCTCCCCATCATCAGCCTATTGCAGTCCACTGCTGAACACAGGCATCTCCATCGTCAGCCTATTGCAGTCCACTGCTGAACACAGGCATCTCCATCGTCAGCCTATTGCAGTCCACTGCTGAACACAGGCATCTCCATCATCAGCCTATTGCAGTCCACTGCTGAACACAGGCATCTCCATCGTCAGCCTATTGCAGTCCACTGCTGAACACAGGCATCTCCATCATCAGCCTATTGCAGTCCACTGCTGGACATAGCCCTCTCCAGTTGTTCGCCACATAGGGCTAACATCTGGAGGGTATACCCATAATCGCCACGCTGGGCAGGCGGGTTGGTGATCGCAGGGCGTAGCAGAAGCACCTGCTCTCCGTCAAGAGGTACCCTAACATTACCTTATATCAGTCCCCTACTGGACATAGGCCTCTCCATCATCAGCCTATTGCAGTCCACTGCTGAACACAGGCATCTCCATCGTCAGCCTATTGCAGTCCACTGCTGGACATAGCCCTCTCCAGTTGTTCGCCACATAGGGCTAACATTTAGAGGATATACCCATAATCGCCACGCTGGGCTGGCGGGTTGGTGTTCGCAGGGCGTAGCTTCTTGCTCCGGTTACGCTGCTGCCCGTCATCTGTCTATGATATTTAGTTACGCCTTCTATCGTGATGGTTATACCGCCAACAGTCGGTTTGCCAGAGCCTCGTTTGTTGTTCGGCAGGATGCACCACGGGCAGGTGAGGATGGCTTGGACCGAAAAGGTGATATGTCGGTCCCTTACATCCCTGTCATTTGGCTGCGGTATTCTATAGGGTTCAATTCGAGCGAAGATTCGCTATGCCCTACCTCTCCGAATGTAGGCATTTGGTAAACGAATCAAAATTTTAACTGTGGGGGACAATATGACGCTACAAAACTTGTTAACTCACCATGAATAAAACGTCAAATTGTATAGCGCTTTTGTCTGTGAATGTATCTGTACTTATGGTAACTTTTTTTTGCAGCGGAGAAAAGCGCCTTGGCGAGGATAGTAAGGAAATAGACGATCTAATAGAGGCTCACTCCAACAAAACTAAGAAGAAGAAAAAGCACCATAGGAACTAGATATATTAATAATAATAGACGCAATAAATGTATTATTGTTTACCTTTGAATTTTATTATATGACTCTTAATAAAACAACGAACTAACTCAAAAATTTGAAAAATTAGTTACTGTGAAAAAACTGTGGTGGTCTATAGGACCAGGACTATAACTATCGAAAATGATCTTTCCATTTGTTCCCGTATTCGAATATAAATAAAATTAATGAAGATCGACTTTGACGGATTTTAGTTCGTATACCTATACGAACACGGGAGGTATTTATGTAGGATCTGATAAGACCACTTTATTTTTTTTGACATCACAACAACACATAGAATATATAGTATATTAATAATTAATACAAAAGCAGAAAGAACTCACAAAATAGAAGACCAGAGGTAGACGTATACCGCTGATAAATAGCGACGATGAGGGAATCCATAAAGAAAACCACCAGTTCAATAATAATTTCTATAATTATTGTAATATAAAAAAGTGTTGGTAGTTATTCAACCCTTGGAATAGACAATAGATATTTCCTCTTAAACATAACAAATATGCGTGTGAGGGCGCGGGCGGCGCTCGCGTAAAAAAATAACGTTTATTCTTGAATCTTGCGGCTACCGCCCGCATCCCCGCCCCAGTACCTCTATATTACCTTTTATTACAATATAATGTGATCTAAGAAAAATAATATTTTCGTCTAACGCCTGGGCGTCTGGTAAACAATTTTATACTATAATTTGTTTGTCCCTTATTTTAAACACGCCTCTACTAAGATTTACGCCGGATCCCGCTAGATGGCGCCTACGGCCGTGGCTCCGAGACGCCGCCCCTCGGCGTACATTATCACTATTATATCGAGAATAAAACATCCACTACAAAACAATATAGAATATCATTAACTTTAGCTGCTATTAATTATTTAAACATTATGCGTTTTTCGTTTCATTATACACTATTTCTCACTTTTCTGTAACTACGTACAGGATACCTTTATCGTAATTACAAAATGGCTTTGATTTCGTGAAGCGTAACTTATATAAATTGTGTTTATATTTCATTAATTCAACCAAAAGCCTAAATTAGCAGACACTTAAAAATGTACTATTAGTCATTTAAAATATAGAAATATTTGTTACTTTAACCTTAATATTACCAATAAGAAGAGTCTTCTTATCTAGGTCTCTAAATTAGGCAATTATTTTAAGTTATTTTTAATAATTTATAATAGTGTTAGTGCATTTACAAAAACTTACTTACGTCGTAAGATCCAATAAATTAGTCTAATTAAATTTTACAAGACAGAAAACCATTTAAAATACAATATTTTTAAAGGAAGACAAACAATAGACTTATTGGCAGTTAGTAATTAAAATATATTCTGTTCGAGATAATTAATAAGGAAAATAACAATAAACATATTATTATTCTGTTAAGCAATCCACTGTGAAGATAACGAACAATTTTAGAATAGAAAGAATATTGATCTTGGAGAGTTAGTCTCCAAAGATAGTGAATAACTTAAATGTAGATTTAATAATTAACATTTTATCAATTTATAAAATTATTTGAGACATGATTTTAATAAAATGTCATTATGTAGGCAAATACATTCTGTAATAAAATTAAATAAATTAGTATATTTGAACTAAGTTGGTAATAGGTAATATAAAACATGAACTAGATAAGTAACTTTAAAGGTATCCTGCAGTAAAATACATTAAAATTGTGATTTTGGCTAAGCAGATGCTGGACCCGGGATCGCTCCCTCGTCCGCGAAGATAGGAAGAGATACACATACTTATAGATGGAAAGATTATGTATGCGCAGGAGTTCATTTTCATAATAAATTACTGAACATGATATCTTCACTCAAATGGTTGGAAATCATTCCATATCATTGGATAGACTGCCGACTTCTATTTGATTCAAAATATTATCTTTATAGGTAAGTTCTGGATCTGTTCATAATGTCGATTAACTGACCTCTTGCGCATGCTACGAAGAAATTGCACATAGGGAAAGACTAGCAACTCTTGGCACTTTATCTTACGCTAACCATTCTGATACGACACGCAAATTCAACAAAAGTGATCGAAAATACGAAGCCCGGAAAAATAGTGTGATCCGGCGCGCGGCAGTGTCGCGAAGGAGAATGCTCCTTATGTGCACAGACGCAGGGGCGACACTCGCGCGCAGCCGGCGAAAGAAAACGACCTCCAAGGAATACTACGTAATGAATACAACTCGATCTACGTAACTAATTACGCGCAATATTATAAAATATATACTTCAATAACGTCAAGAATTTGAACTTATTGTACGTACATTGTGTGAAGCCAGTGTACAGCGAGTGGACTAGTGGGGTAGGGGTCTATACAACGTTCGATTTATCAATAAAGACACAAAAGCAAATGCACTAGACCTTATTGCCACACTTATGTTATTGCTACGACATATACATACCGCTCTAAGTATTTATATAATAATGTAAATATAATCAATTACAACATCCAATAAAACAAAATATTGTTAGACATTATTGCATTAATTTAGTTCATCTATAACTCAGAAAGGGGGTTTTTAGATTAAACAATCGTATAGTCTCTTTACATCGAGTGCAGTAGTGTACAGTGCGAGAAAGTATACGAAATACTGAATAATACTTCGAATCTTAACGGAGAAAAATAACGCTATAGGTATCATATCGGAACCGCCATCGATCGTGTGATTCCGAAAAGAATTGAGAGGCTAAACGATTTATCACTAAGGCACAATTTAAATTTCCGTTTTGAACTTTATCTCTAAAATAAATGAATTCAATTCCCCTCCTCGTTTCAACGGCAGCTGAAATTGTGATTACTGCACGCTAGCCTTCTGTTGCGTGAGCGCGTCACGGGATACCTACGGCGCGTCAGGCCCCGCCCACACGCGACGAGCTGCTCACGCGCACACTATAGCTATCGACACACGTAAACACACCTAAACCACTAAAAACATTGCAAAAATAGTAATTATTATATACGCGTACCTACACATTGACTATCAGATACTGGTTACTTTAGTTTACATTCGTTTAGAATATGAATTGCATTAGAATTTATAATTACTTATAGGGCCCTTTACTGCTGTCGCGGATGCACGTGGGTACTTCCTGCTGTGATTGTATAAAAGAATTTATAAAAATGCTAAGCCACTAGTTTTCTATGCCGGCGAGTAGCTTTCAAGCTTATAGTTATAACTAGGTATATATATAAATATCTGTAACGGCGTGTGCCTAGAAAATGGCGATGTCCATTTATTGCTTGTTGCTTTTATTTTTGTTTTACTTAAAGCTATAAACGAAGCTTGGCTTTGTCTGTAGTCGAGTCGCAAATACTTTGTTAATAAAAAAAACTATTTATTCATTAATTTTTAATTTTATTCTCGAACAAAGTGTGGATTCTTTATGAACTAAACAATGTTTTGAAACTAAACAGTGTATTTGTAAGAAAGTCTCTGTCATATCACCGTTCTGTACCTATACCTATATTTTCTTCACTCTAACATAAGTACCAGCAAACGATTTTCCAATATTACTTAGGGGTTTAAATTCGTATTATTATTAGCTAATGTTCGTCATTGCATACTGACTATCTGGGCCAGAATATTATAGTCTGTTAAAATTAAAAATGGGTGCACCTACCTGCTTCAGTTTTTAAAGTCTATTAATTTTTCTGTTCTTTGAAATCTTTTTAGTTTGCACTAGACTCATAGATATGGACAAACTCGACTACAGACTAAGCCATTTCCAGTGTACACCGCTACTCTAAACTGTTGCCGCAAACCATATTACAACAAAACTATGTTATTAGCTATCGTATACAAAGCGTGCGTATGGCTTCTTCCTACCGGGCGCAGGCGCGGCCCATATAAATTATAGCTAGACTGACTCGCAGTGGTCTGCAAACCAAACTCTCCCTTTTCATAGAAACCTATGGGTTAAATAAATGCGCCAATCATTGTCACACCTTTCCACCTGCTCACAAATAGAGGTTTTCCGTTGTTGGTACTGTATACCAGATACATTTCTATATCACTGGCAGCGCCTCCCAGAATAGCAAATTTGTTTGGTATCATATCATATTCTTTTTGTTTCTTTTTATTGCGTCATGAGAGCACCTACTCAATACAATAACTAGCAAAGATGCATAGTTTCCATGTATGTTTTTGTGAATATCTAACATGGCATAACTTTTATGATAGGAGGCTTGATTCTCAGACCACATTCTGACGCCCAGTGTGAATATTTATGATAGGTAGTTACGCCCGCGCTCGTAGTATGAAACAAGCCTTTAGGGCTCTTACACACGAGCAGCACAATGAAGATAGTAGACTTGTCGGCAGCTAGTTGTCGGACTGCCTGTGGCAAGCTGTCGACACGTGACTGCAGATGTCGACGCGTTGACAGCTCGTCGACAAGAAAATGGCGCAGGACAGCTAACCGTCGACATCTATCGACCGTAGCCGACAACGTATCGAGAGGAGACGTTAACGGCATGTCGACAGCTAGCTGCCTAAGTCTAGTCTCCTTACAACAGCTGCAATTCAGTTGCTCGTGAGTAAGAACTCCCCGACCGCGGTCGGAGCGTGAGCTTGCAGCGGTCCCGCGAAGAAACGACACAGACGACTAAAGCTAATCTACACGATTCGTAATTGATATTTTGCGTGTGGTGTTTCTGGCGTTTGCGAGACGGCACTGTTTTGGCAGTAGTTTCCTTCAGGTATTTTTTTGTCGTTTCATCACCTATTCAGGCATCCAGCTAATTTCTTTTCGCACTCATTGGTTGGTTAAATAATCTAAGAGGTATATAATCCTCTTATGCAATTTGTTTATTGATTTTTTTCTATTATAATCCAATGTTTTTTCTAAATAATCACTGCATTTTTATGTTACGCAGATGCATATAAAGTTTACCTATATTTGCGATACTTACATATGCTAGCATTCAGCTCTTCCTATTATACTATACATAGTTGCATTCGTCTCTAGTGTTCCATAAATAAAGTCTCAGACTAATCCTCCAGTTGATATTGTTGGAGTAAACATCTTGCTGAAAATACTTCGTATAATAAATAAGTAAATTCCATCTTGTCATTCCATTGTGGTTTCGGATGCAGAAGATCGGAGATACTAGTAGAAACTGCCTATTCCAATTTATTAATTGCTGATTGCGATGCAATAATGTCCACATTCTCAGTAGGGGCATCAACAGTGATATGATAGTTCGCAACACATCCAAATTCGTGATACCCATACTCCTGCATGGTGAAGGGTTTGATGATCTTCAGTCGTTAGACCTAAGTTACACAGCATCTTTTCCCCAGACCGGAATAACCATTTCTTCTAACGAGAGTTCTAACGAGAACAAAAGGTCAATTTGTCGTCAACTTATTATCTGCTCATTTAATGATTTTAAATTGAACCTTTTGATATATCATATTGACCAGTCAAGCCTTATAACCTTCCTAACCCTTCACTGAGCAGAGGGTTCACCTTCAAATGTTTATATAGAAATTATTATGCAGCCAAAGTCTATGAAAATTAACTGTAAATTTAATGATCACCATAAAACGTCATTGATACTATTATACCATCGTCCAAATAGCAATCGATTAACTTGGCAAAATCCTGATATTTTCCTTGTTTAAGTTATCCATGACCCACATGTGGGTCGTTTTGGTTTGAAACGAGACGTCTGTGCCATACATATGGGTCACTGTACTTTCATACATAATGACTTCCGAGATATGTGTCTCAGTACCAATATGTATGAAATAAGATAGGAACAGGAATGCTAGCATATGTTTCTGCAACAAAAAAACGAGTAACATTCCTCAATCAGTCCATCGCGCGTTTCCCTTCAAGACCGTCCCATACTCGCAGTGCCGGGCTCGCAACGCTTAGTCTACATAACGATAAGGGCACGTGATAAGGCGCTGGGCCGTCCGCGCGGTTATTGCGACCTTTGTACTAGCGCGGGCGGCTTGTGCGGTAGCCTGATTCGTTGCTGCCTGCTCTTTGGATAGAAACCTCTTTCATAGCCAGAAAAGTCTTAATAAAAATCAATGGGATCATCTTGGGAAAGTCCCTTGTTGCTGTCAAAATTTAATTAGTCCGTCTTTCAGATTATTTAAAAATAAAGACACGTATTTTTTAATTTATAAATTAGACCAAAAGTTACAAAGATATAAGTTACGTGTGACGTCACGCCTCTTGGCATTTTTACGCAAGCGGTGACGTCAGACTCCCACTACTACATTTTGATGCCTTGTATCTATGTTATTTTTTGTTTAATCGAAAAAGAGGAATAAAATACGTGTTCAATATTTTTTATAATCTAAAATACGGACTAAATATAATTGTTTTGACCCTGGAAATAACCCAAACATTCCTCAGTCTCTTTATTATTTGAGGAGAAGACTTTCATAGAAGACTTCTACCACTTTTAACGTTAGGTCCAAAAACCACGCAGCACTATGGTAGCAAATTGACTAAGGCAAATTGAATGACTACTTACTAAGCGATATCGACGAGTTGTAAAAGGCGACGATATTAATATTTGTTTAACGATATTGAACTATAATTATATCATCTATAAGATCCAAATTGACTATAACGAGGAATTCGTTCTGTTACGGGCTCCCTAGCTCAGAGAAATAATAATAAAAAAGGAAAAAAATGGAAAACAAAACAAAAATAATCCGTACATAAAAATTAATGTATTCTATCATCAATAACATAAGGTATAGTTACACAAATAATAAAATTAGAGGAAAACAAATTTATACATAATTCTTAACGCGAATAAAAAAAAAACAAATTATACATGCTATCAACACAAGATGCTACTATAAAAAGAAAACAGTATTTTACAATTTCCTAAAACAATCGTCTACCGCTGTCCACCAGCGCTTGTTCATCAACTTATTTTATTAATTACATAAAAAAAATTGTCAATATAATTTGGTTTCGATTTTAGGATCATTTTAAATTATTTTGAGATTTAATTTTTAACAGTGGTAATACAAATGTGCGTAAAATGAAGGGCACATAAAAATTCTAAGTCTGGAAGAATATTATTATTAGAAATTATTAAGTAAACCCACATATTTCATGGATTTGTTGATATATTTATGCGTCAATTTCGATCAATTATCTATAATATGTCATAGATATAATCAAAATAATATAATTTAAATTTAGACATTCACAAGAAGTGGTAAGAGCTTAAAACATAAAGAAGCAACAAAACAAAAAGAAAATTAATTACATCATCATAACGTGAAATTTAGTACTAAGAACAATAACAAAAAAAAAGTACAAATTATGCGAGTTTCCGATCGAGATGCTTTTGGATAAGAGAAACAAACATATACGTTAGTAACAATAAAAAAATTAACTTGAAAAATAAAGATTGGCAACGACTGGTGAGATCCAAAGGTCTGCTACTAGACCAGATCTCAAAATACGACACCACGGGTGCCCTTCAAATGCCACCTGAAATTTTATATGGCTTAAGTAAACTTCGCATTATTTGCAACAAAAAAAATACTACACAATGTCACAATAAATAAATAACCAACTAAAATGTATAAATAGAATATTTGTGCGGATAGTAAGTACCAATTTCGTGACATAAGCATGTAAGAACTCGTTTTAATAATAAAACTAAAAAAATAATAATTTAAGTAGAGAATGTTTGCGCTGGCGCCGAGTTGCGTCGCGGTAACTGCGCCGGAGCCGCCGGGCCGCGCCTACACTACACTACGCTAGTAACCGAACGCTGCAAGCTCTCCTAACAACATTTACAATATCCACTTTAAAAATAAATTGTCTTATCAAGAACAGGACCCCGCGAGCGCGTCCCGTGCACACGGCTCAACCGAGCTCCTTAATCGAAACATTATTATGTTATATCTCCTTGTCCGCTTACTTATAAATACAGTTTACAATATAAATTAAAATATAGAGTGAAAACTACACATTTCTTACAATATACTATGTACAAGGCATCTCTTGTCACTCCTTATTATTAACAACGTACAGTTTGTATTCGCCCAGTGCGCCTCCTCCCTCCTCTTATATAAACGTCCATACAAAAACCTATCTGGCACTAATATGTATATTCATTACAAAATGTATAATATAATAATATTATGTATATACAATCACAACATAAATTTGATAAACAACCGAGAGAAATATATATCATATTGTAATTGGTGTTACGGCGTTTGTCCGAGAGTTACTTTAGAACGTTTGTTGATGTCGGCGTTATAATTGTACTCTTTAAATGTATTAATTTAAAAAATATTTGCACTTTTATATTTATTTTCGATTAATTAACCAAACGACGCTATCACTCGCTTTGTTCTACTCCGCGAATCGCCCTTTGATTACGGCCGAGTCTGTCGATTGGGATTTTTGATTAACGTGTAAACGAATCTAGCTCTCCTAACAGAGTATTATTGTCACTCCCAAATATTTCATATACGAATCAGAGATCAGAATAATGTCTCGATCGATTCATCTTTAAACCCTAAGCGTACAAAATTATAATCGATTGCAATAAATTTATACCCATCGCGAAATATCTATCTGATTTGTCACCGAAATCATTTGATATGTATAAGAAAAAATGTTCTTTATAAACACATGACCCTACGCGCTTTGCTCAATCATTGTTCGGCACCTAATCATAGTCTCTATATAGGAACATTTCACAGTTGTTCAGTATTATGCACGGAGTGATCGGAACTGATATAGGTATGTTATGATATAGTATTGGTGTTTTAAATCGTCCCCGCTGTCTGCACGATCCATAACAAACCGAACTAAATTACAGCTTAAATTACGAATTAAACCTCACATACTACACACTCGCAAAAATTCAACGAAGCGAAAGTATACGCGAAAAATTCAGAAAAATTATTGCGAAGAACTACAAGTGATCCCATACATAGTGAGATATTATAATATACTCGATTGGCCCACATGCGAACAACAATGTGTCGTATAGCTCCCGTTACACTAAGAAACGAGCAATTCGTATTATGTGTTCCCGACGGTAGAACGTACAGTGATACGGAAGATAACTACAACGAAAAACACTTAAGATATGATTAGTCTATCACTTAGGCTACGGCCGGTGGCCCTGCGTAGCGTCGCTAGGCGACGAAGCATTATATACACACGTTTCATACAATTTATACAGTTTTTTGGTCATCGTTTTGGGAAGAGAACGTAGTACGAAGACTTTTGTTCGGGTTCCGTGAGCCGCGCTGTTGCCCGTTTAGCTTGCTGCCATTTTTCTAACAAACTGTACTTATACAAGCGTTTAATTAACTTAACCACATAGAATTCAATGTCATTTATTAGTACGGCAAAGAATTTTACGAGGCTTATGTACAGTCGCTTGAATATTTTCTATGGCAACGATTTTACAAGTTCATTTAATCGTATTAAAATTTTGTTCTAATTTAGCCGATCTTATTGCACTTTTCCATGTAGGTACCTAATTACCTAACTAAGCGATTAATGGCAACTGGCCATTTCTTTTCAAGTATTATTTATTTGCGAGCGAGCTTTGCTTTGAAAAGCAAGTTGCATATACGGTTGATCGAAGTTGCCTACGAACAAAGTTGCTACATTGAAGTAGTTTTATTATTTTGAGATACCGTGTGAGAAATTTATATAGGTCACATTCAATATCTATAAAAACATTTTCTTTCTTAAATGATTAGGCTTAATCTATGTATTTTCTGACACTGGGGCCAAATCCAAATCCATATGCAATCAGAAATTCAAATGTGCATGATTGTGTAATATAGTAAATCAATCTTGCTATTATTTAAAAAAAGAGTAAGTATGAAAATTATTTTATAAAATATGTAAATGTAGAAAAAATATATTTGTTTGTAAAGTACAAAATATACATTTAAATGTCAAATCGTAAACGTCATCTCCATATTCGAAATTTCAGTTTCTGATTGCATAATTGCGAATGTTTGGCTGATTTTTTTCTTTCGAGAAATATGAATTACACATTAAATATTCAACGATCAACTCGATTTTTCGAATTGGTTGCCAACGACCAATAGCAAGTACTAAAGACTAGAATGGAGTATGCCACAACGTTACGACGAAATTATTTTATTAACGCCATCGCCAGCAGTTGCGATTTACTTGCAACTTTTATATAAAGCGCGAGCTTTGCTGTAAACGATGACTCATCAAATAAATTACAGAAAATTTTGGTGTCGTCTTATTTTAATCAATTTGAAAATAAATAAGCGTTTAAAATATAAATCACCTGAATTCATACTAGCCGTAATAATGGTATAAAATTTAAAACACTTATATCACAGCTAAGCCAAATATTAGAAGTCAAAAATATAAGTTTTTATTTCAAAGAAATTAAAAAAATTGCTTTGTAAATGACTATAAGATCTACTAAAACTAACGCCACAAAAGTTATGACGCCACAACCACAATAAAACGTCTGTTTCAACTCATTACACAATAAAATTCTACTCTAATTAGCCTACCATACAAATGTATATCACAAAGTAAGCTTTCATTCGAAGCGTTCCATATTTTTGAATAAAATATGTTTAAAAGAAATCGCACATTTGTGGCGATGTCATTAGTATTGCCATAGTCATATTTTTTAATAATAACGAAAAGGTAATTCATATTTCCGTCCCAATGTTCAAAGTAATCGATTCATTTGTGTCATTTCTTCATTTGACTGTCAAAATACATTGATGTAGCTTTGTGCTAGATTTGTTTGACCTAACTTTGAATTTTACTGGCCATGAATACATCACAGTGTTTCATCCAATCGGTTTATATATTTTCACGCTCAGTGTGTATGTTACAACTAGCATTATCTGTAAACGGTAATATTTTAGTATAAGTAGCTGCGAAACGACCAGTTCAATTGGGATGATGACTAAAAAATAATTTAATGTCCATCAGATAGATTAATGAAAAATATTGGATACGTATTTTTTATTTTGCCTCTTGTTCAAAAACTTACGAAGATACATTGATTTTAAATGTCACATGACGTCACGTTAGAGTACAAAATATACTCTAACGTGACGTAGTTAGCCCCCACTCCGTAACTTTAATGCGCTATATCTAAGTATTTTCTTGTTATTTCGACAAAACAAAAAATACGGGTCTTATATTTTTTTATTATCTAAGAGACGGACTAATTATTTTCTTCATTTTCATACCTTGTCATCATCCGTATTGCCTATCACCATATTGTACATCAAATTTATAGTGAAAATTGTTAAAACAAACCATTACAAATAATTAGGCGATAACTTATTTATTAATTAATTTATAGTAACTATCTTGTGTCTCTTCATTTATAAAAATAAACATTATTACTTTATATAATTCATAGTCATGAAATAGAAAACTAAAACCTACGTTGTGATGACGATTCATTTTATAAATAATCTCAAGAAAAACCCACTACATTATTCAGCGCTATTTTAAAGGTGGAAACTGATAGTAATACTCCGCTGTACCGTAACATGTTCATTCAACTCGAAGTCACGTTACTTAAAACCGATAATTGCAAATTACGGTTACCTGTCGGTCACCACCTTTAAAATACCGCTCGATATATCAAAATTGATACTGGTCGCATCGCAAGCTACTCAAACTTTACGAATTGTAATGCCTTTAGAGGCAAAAGCAGACTGGAACAAGAAAGTACAGGATTGATTGTACAAGGAAAACTTGCTTGATATAAAGTTTCCGCTTATCGGACACACGTTTGAATGGAACCGTAATTATATTATTATTTAGTTTCCAGGAGGATTTATTCTATTCACGTTCTTCAGTTTGTAGATCTAGGTATCCTCTAAAATTGGAGCAGTAATATTCAAAACTGGGTGTACCGCAAGGAGATGTCACTACCAAGGCTAGACCTTGGTAAATAAGGGAAAGTCTCCCAGTTCTCTTGGGAGGAACTACGTTGGACGACTTGCGTAAGGCAGAGGAGTTCCACAAGGACGAGTCTTAGCCATCGCAGCATTCCCTCGTCGAACTAACGAGTTGTTTGGTAGATATCGGTAGAGCGGGGTGTCCCACAAGGTGGCGTCCTGGCTATAGCGGCATTCCCTCGACGTACTAACGAGTATGCTCGATATCGGTAGAGCGGGGTGTGCCGCAAGGAGGCGTCTTAGCCATCGCAGCATTCCCTCGTTATACTAACGAGTTTGTTCGATATCGTAAAGCGGGGTGTCCCACAAGGAGACGGCCTAGCCATCACAGCATTCCATTGTCGTACTAACGAGTTGTTTGGTCGAAATCGGCAGAACAGGGTGTTCCACAAGGAAGCGTCCTAGTCGCCACAGCATTCCCTCGTCGTACGAACGAGCTTGGTCGATATCGGTAAAGCGGGGTGTCCCGCAAGGTGGTGCCCTTGCCTCGCTAAGCTATCTTACAGTAGAGTGGGGTGCATTTGAGGCCGGGCGGCGGGCGGTCGTCACTCGCGCGGCTCGGCCTTCAGCAGAGAGATGGCGTGGCGCACGTACTGCACTAAGTGGTGGAACGTGGACGACAGCGACAACGGACCGCATTTGCGATCCACTGCTATGAAGAGATCTGGAAATGTGATGATGACATGTTAGTACTTCGTCTGTTTACTCAAAAATAGTGACGGCAAGGAAATTTTTCGAAATATACTCTATCTGGCTCGAAGGACCAAATTTTTTTATACCTTTTTATGTTCAATAATCGATGTCATATCGAAGACAACAACTCCAAAAAAACATAACATCCTCTCTTTTCCTCTCCCGAACAACACGTGCTGGACAGCGTTGCCATCCGCATACTATTCAGAAAAAGAGGTTTAGTTCCTCTTTCCTGTCCCGCGCCATTAAGACAGAGGGAAGAAATACCCTTATTAGCCAAGTAAATAGCATGCGTTAATTTACAAGAAATAAATAAAGCAAATGTGACTGACCTCTGTTAGCCCTCAGACGGCACAGACAGTCGGCCTGCTCCCACAGGTCGAGCGCGACGTACAGGAACGTGTAATACTTGGTGAGCTGCAGCAGGGCGTTGTGCGCCTGCGCCGGCACCGAGTGCGCCAGCGAGCAGTACCCCGACGACGCGCCCGACCCCACCGACCCGCCCGACCCGCCCGACCCCACCGACCCGACCGAGCCCACCGACCCGACCGAGCCCAGCGAGCCCGCCGGCGACGGGGACGGGGACAGCGGCGATACGGACGAGACTGACTCCGCGCTTGCCGGCTGTGGACAGAATAAAGCACATTTAATTATCGGCGGCTAAGGTAATGGACGAATTAGGCCTGTTGCCGTAAAAAAAAGTAATTAGTCCGTCTTTTAGATATGCGTACGCGCGACGCATAGTAACGTTTGTGAATACAGAGGTTAATATTTGTTGTTTACCTTTTCTTCTGCGTAGGTAAAGTTACCAATCATACTTATTAAAATGGTTCTACGATAGATGTCTGCTATACAAATAATATATTTCATCAGAGTCTTTATAGTCTGATATCAAAAGTGGATGATCAGTTGTATGCAAAACAGATCTTACTAGATGAACTTAAATCATGTTAAGTATTCATGATGAGCTTACTTTTACCTTTTGTTGGTACTCTTGTACAATCTTGTTGTATTCTTTGACTTCACGATTGTACATTTTGAACATCCGTAGGTACAGGAGAGCTTGAACTCGTAGGCTGAAAGAAAATTGTTATTATTAGTCATAAAGTCAGTTAGAGCGACAAATCTGGGGATACTGAACCCAAGAGAGGTCCAGATAATCCATTACTAGTATATCTGTGCTGTCACTATTAGTTTATTATAGTTTCTTTTCCTTTCCTCCTTAAAATACTGTGTTTCAGTGTTTATGTACTCGTGTTGTGACCACAACACAAGTCTTCGCTCGAATTGAGCCATCGGTCCGAGGAAGGACCTCCACACTGTAGAATACCGCAGCCAAATGACCTCTGGGTCGTGTTTCTGTCGGTGAGTAGGGTTTCCGGAGCTCGTGGTGGGGGGTTAGGGTTGGGCCGGTATGGCGGTGGAAACTGACAGGTAACTGATCAGTTACTTGCCAGTTGTCTCAGCGACTTGGGCCTCTCTTTCGCTTTCCATCAGATGTAGGAAAGCAGTGTCGAGCCACTATAAAATGACTGGCTCGATGGCTCATTTGGTAGTGACCTCTGCCTTCTGAACCAAGGGTCGTGGGTTCGATTCCCGCACAGTACAAACATTTGTGTGAATTAACATGTCTGTTTGTCTTGGTCTGGGTGTTTTCTATGTATAATGTGTATTTATTTACAAAAAAAAAGTATTTAAGTAAGTTTATCAGTTGTCTAGTACCCATAGTACAAGTTTCGGCTTAGTTTGGGGCTAGACGGCGCTGTGTGGCCCATCGTGGCATGTCTTGAGTTTATTTTTAAAGGTCCGAAGAGTCGGTCAGAGACCTACTGAGGGTCCGTTACACAGTACACACCTGAGTATGTCCAGCTTGCTAAAGGTGGAGTGCGGCGAGGCGCGGAACCGCTGCGGCATCGAGTGTATCGACTTGATGTACTCGATGGTCTCGCGGTACACGGTGAAGGCGCCCTTGGTGTCCAGCTCCAGCTCGAGGAAGCGGCCGGTCAGCACGAAGCACAGCACCGACTCCAGGTACAGCATGACGCGTGGCAGCGGCTCCTGCTCGCGCTCCGCCGCCGTGCGCAGCCGCGTCGCCTCCTCCAGGTAGTATCTGCGCAACACGCTACACTTACAACGAGAACGCATTGAACCACCATAACTCTTTGGTATCTATGCGATTGCGGATCGCTAGTAAGCTTCATTACTTTTGGTCTTTCTTAAGCCTTCAGCTGATGAGAAACCATTTTTTTTCGGGGAAAAATGTGCTGATATGACGCAATGACTTTAACTTCCATTTACAATGTTTGAACACACTTTTGGTCTTTCTTAAGCTTTTAGCTGATGAGAAACCAGATGCAATAAGTTTAATTTGCATTTGCACTGTTTGAATTGAACCAATACACAGTGAAACCAGAGACAATTTACCTATAGTTGTGGGTCTATAATTCGATTAGTTTAGTTTATAAATATTGTAATTGAGATTTTATAAATGAAAGTTAACCGACGATTTCCATCGACACTAATATAAAAAAACCATACCTATTCTGGTTCGAAAAATAATTAATTTATTGTTGGTATTTTAAAGACTATCAAAACATAAATTTTGAGAAATTATTAATAAAAGCAAATTTTGCAAATTGTATTCTTTTAAATAAAGAAAAACATTTAGATCAATAAATTAAAAAGTGACTAATCACTGACGCGTCCATTTTGATAATATATGACTATACTATGATAAATAAAATGACAGCTAAAATTACTATAACGGTCCCAAAAATACTTTGTATGACCACATCAAAATATCTACATAAATTCAATGGACCCAAATTATAAAAAACATAATATATTTTCCACCACCACAGGTAAAGGTCTGACAAATCGTTAATTCCCGTACAAGTATCCATATCGAACCCTAGAGTTATGGCAATTCGAACGCAACACACGTTAAAGTCGTTCTAACACGACACAAATCGTCACGCGCCTTACTCCCTCCTTCGGCGCGTCGGTACGCAGTGTGCGCGTAGCACAACCACACGCCAGGCGTGTTCACATGGAAAACAAGTACACGTGTATGCAGGAGACAGGTATTAGCGTGGCGGATGATATCTAACTACGTACATATAATTTTTGACATTTGCAAGACCAATTGGGTATTTTTGACATTTGCGAGAACAATTGGGTATTTTTGAACTTACGAGAATTATTGGGTATTTTTGACATTTACAAGAATGATTGGGTATTTTTGACATTTACGAGAACAATTGGGTTGGGTGGATTTGCAAGATCAATTCATGAATGGTTGTTGGAAATGCGTGCGTAATGAAGTACATCGAATAAGGAACACATTGGAATATATTATATATCGGGAAGCATCAATATATTTTAGTGATTAATACATTTTTGATTATTATAAAATATTTTTAGAATTAAAGGTCTACTTCGATTTTTTTTAAATGAATACATTTCAATTATAGAGGCTACAGTAATATTTTTATCACAAACAATGCATGCATTTTTTATATCATTTAAAATTTGTTTAACTTTAAAAGGGTTTGTATTTTATAATAGAAGAAGAACTTATGATTTTACAGATACTACGGTAATTTTAGGACTAAAACGACTGATGTTGTTAGTATGAATAGCCGTTGGAATTGGATGTGATTGATTATTCTAAACTTCGAAAAATAGGTCTTCAAGTGAATGTTCTTGGTACTAACACTTTGACCAACAAAGAGGTTTTTTTTATGGATACTGCACGGAATTTTTAAGGTGTCTCTCATTTAGTTGTACGCTACTTCTTACAGCGAAAGCGACAAATATCAGTGTGTATTGTCACGTTGGTGTACTCACTTGTGGTCCCTCTCTTCGTCGGAGAGCGCGTCGGCCGGCTGCCGCTCAAAGTACGAGTAGTAGATGGGCGTTTGGCCGCTCGACCGCTCGTGGTTTGTCGCCGCCACCACGCTTCCCTGTGGGGTTATTATGAATGTTAGTTATGTGGTGAGGTGGATTTGAGTTTACATGAAAATTTAAAGACAGATATGTGGATTTGGTTCAGAGGTAATGAAGGCTGTCTCTAAAACGGTGGTCACGGGTTTGACCCTCACACAATACAAATGTTTGTGTGCATGAACATGTCTGTTGTATGGGTCAAGGTGTTTGATTTTTTTTATAGTAGCTCGACATAATGGCTTGTCTACGCCTGATGGAAAACGAAAGAAAAGCCCAAGTCGCTGTGACAACTGGTGGTTTGTCGTTGCCACCGCTATGCCAGCCCCATCCTAACCCTCCACGAGCTCCGGAAACCCTACTAACACTTTCAAACAAGATTTCTCCAAATAAGCCCGATTTTAATGTATTTTTCTGGAAGCTATCAAATAACATGGAAAATTGAACATAACATCATAACATCTACCCTATTAGTTCGGATATAATGTAGTTTTATGTTACCTGGTGGTGGTGGTCGGGCGGCGGGCGCTTGGGCGGCGCGCGGGGCGCGGGGCGTGTGACGTGTCGCAGCGTGGCGTGTGTTGGGCTACATAATGTGTATATGTATGTTACCTGGTGGTGGTGGTCGGGCGGCGGGCGCTTGGGCGGCGCGCGGGGCGCGGGGCGTGTGACGTGTCGCAGCGTGGCGTGTGTTGGGCTACATAATGTGTATATGTATGTTACCTGGTGGTGGTGGTCGGGCGGCGGGCGCTTGGGCGGCGCGCGGGGCGCGGGGCGTGTGATGTGTCGCAGCGTGGCGTGTGTTGGGCTACATAATGTGTATATGTATGTTACCTGGTGGTGGTGGTCGGGCGGCGGGCGCTTGGGCGGCGCGCGGGGCGCGGGGCGTGTGACGTGTCGCAGCGTGGCGTGTGTTGGGCTACATAATGTGTATATGTATGTTACCTGGTGGTGGTGGTCGGGCGGCGGGCGCTTGGGCGGCGCGCGGGGCGCGGGGCGTGTGACGTGTCGCAGCGTGGCGTGTGTTGGGCTACATAATGTGTATATGTATGTTACCTGGTGGTGGTGGTCGGGCGGCGGGCGCTTGGGCGGCGCGCGGGGCGCGGGGCGTGTGATGTGTCGCAGCGTGGCGTGTGTTGGGCTACATAATGTGTATATGTATGTTACCTGGTGGTGGTGGTCGGGCGGCGGGCGCTTGGGCGGCGCGCGGGGCGCGGGGCGTGTGATGTGTCGCAGCGTGGCGTGTGTTGGGCTACATAATGTGTATATGTATGTTACCTGGTGGTGGTGGTCGGGCGGCGGGCGCTTGGGCGGCGCGCGGGGCGCGGGGCGTGTGATGTGTCGCAGCGTGGCGTGTGTTGGGCTACATAATGTGTATATGTATGTTACCTGGTGGTGGTGGTCGGGCGGCGGGCGCTTGGGCGGCGCGCGGGGCGCGGGGCGTGTGACGTGTCGCAGCGTGGCGTGTGTTGGGCTACATAATGTGTATATGTATGTTACCTGGTGGTGGTGGTCGGGCGGCGGGCGCTTGGGCGGCGCGCGGGGCGCGGGGCGTGTGACGTGTCGCAGCGTGGCGTGTGTTGGGCTACATAATGTGTATATGTATGTTACCTGGTGGTGGTGGTCGGGCGGCGGGCGCTTGGGCGGCGCGCGGGGCGCGGGGCGTGTGATGTGTCGCAGCGTGGCGTGTGTTGGGCTACATAATGTGTATATGTATGTTACCTGGTGGTGGTGGTCGGGCGGCGGGCGCTTGGGCGGCGCGCGGGGCGCGGGGCGTGTGACGTGTCGCAGCGTGGCGTGTGTTGGGCTACATAATGTGTATATGTATGTTACCTGGTGGTGGTGGTCGGGCGGCGGGCGCTTGGGCGGCGCGCGGGGCGCGGGGCGTGTGATGTGTCGCAGCGTGGCGTGTGTTGGGCTACATAATGTGTATATGTATGTTACCTGGTGGTGGTGGTCGGGCGGCGGGCGCTTGGGCGGCGCGCGGGGCGCGGGGCGTGTGACGTGTCGCAGCGTGGCGTGTGTTGGGCTACATAATGTGTATATGTATGTTACCTGGTGGTGGTGGTCGGGCGGCGGGCGCTTGGGCGGCGCGCGGGGCGCGGGGCGTGTGATGTGTCGCAGCGTGGCGTGTGTTGGGCTACATAATGTGTATATGTATGTTACCTGGTGGTGGTGGTCGGGCGGCGGGCGCTTGGGCGGCGCGCGGGGCGCGGGGCGTGTGATGTGTCGCAGCGTGGCGTGTGTTGGGCTACATAATGTGTATATGTATGTTACCTGGTGGTGGTGGTCGGGCGGCGGGCGCTTGGGCGGCGCGCGGGGCGCGGGGCGTGTGACGTGTCGCAGCGTGGCGCCGCGCAGCCGCGCCAGCGGGATGCGCACCACCAGCGGCGTGCGCACGCGACAACTTGACACTGACGTAGGGAAACAAAACAAAATGTCAAATGTCGTTTAAATATTTCAAAAACAGAACTAAACCAACCAACCAAAAAAGCCAAGTCAAGGAAAGCCACTTTATTGGTATTCAAGTAAACGCCTGTTACGCTCTAAGCACCCGGTGAGAACTGTCAAATCTATCTATGCGCGATGAATCAGAAATGTCAACTGGCACTTTCATTTATATCAAACTAGCTTTTGCCCGCGACTTCGTCCGCGTGTTTAAATTTATACATACAAAAGTTTTTTCCCGCTAACTCCCGTTCCCGTGGGAATTTCTCAAAATACAGCCATAACTAAACTTTATATTTACTAAGGTACCTGCATGCCAAATTTCAAGCGTCTAACTTAAGCGGTTTAGATTTTTCATACAAAAGGATTTTCCCGCTAATTCCCGTTCCCGTGGGAATTTCGGGAATTCCTTTCTTAGTGCACCCCTACGGTACCTAAGCTACGTCCCTTCCAAATTTCAAGTGCCTACGTTTAGCCGTTTGGGCTGTGCGTTGATATGTCAGTCAGTCAGTCAGTTTCTCCTTTTATATATATAGATTGCTCTTTTTCAATACTTAGTATTTCAAGCAAAATCATTAAAATTCTCACTTTCACGCATTACTTTATAATCATGTAAGAAAATCACTTACATCTTTTTAGATATTATTATCATCACAGTCATCATCAAATATTACTCTGACACTAATCTTTATAAAACCTTACAAAATATACGAAGTAATCATGTTTTATCAGCTACCTAAAAGTATATGAATTAACTTGACAGTACACATCCCAATTGCCATTGAGGGAGTGTGGCGAATCTTACTACGAATTGTCTGTATTTTACTAAATCCTGATAAACTAAAAACATTAGAACCAAGTCAAAATCATGCATTAACATATTCTTTCTCCTTTTTTTTTCATGTAAAAAAGATTATTTTACGCCTAGAAATAACGTAGTTAGGTTATGTCCATAAATTCAGATTTTTGGGCGTACTGAAAAATCTTAATTTTGGACTTATGCTTTGGTTTGCAAGCTGATGATGATGACAAGTATCAAGAGCACTCACGGTTGGACGAGGCCTCCTCGAGCCGCTCGGAGCCGCGGCCGGTCTTGAGGCCGGAGCCGACGTCGGCCTCCGCGCGCACGTAGCGCTCCCTCTCGCGCTCGCCGCCCGCCCCCTTCTCCGCCGTCCGATCCCGGTCCCGCTCTCGATCCCGATCCCGCTCCCGCTCCCGGTCGACCTTCTCCTCGCGCACCTCCGCCGGGAGCTTCTCGCCGGAGAGCCTCTCCATCTTGTCGTTAGACAACCTGAACAAATTTGTGATACTGTTATATCTGAAATATATTCATGCATTTTGGTAAATTTATTTATCGTTATATTATCTCCTTTTTATAAAAACCATCTCAAATGTCTAATAAAAATTGTCTATAGATCGTGTTTTGCATAAGTTCTACAGTTAGCCGATAGATGGCGCTGTCCCAAGATAAATTGCGCGTACAACATTTCGACAATACTTTGGATATTTATAAATATAAATGAAACTACATGTACTGTATAATAATAGTATGTAGTATCACTAAGCTCAATAGCTTGGTAGGGAATAGCTCAATAGCTTGTGGTTTAACCTGCACACCAAGCTATAACAATTTATAGCTTGGTGTGCAGGTTTAATTTCGCAACCACACTAGTAGCGACCTTATCTAGAGTGTTACACAATCTGAGTGTGGATAAGGAACTAGCATAATCACATATGTAGGTATGTAATTGTATTTGTATACAATTACATACCTTGATTAAGTAAAGTAAAGTATAAAGTACCTGTAGGGGCAGGAGCGCTGCCTCCCGACCCGCTATGGACCTAAATCTCCAGACAGGAGTGGTGGTTATAAGGCACCCGCCAGCCAGAAATATATGCGGTTAGGAAGGGAACCTAACTAAGCGAGGACGCTCACTGCCCCAAGGCACACAGTACAATAATTAAAAAAAAAAGTAAATCAATAAATTACCTGTCTATCGACATCTTCTCCTCGTGAAGCCGCTCAATGGCCGCCTTCTCGTCCGACAGCCGCGACACCTTCTCTGTCCTCTCGCGGCCCTCCTTCCGCTCCGCCTTGTCCGCCAGTCTGTCATGCGGCGGCTTGTCCGCCGACAGTCTGTCGTACGGCGCTTTGTCCGCGGACAGTCTGTCGTACGGAGCCTTGTCCGCGGACAGTCTGTCGTACGGCCCCTTATCCGCGGAGAGTCTGTCGTACGCTTTGTCAGAGGACCGGTCGCCGCTGTGCCGCGGTCTGTCCGGCGGACGCGGTATCCGCTCGGCGGAGCGGCCGCCGCTCGTCCGCTCCGCCCGCTCCGTCCGCTCGAGCGACACCCTCTCCTGTATCCTCTCATTCGACGCCCGCTCCGCTTCACGACGCCGCGTGAGCGTCTCAGGCTCGTGGGGCGGAGACACACGCGCTATCGCCTCCTCGTTCCTCCGCTCCGCAGACCGATCCCTGTGGCGGCGTTCGTCGTCGTCCGCACCGGATTCCGGCGCGGTGACCTCTATTATCGTCACCTGCCCTTTACCCTTGCCGCCCTTCCCTTTGCCGCCTTTGCCGCCCTTTCCTCCGCACTCGTCTCCCTTTTTCGGGGTAAAAACCTGGAAGAAGGTAAAGGTATGTTAGTAATTGAAGTGTTCTGTTAAAAAGATTCATTATTGTGGACAAACTAAAACATTTATTACACCAAATTGGATGCACTTTATAGAATCTCTATCAAACAAAGACCGTAGTTTACTGAACCTGCACTAATCGTACGGGTTCATGTTCTGTTTTCCTCTTTGAGCTGTGGTTTCAGCTCGGTATAGCTATTCCTCTTGCCAGCTCTTAGGCAGTCTGTTTAGTTTGTCTCGCTAACGACTTGGTCACTGCTGCTCACACCAGTTCCTATTCAGGCCGCGGGCGACAGCGGCCGCTGCTTGGGCGCTCGGCCGCGCTTCTGCAGTGTCTCGCCTGTCTCGCTGTCTCGCATGTCTCGCTGTCTCTTCTGTCTCGTTGTCTCGCTCACCTTGCGGAAGATATGCGTCTTGGTCTCCTGCAGGTGCGGCACGGCGGGCGGGTCCGGCTCGGCGTCGCTGTCGGGCGGCGCGGCCGCGGGCGACGGCGGCCGCTGCTTGGGCGGTCGGCCGCGCTTCTTCAGTGTCTCGCCTGTCTCGCATGTCTCGCTGTCTCGTTGTCTCGCTCACCTTGCGGAAGATGTGCGTCTTGGTTTCCTGCAGGTGCGGCACGGCGGGCGGGTCCGGCTCGGCGTCGCTGTCGGGCGGCGCGGCCGCGGGCGACGGCGGCCGCTGCTTGGGCGGTCGGCCGCGCTTCTTCAGTGTCTCGCCTGTCTCGCATGTCTCGCTGTCTCGTTGTCTCGCTCACCTTGCGGAAGATGTGCGTCTTGGTTTCCTGCAGGTGCGGCACGGCGGGCGGGTCCGGCTCGGCGTCGCTGTCGGGCGGCGCGGCCGCGGGCGACGGCGGCCGCTGCTTGGGCGGTCGGCCGCGCTTCTTCAGTGTCTCGCCTGTCTCGCATGTCTCGCTGTCTCGTTGTCTCGCTCACCTTGCGGAAGATGTGCGTCTTGGTCTCCTGCAGGTGCGGCACGGCGGGCGGGTCCGGCTCGGCGTCGCTGTCGGGCGGCGCGGCCGCGGGCGACGGCGGCCGCTGCTTGGGCGGTCGGCCGCGCTTCTTCTTCGCGGGCCGCTCCTCTGAGGGCCGCGGTTTGGGCGGTCGGCCTCGCTTCTGAGGCGCTGCGGCGTTTGAAACTGTGGGGGACGCTGACGTCTGGAAAGGGATGATTGGATTTGTTTATTTATGGCTGATTGTAGTGGTAAAAGTGTAGGACGCCTTCGACAACCAAAATCTACCACCACATATGGAATTTAAGATAACGAACAGTACTCTTAGGCTGCATTTCGACACAAGGGTGGCTGCACAATGCTAAGCGGATACAAGTGAAAATATTCTCGATCGTTCATTCAAATTTGACAGTTGTAATTGTAAATTTTTCCAGGAGGTCTTAAGCTGGCAGAATCTTTGACAATTCGATCGAATTTTTCAATGAACGATCGAGTTGTTTACGAAAGAGATCATTCCTCTAAACAGTCCCGCAGTACTCATCATCATCATCACCAGCCTATTGCAGTCCACTGCTGGACATAGGCCACTCCAGCTGCTCGCCACTCAGGACAAACATTTGGAGGATATGCCCATAATCGCCACGCTGGGCAGGCGGGTTGGCGATCGCAGGGCGTAGCTTCTTGCTCCGGTCCCGCAGTACTAGTACATAGCTATTCAATTTCAAACTTTATCGCGTTTCAAATAAAGTCGCCTCACCGTGTGCTGCGCGCGCGGCGCCTCGTCGTCGCTCGAGGCGGCGGACACGCGGTTGGCGAGCGAGCGCCGCCTGCGCGTGGGCCCCGGCGACGGCGACGACGCCTCCGAGTCCGACATCTCCGATATTGGACTCTGTAGAAGAGTAGATAAGGATCAGTTTTCGTTACAGACTTTTAAAATTTCCTGTCACCTTTAGGAAAAAATGAAACCTCATTAAAATTAAAAAAAAAATTGGACTAAATCCACAATTAGGGGCTGCGCAGACGACAGACTTTTTGTGCGATAGATTCTACGTCTGAGACATTTAAAAAGAGCATCTAGGTCCCTAGAGCTCTGCCGACAGAATGATCGAAGATGTGCGTTGAGTCTGTGAAATATCCGCGACAGATTTTTGCGCGACGCGTCGTGTTCGTTACTGTATACAAGGTGACTTTTTAATCACTATCCAAATTTTTTCTGAGCATTAGGTATCGTTATTAGAGTCTATTTTTGCAAAAATAAATATATTTAATATTTTCACAACAAAGTTATTGTCCCGAATCCATAATAAATTTCGCATGGTTACCAATTCTGGCGTAAATATTTAGTACGCAAAACGATAAATATCAATGGTATTACGAATTAAGGTACGAATTAAAGGTAAGACGGTATTACCGCGAGTACTACGAAATGGTAACCATGTGAAATTTATAATTGGTTCGGGACAATGAATTTGTTGTAAAAATTTTACCTATATTTTTTTTTGCAAAAATGGGCACTATTAACGATACCTAATGCCCAGAAAAAATTTGGATAGTGATTAAAAAGTCACCTTGTATAAATGCGTCACAGATTAAAAAGTGCGTCACGGATAGTCTGTCGTCTGCGCTGTCCCTTAGAATAATTATATTTTGCATCTCATAAAATGCAAAATATATAAAATATATTGCATCTCATCAGATAAATCAAAATTACACAAAATGGAAGCTTTTTCAGACGTAAATATTACATGAATAAAGGGGCAGATCTATCTACCATCGTAAATTTTCTCTATCGAAGATTACACATCTTGTTTGATAGCAAGCAGGAGCCTCTCAGCTCCTACATCGAGCAGCAAGTACCGAACAATTGAAGAGCCACATCCCCAGTGGACAATCCCTACCAAAATGTCGCGTAACACTTATTGTCATTAAGTATTCAAGTTATAAGTTATAGTATCTCATAACCCGATATACGACTTTCTGGCGGTAAGTTACAAGGGTAAGTTTTGCAAGAAAGAAGTTCATATATGAAGGGTTAAAACTAGGTCATTCTTAAGGGATGGCATGCTTATGGGCCGGTGTCATGAATGTTTATGGATAATCATAGTAAAAAAATTGTTGCTAAAATATTTATTTAGACATCTGATACTTAGTTAATCGGCCAATGCGAAGAGGTTATTCAATTTATCTATAATATTCTCAAAGAAAAAGTAAAAAAATCCCTTATTTCTGATACAAAGTGCATATAATAGGCTGGCTCGATGGCTCCTTTAGTAGTGACCTCTGCCCTCTGAGCCAAGGGTCGTGGGTTCGATTCCCGCACAGTACAAACATTTGTGTTCATGCACATGTCTGTTTCTATGTATAATATGTATTTATTTACAAAAAAAATGTATGTAAGTAATTTTATCAGTTGTCTAATACTACAAGCTTCGGCTTAGTTTGGGGCTAGGTGGCGCTGTGTGGCCCAGCGTGGCATGTCTTGGGGATATATTATAATTTTAGCAAATAATATCGCGGGATAACAAGGATAAATATAAATAACAAGGATAGACAAACATTTTAACCTAATATACTCGTACAACACTTCTGCCAACTTGTACCATCGAGTATTTCATTGAAGTCTTAAGAAAATAACGACTTTTAGGACCCTCGGTCTTACGACCTTAAATGTCTTCTTAACTCATTTCTATCACTTCATCGGATCCATACAACAACGTGAAGTTCACAAAACAAGGCAAAACAGGTCCCGTTCCAGACAACGAGACGGGACGTCAAACGCAGGCTCCGAGCAAGCGACAGGGGGCAACGGTGCCCTAGCAGTTGACACATCTTACATTACATAAATATATAGACAAGTTAAAAATATTTGACCTAGTAGCAAATCATTTAACACATACGAAGCTTCACTGTAAATTAAAACATATTATGATCCTCTATCAAACCATAATAACCACAGTTTCGCTGTGAATGAAAACTTATTCAAAAGCATTAGTCTGTCCACTGCTAAACGTGGGTCTCCTTATATTCGTACCACATTTTTCTATTCCGGGCTTCACCTATCTAGACAATGCCAGCTGACATAAGCTAGCTTGACCTTAAAATTGGAATAAAGGATATCTAGCTAAAGTAAAACCTAAGAATTAATACAAGTGCGTGTAAGTTACGTATCTACATATAGACGATAAGGTACATTAAAACGGTCTTGAAAGAAAATGTGCATAGAAATTCCCACGGTCATATGTGGCAACCTTGGTGGACCACCTTGTTGTTAAATATTCCATCCGATAAGATTTCTCCTTTTATTACTAACTTAATCGCTGTATGGAACTGAATTTAAGCCATCCAATATCCATTCAGTGGGTGATCAGATTAGTTTTAGAATAACGAAGAAAAAAAAATTTCACGTAACTATTTCTGAATTTAGCATACACTTTAAATGCAAAGATACTTAGGCGCTGCCATTCCAGCAAAACTGCAAATGGGTAAAGTTAGAATTTTAAACTCGCTACGTTCAAAAGCGATATTCAAGGGACATCAAAAGAAAGAAACATCTTTGTGAGGCACGCTAGTGTTTTATCGTCTAGGATATAATTCAACTAATATAAATGGCAATGCAGAGCTTAATTCTGTATAATAAAGTACTAGTGCGAATGTTAGATTGCTGCAACGTTAATAAATGTCATCAAGTCATCGGGGTCCAGTAGCCTACTCGGAAGTACTCTAGCATTGATCACGGATTATACAAGCCATTAAAATGTTCGCACCAAGCCCGAACCGGTGTAGCATCAAGATTTGTAAGTGCATTTTTGAAGACTATACAAATTCAGATTTTAATAATTTATTGAATGGCTTTACTCGTATTTAGATAAAGCTTGGAACAAAAAAAGATCTAAGACCAATAGTGTAGCATGATCTTCTAATGAAACTTCAGTAATAGACTTCGGATTAGGTTTTGGCCCAGAATTTGATGCTAAAAGTTAAGTTATTTTATTCGCATCGTCAACATATTCGTACTTAAATTTAGAACTGCCTATGTCAAAACCAATTTATGAAAATCTCAATTATATAGTGCCCGTGCAAAAATATGTAGTAAAATCCGACATAATAATAATCTTATCGAGAGTTCTCTTAACTTTATGCACAGTATGGTTTCCGCGGACGAAGTTTTTTGATCCCAGATAACCTCGCCTCGTAATTTATTTTTATCGTCTTATTACGGTACGAAATTGCACTTTATTCCTTCGAGTTGGACAACCGTCTAGATTATTTCGTAGAATTAGCCATTACTCAGTGAGCACTGTAAAATTTTATTAGCCACAACTTACCTTTAAACATTCAGATGGTTTTAAATTAAGGAGTTGCACATTTTTATGAAAATCACGTAAAAGTGCTTTATTACGTTTGCTTAGAGCGCGAAACAAAACTGACTCCTAAATTCAAAGCAATGGTTGACAAATTCCTGTGCATATCAAATTCGGCCGACAGAAAATTCTTGAACAAATTCCACCATAGTCGTTACCATTAGCGTTAAGAGTGAATGAAAGCCAAACCAACCTCTAGAGCGATAGCCATAGCTGCCAGATTCCCGTGCACAGCTCCGAACGCCTGCCACAAAACATCCTTCAACATGCCGAATTCGCCCATAACCATACGTCTATCTTGTACCATCACGTGATTCTCCAAACTGGCCTCGAAATTAACAAGACAAGTTCTCAGATTGCACTTTAGCATCGCCAGATTGATCCACTTCTGTCGAACGTCCTCTTCACGCTGATTTATTATTTGATGGAGTAACCTGATCAAGGCTTCGAAAAGGGTTTCCATTTGCACTTAGTAGGCCGCCTGTATCTAGCGGAGCATGGATCGAAGGTTTATTAATCAGACTCTGAGTAGTGGAAATAAAAGAACTTAGTTTATCCTCAGACAACAATCCAAATAAGCGAATGTAAATCAAGCAGAAATCTTCAAGTACTTTATTTTTTAATGAATTAATCTTATTTTCTTGCAAATCTTTCATGGGCTGCCAGTCGTAACAGAGATTTCGACGCTGTAATTTTGACTCAAAATTCTCAAAGATTTTGGTATTTCTTTCTCAGTTGAAGTAAAGATTTATCATATTTTTTCTATTGTTTAAGGTTGGCACTATTATATCAAGATGAAGACCGGGGTTATATTTAAACTAAATGATTTGTCTTGAGCTCTTAAGATGAATACGCGTTACTCAACGAACGTCTACTGGCGAATTATTGTGGTGCAGAAGTAGCACTGTCAAAACAATGTAACGTTTGAAATGCAACCGCTTACTCAGATCCCTTGTACGGGGAACTGTTTATCTTAGCAACACGACACCTGGGAAAGGGTGCATCGCATGTACTTAAGCGATATTCTATGCAGCGTAGCACTTTGCTAAAAAAGTATCGCAGTCGTAGTTTGCAAGGCATGTAGTTTGATACTTATTCAAATGTACAAGCCAAGTGGAATTCCACTTGGCTTATATGTCGGTTTGTGAGCACTGTAATTTAATATTGGAAGATGGAAAGGACTGAGCATAATTTACATATAGGACAAAGGTAGAAACTCAATCGAGAACTAAGTCAGACATTTTAAGAAATCGACTAATTGAATTAGAGTTTCAAATTCAGACACATTCATACACAATCTATTGACTAGGGTAGTACCTACAGTTCTGTGTAGGCACTGAGAGATCGAAATACACAATACATTTTCTCGAAGTGGAATAAGGCACGTATGTAGGTAGGTAGCACTCGAGAGAAAACCCTGAATCACTAATTGGGCTTTCTTTATAGATAAGAGAGGACATAAAGGTTGTTCGGGACATGATATGTTTTTCAGACATGTGTACTAGATGTGGAAAACATTTGCAACCATCATACACATCAATTTTAAGAAACAATATGATTAGATTATAAATGCTCTTGTGGTAGGTTACCATAATAAAAATTATAATAAAAATAGGTAATAGATTATTCTAGGGGTAAAAATAACTAGATAGGCGATAATAGCAAACTGGTTGTGAAGTCGAATAAAAATAGCTAGCTACTTTAATTTTTCAGGCTCCAGGAGGGGCGCTGCGCCGGCGCCGGCGGCGCGACGTAATGGCGCCCACCATTACGTCCTCCCGAGGTGTGCCGCCATTCTTTCAGGCGGCGCAGCGCCACTGAGCTGAAGAGGGGTTGAGACGAATCCCGACCCTGCTCAGTTAGCGCTCGTACCCGGCCACCGTCCGGTATAGTGGGTATTCTCCGTTTTAGGAGTAAGTCCCACATAGCCCAGGTGTCCCGTACCTATGCGTATGCGTAAAGGCATTCCTGACGTAAAAAAAGGTACATAAAGCAAAATCCAACTGACCGGTTTGCCCTTAACGTCGGCGAGTGCATGCCTAAGCTCCTTCGACTCGTACGCTTGATCGGGCGGCTGCGCTGGCGGCGGCGCGAAGTTGGACAGGCTCCAGGAGGGGCGCTGCGCGGGCGGCGGCGCGGGCGCGGGCGCGGCCGGCGCGGGCGCCGTCGACTCCGCGGAGGACGACTCGCTCTCCGAGTCCGACGGCGACGAGCTACCCGAGCTTGGGCTCGCGGAGCCGATCGGGGAGAGGAGGCTGTGAACGAATAGTAATAAATAAGTATAAAATTACGTATTAGGAGAGGCCTATATCGTGTAATATTACAATTTCATCATTATCATCATATTCAGCCGTAGGGGATCCACTGCAGGAAGACTACCACAACGGCTGGTTGCAAGCTGCCCGCATCAAGCCCCATCCTGTGACTTTTATAATGGCGTCAGTCCACCTCGCTGGAGGGCGTCTCACGCCGCATTTTCGGTCGAAGGGTCTCCAGTCCAAAACTTTTCGGCCCCAACGGCCATCTGTTGCCCTGCCCACTGCCACTTTAGCCTACCAGTCCTCTGGGTTATTACAATTTACAATACCAAAAAAAAAAACTTACGGTCCTAACGTGGTGGTGGTGGCTGCGACTTCGTCATCGCTCTCAGACAGCCCGAGGTCTTTGTGCACCCGATCTCTGTAATGACAATCTTTATATAAGTAGACTGTAGGAATGAAGATTTGCTACAACTTTGCCTTTTTCTTTCGTACATTTAGTACTTGGATATACATTTTCAGATCCCTAAAAATCGACTGTGTGGTTTCCGGATTTAGAATAGGACCACCTCATCTTTTTTTTATTTGGAATGATTTTGCGCTTGACTGCCATTCGCCTGATGGTAAGCGATATCGTAGTCTACGATATATGAATATCGGAAGATTATATCTCTCGAGGAACAAGAGGAACCCGGCAAAGAGTTCCATAGTTTAGCCCATTGCACTACCTATATATACCTTCAGGTAGAGGCGAAACGCGCTGTGCGAGTCTTAGGAACTTGAACCACATAACGGAGCCTATTCGCCGTATCCCTGCTCTTCCGACGATAAAAAATCGAATCCAACTTACTACGAAGACTACAGACAACCTAAAATGTTTCTGACAAATGATGTCTGTATAACCAAGAAGGGACAAAGCAACTCACACAGCCAGAACTGTCAAATATATGGACCTAAACGTTGCAAAAAGGTTAGTCTTAATGCTGACCACACTTTTAAGAAGAACACTTAATAAGACTTCCTTGAACTAAATCTGTGAAGCTTTTTATCTTATGTTGCGAAACTTATGATACTTACGGTGACACTGAACTTCTCGAGTTTGATATCCGGTTGTCCAAACCTGAAACAGAAAGAGAAACCAGTTAAAGCTTTATAAAGTTACAAACACATAGTGTAATATGTACAGCTGGTGGCGTCACATCAACCAACACTGATCTGTCAATTTCATTATACAACTTTGGACTTGAACATGCAATGCATAAAGTGTATTATGCATTGGGATATTTTGACAGATCTGTGTAACCTGATGTGTCGTATGTTTTACATGATATGTAATGTAAATTGTCTCTGAACGCTTTTTTTATAGAATATGTTCTATAGTATATTTATACCCTAGTAATCATAAAACTTAACTTGGAAGAGCTCTCAAGTAAGCCCAATTTTGATTAAGGTGCATGTAAAATAATGTTTATTTCATAAAAAAATAATATATATTACGTAATGTTGATGTTGCATTATTATAATTGTGATATGCGCCATTAAACCATGCTATCAACTATATTTTAATAAGGTATTTAGAGTCAATGATGTGAACAGATCTTTATCGTATTAAACTTAGTAGGGCCTTTCTGGGCAACTAAAAAATTTTACGCTCCACACGAATTTGTTTCCTTCAAACACCATATCATGGACATTGCATATTGTAACCACGTGATATGTAAGTAATAAAAACCAATTTCCATACATTTCACATTGTTCCTCTGACAGTTGTTACTAGAAAATACGTCTTATCCATGGTGTTTATCGGTGTGGCCTTGGCTGGTACGTTTAAACATTGTATTTGATATACAATACGGGAAATGCTAATTATAGGTGTTATTACAAAGTTGGTACTTTGTGACGCTCCTAATTGACCTGAACCTAGACATACTATGTAACTAATACTGAATGGGTTTACATAATAATGACTCCAGGATACAATTGATGTTATATTGTTTTTTTTTTTTATAGTGGCTCGACATAATGGCTTCCCTACGCCTGATGGAAAGCGAAAGAGAAGCCCAAGTCGCTGTGACAACGGGCAAGTAACTGGTCAGTTACTTGTCAGTTGCCACCGCCATGCCGGCCCAACCCTAACCCCCCACGAGCTCCGGAAACCCTACTCACCGGCAGAAACACGACCCAGAGGTCATTTGACTGCGGTATTCTATAGGGTGGAGGTCCTTCCCCGGACGGGCGGCTCAATTCGAGCGAAGATTCGCTATGCCCTACCTCTCTTAAATTGTGTCTGTAAAATAGGTAGGTATCAGATAAAATCACATAGATATTGATCCGGACCCAAAGTTACGTAGTAACTATTTATTAATCTGTGCCCAAAGTAAGTAGCTTAAGCTTGTCGAAATCATTGAAGGTATGTACCACAAATATATACTTAAATATAATATTAACACATAATAATGAAATTTCTGAATAGCTTCAGAAAATATATGAAACATTTATTAAGTGCTTCATCATGTGAGAGTTGCCCTTGACTTCCCAAGTATTAGGATCCTACATGAATTAGGATAAACATTCAGACACGGAACAAACAAAAATGTTCATCATATGAATGTTACTCGGGTGGAGATCGCACCAACTATCCTTGTTTCAGAAGGAAGGGTCAATACCAAATGAACCACCGAATCCGTCCATTAACACGTTGAGCGCCGTATCCTTTTTACTTCACGAACAATTAATTTTCTTTTGTGTCTAGAATTCGGGCAGTAAAAGCCAATTAGCACATATCTGAATGTTTCCCTTCAAATTAAATACTTTAATACATGCTGTTTGGTTAGTTTAATTATTTTCCTAATCTATATTTGATACAAGCCACTGGGTCCGATTAACGAAAACAAACTTTTAATTGCTCCCCGAGGCTTCGATATCCCAAACTCATAGACCGTGACACAGTCCACTAATAACCCTATGAATAACAAACACAAGTGTAAAGTGCAGCTCGGAGGGTATGTGAAAGGGCCTGTTTACTTAGGCTCGATACAACGTAAGACTCTCTGACAAGGCAAAAACAACTTTGATACGTGGGAATAAGAGTCATAAGATCAGCACTCAGAGCCAAGTTTCTAATTATACGAGGCAATGGAATATTTCAGTAAGGAACAGGTGATTTGATCTCTATTGCTAAGCTAGTAAGGACCGTTTGAACTGTATCCTTTCTAAGAGACACGCGTACAGTTAACCGCTTGATAGAAGAGATATAACAATGTTAATGTTACTTATTTCACTGAAACAAGTCGTAATAAATATGAAGGCTTTTTGTCCACGTTATCAGTATTGCTCATGGCAAAAATTTTCCATTTCAATGTCGATCATATTACGCAACTAGTGATAGATTTGGTTTTCAACTCATCCACGGTATATTACGAGTTACGACTATTTTATTTTGAATAAGTATACATAATAACTATTTTGTTTTTTTTTCATGCTTTTGCCATATGACATCCGTGAACTTAAAGCCCTATTAACATATAGTTTTCTGATTGTAGTTATTCCTGCAGAATTTACTTAGATAACTAAGTAAAAGCCTCGTGCAGTAGGTTCAAATATATTTCACAATAAATAATTACATGTAACTACAACAACCATTCGTAGTGAGACAATTAACAATTTACTTTAATTAACAATATATTTTCTGATCCTGATCTTTGTAATTAAGAACAATTATTACGACGGACGTCGGTTAGTGCAATGCAAGTTATAATAAAGTACCTGTATAGAAATTAACGAAGTATATTTATTTAGGAACATTCTTAGTATTACTATAAAAGCTACTACTTACAATTTTAACCATTTTGGGCTCTTTATTTTAATTGAATAAGAATTAATCATCATAGTCTCCTAATGTTCGCCACCACGAATTAATATAAGAATTAAATATATGGTTTATTGCGTATTTCGCTACCTAATCTGAAATCTGTATTTTGATTCCAAAGCAAGTTTACTCAAAACGTATAAACAATATTGTTACCCAATGTTTCTGGCATCCCTAACGGGAGGCTCCCGACCGGTAGCGGGTTCGGTTCCGGGCCAATACCCGGCCGGTGTAAACAAACCGTGTAAGTCCGCGGGTATTTGTGTAACAGGTTATGACGCGGGGTGTAAACACGCCACGCCACGGTTACACGAGTGGTATCAAGCGCCGAGCGTAAATTACAAATATTAATTATGCGGTTTCGTGAATCGTGAGCCGCCAAGTACAAACCGATCTATTTACGGGGTCCGTTTAAAGTTGAACGCTTGCTAGCATGGCTATCGAAACGTTGAAAGGTGTTTAAAATAATGCGGTTAGAAGGAGAAATAGGGACGTACCTACTTATTTACGAAGATAGATGTTGACAATCTGTGCAAGTAAATATTTAAGTTTGAAGAAAAATATTCTTAGAAAATGCTCATACATAGACGCAGTACAATTGTCAGAAGAACGACTGCAAACGACTTAAGAAGGGTAGGGTTTCCATAATAACTATTGGCTGTATCGTAGTAGGTGAAATCCACTTAATTTCATAAACACTGTACCTATTCTGTCGTTGGAATGAATTTGTAAACGCCATATGTAAATGTGTAAGGACCCGGTGCCGACGCCGGCCACCCTCTAAAATTACTTGCGCATTTAACATTTGCAATGCATTTTATTCTATTAACCCTTTGAAAGCTAATGTCGCTTATAAGCGTACACATAAAACACATATATATTCGATAACAATAGATTTTCTACTGTGTCTCATTACTCGGCGGTCAAAAGGTTAACAAATCACAAAAATGTATAGTAGTTGATACTTGTTAACTGTACTCGAGACAAAAATATCTGATCAGTATTGAAAAGTACGACAAATTTATAGGTAGAATAATCGACGGTTTAAATGTAGGTATTACTTCTGTAACAATTTGAACATAATGTCTCTCATATTTAAGTACATAAATACATCAAAAGTTAACCTAAAACAACAATTGTATGAAACCACTAAACAATTTCACCAAAACAAAGGCCAGATTATAAATAGACTGTTCGATTGTAGCGGGCACTCGTTACAAATGTAATACAAAATTAGGGTTTCACAGTTTCAATGTCGGATTTAGCACTTATAAGATTATGTAAACTTCGATGACGTCAACTGAAGCTTATTTATTCTGTGTAGGTACTTTGAGGACCACTGAATCTATTTTGATTCCAAATTATACCTACCCTTCATGGCGTGAAGTTACTAGAAACTATTTGATTTCGTTATATTGAATTATTTATTATGTTCCAGTGTTGCGTAAATTTTGGATTCTTTGGAATTATTATGTCTACATCAAAATAGTTAAGACAAAAATGAGATTCCATGCAGAATTAATAACGTCTGAGAATAAATACCTAATCATATTTATTAAACGTAGGTAATATTTTATGTTAAGAAGTTTATTTACGTTTCACTAAGTTACAATTACAACCAAACAATGCAAAATCGGTCTTCAAAAATTCCAGAAAGCTCCGGAAAATTCCAGACTCCCAACGACGACCGCCAAGCGGAGGGTCATTGACCCACAAGTTGTGACTTGTGTCAGACGAATGAATGACTCTTCAACTACACTAAATGCTTCAGGGATGATAGATGTCGAAAAAACACCGTAAAATTGGTTACCAGTAATCGATTTGTATCGTCTTTTGTCCTTGATCCGTGGTAGCATTCCAGAATAGAAATCCTCTTAGTCCTCTATAAAAAACTTATAAGCATAATAATTGGAATCCAGAATTCGATTTGCCGGTTCAGTCAACACAAAACTTTCTTATACTAAACAAAAGGTACCACCTATAAAGGTTTAAGACGAAATGTGTCTAGAAAACTATACGTGTAGGTATAGAACATGGAATAGCAACTGAACACGAACAACATTAATTGAACTGTTGATACTGAATAACCGTCAATGTTATTTTGAAGGTAGTTCGTTTGAATGTCTAGGAAAACTTGTGCTATATAACAATAGCTATTATATAAATTGAAAACTAACTATGTTTATGTCTTTGATGAATCGGAAGTGAAGTGAAGATCAGTCTTTCTCAAAGTGGGCCGTAACATCCTTTTAGAGGCGCTGGAGGCCTAAAAATAAGAGAAGCGCAAAAATGCCTACTATTAATTTGCATTTCGACTATACTCATTGGTAAAAAAATGTCTTCTTTATACTGAAAGTATAAACTACAGAAATAATGTAGTACACTATAACCAACTCAATTAATTTGAAGTAATAGTAGATTCTAAAAAAAAAAATATTAGGCCGCTAAAGTTATTACGAATTTATAAGTATTAACGTTATTTTATAAGTAAGGAATAAACGAAATAAGTTCGAGGATCGATCAAGATCAAGATTGATAATAATGGAATCTATGTTTATTTATACACATGACAGATTACAAAACAAAATAAAATTACAAATAAAATTTACAAATATGATCTGGATTGCGTGCTTGATTGTAAAAGTTTGACAAACAATGTGTGTATATGTGTGTGTATAGCCGTCTAACTCTACATAGCTGCATTAAAATATCATTTAATATACGCATCATATACGAAGAGATTTGTAGCAGTTAGTTGTTCGCAGACACGCGACAGATCGTTTTTGCCGAACCAAATCGTCCCATTCAACACTACAACCGCTCGAAACGAATGGCCTACAGAGCCCGAGTTAACCCTGCCCCCGGCCACAGCGTAATAACATCGAAATAGGAACTTTTTAGGCTATTTCTTACGACCTATTCACAATTCATAGCCAGCCCTTCCATTCATTTCCTGATAATAGCGCAATATCTCTCGTCGACAGGATAGTAAATATAAGAGCAACGTTAAGCTACAAGAAGTTTTTGTTCTTTTATAGTGTCACTTCAGCAGTTTTTTTATAGTAGCTCGACCTAAGAGATTCCCTACGTCTGATGGAAAGCGAATTAGAAGACCAAGTCGCCGTGACAACGGACAAGTAACTGGTCAGTCTCCTGTCTGTTGCCACCGTCATGCCGGCCTAACCCTAACCCACCACAAGCTCCGGAAACCCTACTCACCGGCAGAAACACGACCCGGAGGTCATTTTGCTGCGGTATTCTATAAGGTAGAGGACGAAGGTTCTTCCCCGATCGGAGGTTTAATTCGAGCGAAGATTCGCTATGCTCTACCTCTCTTTAAAAAGAAAAAAAAATTAACATGGTTTAATAAAGAAAGAGGCACGATACACAGCTATAAAATCTAAAGCAATAGGCTTAATAATACCAAAACATATTTATTATTTATTCGAAGCAATTATTTTTCGAGAGGAAAACGGTTGGCCATATAAATTAAGTATGTTTTCAGACTTGCCCTTTATCGGGTGCACGCCTGCATGCTTTATACAGGGCCTCAGCCAGTCAGGGCGCCCCATTTAATATATCGGCCGGGCGAGAGCTAACGTTAGTTCAAAATTAATAGCCCTATTAATTTTATAGTAATTCGGGGCCGTGTCTGTATGCCGAGGGCAATAGTACATTGGAGACCAGATCATTAGACAACTTCTACGCACGAAGCACTGTTTCTTCATAATCTTAGTGACAATTAAATAAGTTTTAGAGAGGTAGGGCATAGTGAATCTTCGCTCGAATTGAGCCGCCCGTCCGGGGAAGGAACTAAACCCTATAGAACACCGCAGCCAAATGACCTCCGGGTTGTGTTTCTGCCGGTGAGTAGGGTTTCCAGAGCTCGTGGGGGATTAGGGTTGGGCCGGCATGGCAGTGGCAACTGAGAGGTAACTGAACAGTTACTTGCCCGTTGTCACAGTGACTTGAGCTTCTCTTTCGCTTTCCATCAAGCGTAGAGAAGCCATTATGTCGAGGTACTAAGAGTATAAAAAAAATACTAATGACAACAAATGTGAAATCCTTTGACATCAAGGTTGTTTTAACCTTCGAAAGGTTACCGTTACCGGTGGCTCACTAGTCAATAAAGATTCCGAATTTCGCACACATTCCATTTGAACCCTTGATAAGAATAGTATAATAGCTTAGCTGTTGAATCAATTTCGTTGAGACCTTATTTTTCTCTTTGTGTCGTTACTTGTGTACAAAACATATGTTGATTTATTTACTTCATTGCTTGTCACTCGGTTTAAAGGTTCTAAATCAGTAATTAATCCTGCCTAGTAAGTGCCTGCCTACTTATCATTATCATATTCGTGGGGTGATCCTAATTTCATTGGACGGATACGCGAGAGTTTTACTAAGTATACATTTATTGAGGAGTCTCATATGATATACGCTTACTTAATTACCGCGTTGGTCGCAAATGTTAACTTAGGAGTAAGAATTTCTTGTGTCAAGTAAGCCCAAAAATTGCTATGATTAAATAGACATGAATCAGTAACAATGCCAAGAAAATGGCAACAAAACTCTCTTGTGGTTAGCATGTTATGCTGTACGTCCTGCAGACGATCTCTTTAATGATTCTGAACTTTCGATAGATAATAATGATGAAAGGTCGACTTAATCCGGAAATTTTTCCATTTTTATCCGAAAAATTTGGACAAAGTAGTTTCATCTATTTTTTAAAAATAGAGCCTCTATACCAAAGGAAGTAGGTGAGCGAACTTTCGGGTTTTCTCATGGTTAAATGACCACAGCTGACAATAGTCTTCATCAACAACTAAAAGATGTTATATCTATAAGTTTATCTGTTTGGAAAAACCACAGAAACTGATTGCAAAACCTATGCGGTTAGCAAAAACCCTGAAAAAAAAACGCATCGCGGTAGATCGCGAATGTGATATAAATCTCCTTCAAGATTCCTACAACGTGTTTTGCGTCTAACTAGCCGCAACATAAGAAGGCTCGGGTTAAGAACTCCGTTAGACAGCGTTGGGTAAGCAGTAATCGAGTTAGCTGCTAACCTTATTCGGAAGCCGCCGACACGTTCCAACATGCATGAGGCCCACACACGATATAGGCCCCGGGCACAAGACGTCAGTTACTTGCATTGTCAATGTATTACTGTCTTGTCGTGTCGACAACGATCTTTTCTTCACAATACGCGAAAGCTTTCGTCATCACAATCGTAAATGCAAGTGAGTAAACGGCATTTTTATTGCTGTTGGTGGCAGACGAGTTAGCGGCCTGTGGACATAAGCAATGCCAGGAGCACAGCCACTGCATATTGTGATGAAAGAAGTTTTCTTAATAGAACTGAATTATTAGCCTATGTAAATAGATTAGGAAAGTTTTCTATTTTAAATCAATGGATGGAGAAAAATACTGGAGCATTTATAAGGCTACGTCGAAATTGCGTGGGGATTTGATATTCTCGAAATTTATTTATGGATGTCGGTTATGATCAAGATGAAACGATTTCAGTAGTGTCTGGTACTAACAGAAATGCCGAAACTGGAAATTGTAATAAAGATTTCATTTCAATGTTAATAGAACAAACAGAAATACATATAACAATACTTTATCGCCATGAGTCACGAGTCATGAGGACGCAAGATGCAACTGCACTAACGGGAAGTCCCGTACCATTAAAATGGAACCATTATTAACCTTAAGTGGGTCGTTATCTGCCGATAAAGAACTCTCAATACAATAGTAACAAATCTAAAAACCTGTAAGTGGTCACTGAATCATGGACGGCTGTAAACAATTTGAGCAAAGTTCACGATTCCCAGTCACGACTTACTCGCGTGTTTACTTTCCCACGTCCATTCCGTTGCAGCCATTGACGAGAAAGAACTATCGACCGACGATAGCTTCTATAATGCATATGCATAATTTATTGGCTGGAGATCTCAGCATAATCCGATCGGCTTAGAATTGTAAAGCGAATGAGTTGTGCAACACGACAGTGCTTTAGTGTAAGATAAATTGTGTGTACCTACTCTGAGAGTATTAACGGTTTACAAATAAATAGAAACTACTAAAAATTCCCAACCGATGATAATTTTATTTGTTACGGTGTATTGATTGCGCAATGCGCTGAATGGTAATAGAGAAATTCATATTATTTTTCGATATGTACATAATATGTTGGTTCTTATAACGCGAGTATGAGATATTTACAATATTAATGCTGTGAATATTCTGATTACCTAGAAGATTACCGGCACTTTTTAAAGTGATAAGGAAGAAGGAATGAATGTTTAACCCATTCCCTGTCCACCGTCCAGACACAAACAATAGAATTTTAATTGGTATGTATCAAATGTGATACACGGGACAGGAAACCTGTTAAAAGCTACTCTCTCAAGGTACTGTTGCAATAAAAATAGTCGAACATTTCATTTAATTTGAAAAATGCATCACAAATTGGTTAACCTGTTTAAGATCTAATGGTTCCACAAACAGACACATCTAGATATCAAATTATAAACCCCCTTGCCTTTCGGCGTTGGGGGTAAATAAGCAAATAAACATACTGATGAGAAGCAGTCACTACAACCTATGAACTCCCGTAATCCCGAATCACTGGTCTCTTAAGAAACCAACTCCATTAAATAAGCGCTGTGAACATTGGACGCTTCACATCTGGTTTCGAACTAGGGCATTATCTGCTCTACAAATACTAGTCGCAGACTACCGAGGCGTGTCCCAGAGCACTCAGACCTCATAAGAAACTGCAAAGAGTAATTTATAAGCAACGCTAAGTTATTACCACGTAGGTTCCCTACAGGCTATCAACTTGAGTGCATAAACTATCGTGCGCTCGAGGGCCAGTCAGGCCGTGACGTCATTTCACTGACACCGTTTCGCGTAGGAGTAACAGATATCAAACAATCTCTAGGGCCGTAGAAGTATCATGTGGTAGATCACAATGACGGTCAGTATAAGAGATCCAAGCTTTGAAAAAAAAAACTCGCTTGTAGCGATGAAAACATATTCTTATATTGAAATTCGCAAGCTGATTGGAAGCCTAGAAGCCCTCGAAGTAATTGGAAATTCTACGACTGGGACCTAAGACGTTTGACATGATAAAACATCAGAATAAATAACAGCAAATTTATATTTCTTCAATCAACAATACAAGCCAAACTTGTAGACAAAGACGTTATAAGGACTATCTAGATTTCGCTAAATTGACTAGCAACTATATTTATAGATTCTGCAAATACGACAGGTAAATTAATTTACTACATACCTAGTTGAAAAGCATGAAAGCTATCAATCGAACATTTTCGTTTAATTATCTCTTAGCATCTGTACTTGAAGGTTGTCTGGAAGAGATCGCTGACAGCGATAAGACCGCCTACATTGTACTTCAATTTGTCTGTAATAGTCTTCCCAGTAAATGTTTTATTTTTATCACCATTTTTTTTATTAAAAATATCTATCTATATGTGCATACAAGCATCACTAACAGATTCACTATTGACTCGATCCGTTATCCCGGCATCGACAAAAACTGCCCGTCAAGCGTCACCCCAACGCCGCGTATCCGCACATATTCCGCGGTTGCATTTCAAATTCCCGATGAGTCTCGGCTCGTCCGCAATCCTGGCGCATTGGACTGAAAGCCGAAATGTAAATAAATGGCCGACGCCGGTGGCCGCAGTGTTACCAGTATCTAAAGTGACATGGAACTGCTCAAAAAGTAACATTTTGATACAAAAAGTAAAATGGTTCATGTTACTTTTTTTAAAACTATTGGATGAAGTTACTGCATAGTAAAGTGAAGTTTAGCATTTAAGTGATGGTTTTGAGTGTGACTTTTAAGCATTTCGGAAAATTTGAAGGGATCTACTTTCCTCTTGTTCTTCTTGTCGCATATTAACTTACATTTTTAACTGACTTCATAAAAGGAGGAAGTTCGCCGGATATTTTTTGTTGTATATTTGTTACCACATATCTCCGAGATTTTTAAACCGATTTGAAATAATCTTTTTTTGTTTGAAAGGGTGTACTTCGTAGTTGGTCCCATTGAAATCGTTTTTTTTTTACAATCGAAATCAAAGACATGGCGATAAGAGTTAAGGAGATGTTCCGTTACACGGGTACAAGTAATCAGAGCAGATAATATTTTACCTTCAGTTCAAAAAGTATCATGACAGTAACATAAAATGTTACAAAAGTAACATCCTGGCAACGCTGGCTGGCCGTGTGAGGGCCCCGTGAATATGTCCGTAGCTTTGTGCGCGGAAACAATAACATCGGCCGAACGATGAATGTCTAGCGCAGATACACAGTGGACTGTGTTACGTACGTCATCATTACTTTGGAACTGCGTGTTGGGAATGAACAATTTTATTTGTTGTCGCTTTGATACAGCGTTGGCATCGGGGGTGGAAAGGGCTTATGGAGGCCTATACTCAACTGTGGGATTAGTATGATATGGCTGGTGAGGGTAATCTAAAATGTCTTAAGGCTATTAAATTAAGGATTGGTCAAGAATGAGGGCCTTGACACCCTTGATTAAAATAATGATAACTTTAAGTGCCAATATATTTTAGCGTCACTGGAGCGAGAAGCTACGCCCTGCGATCTTCAACCCGCTTGTCCAGCAATTATGTGTATATCCTCCAGATGTTTGCCCCAAGTGGCAAACAAATGGAGAGGCCAGCAATGGACTGGGATAGATGATGATGATGACATTTTATCTGAGTTTGATGTGCAAGTAATCTAATAAACCAACCTCCTGTCGGTTGCCTGCGTCATGCCACCACTTAAGATTAGGATTCCTAATGTGCACTTTTTTTCAAAAGTCAGGTAAGGAAAAAGCTGTAGTATAGAGTAATCTTCATTTCATAAGTCTCTTGTCAGTCAAAATTCTCTGATCATCGCATTTGACTGGCTCGGTGGCTCAATTGGTAGTGACCCCTGCCTTCTGAACCAAGGGTCGTGGGTTCGATTCCCACCCGGGACAAACATTCGTGTGATGAACACTTGGGTTTGTTCCGTGTCTGGGTGTTTATAATTGTATTTAAGTATTTATTTGTGGTACCTTCGTTGTTCTGATACCCATAACACAAGTGCTTAAGCTACTTACTTTGGGATCGGAGCAATGTATGTGATGTTGTCTGATATTTATTTATTTATATTTATTTATTATTATAATCAGACCCAAACCAAAGCTTCAAATATTCAGCTCCTGTTTACCTAGCTACAACCACAAAAACCTTTAGGGAAGACACATGTTGCACGACATACTTTAGCAAACGCAAGGGTGGTTACGACGTACACAAATATGTAATTAGGAGACTGTTGGTCTGCTCGGAGGGCCATAGCCCATAATGCGTGTTCGTCGAAACTATTAGGGTTACGCTGGGGCGGAACGAATCCTATACACGGCATGCATCACGGTCAATCACGTGTTTTGCAGTAGGGCTGATACAAATGTTTGACTAGAGGTTCCAATTTCTATTTTCATCAACATCCTTCTAAGAATAGAAGAATTATTCTTCTGACTAATTATTATTCGTAGAAGACCACTAAGGGCATATCAGAAAACGGGTGGCAGCATTTATCTAGGTATAAATAAAACCTACTACGGTCCAATCAGCAACCGAGCATGGCAAATCCCACCAAATGACAATTTTCAGGGGGGATGCCGATGTCCAGCAGTGGGCGTCTGATGTTATGTTTGATGGTAATGAAAGTCAATACATCCATTAAATTCTGCTTAGAACTCTTAGAAGCCTTCTTAGATTAGGAGCTTGTTAGTTAACATAAGGCATTCTTTTCAAATTGCCTATCTGCAATCATAACACTGATTCATACTTGCATAGGATTATGTTCAAAGGAGGAATATCTACACTTTTAAATATAACAAGGAAGGATAACTGTAAATATTATATCATAATTAAATGCATCCTCGGAACTGGAGATAGGCGGTGCTAAACGGAAATAATAGAATACTTCTTTTCTTAACGAGGTCTACTAATCATATCGTTATCCTTCTATTTTACTGTATTGTAGAGGTACTCTTAATCTTTTCGTTGATTATCGCCAACGTCGTAGTTTCTAAGCAGAAAACCTCAGTGACCACTAAACCGACGGGGCAGTCAATTAGAACTTTAACCAGCCAAAAATACATTCATAAAGTGACTTTCAAGGCTAAGTTACTTGAAATGAAAAGAGCAAAAGCTTGAACGTGCATCACGTACTTCGTAAAGTATTTCGGTAACAGAAGAACCCTGAACTTGGCAGCGACGCGAAGCAATACCGCCCACGCTACGGCTTACCATAGCGAGCACGGACGCGATCTAACGGAAATGCGATCTGCAAAACTTGCTACCTTTCTGTACCTAGTTAAGTTTGCGAGGACTTGTTCGATGTCCATAGATTTAATAAAGGACAAGGAATGACTAGCAAATTTTTTTTTTATGCTAGAGGGGCCGTTCAAGTATTACGTAAGCACTATGGGGGGGCGGGGGGGTCTTTGCTTTGCTTATTTTGGCTGACATGGGGGGTGGGGGAGTCTAGGTGATGATTACGTCATCTTTATTAATCTTCTTTTTAACACAAATGGCAATCCTCACATTCTGTTTTAACGTATTTTCGGGGAATTACCTACAAATAAATGCATACGTTTAGTAGGGTTGCTGAGCTGTGACAAAAAAAATCGATCTTAGGAATCGATTCGAACCGGTGCCTTGAAGATCGATTGGAAAAAGAAAACGATGATATAAGATAGATCTATTAAAATTCGATCTCGATTATCGTACGAAAAATTTTATTACACTGAGGAAGTGTTTTGGCTGATGGCTAAAGAAAAAAAAACAATAATGAAAACTATGCATTTTACGAATTTCATGAACAGGACAAAAATTGTTGCAAATGATGTCACTAATACGATGACATCGATGTCATCGTATTAGTGACAAAAATGCATATAAAGAAAAAATCCCCAATATCTCGGAAAATATGCATTTTACGATTTTTATCTACAGAACAAAAAACGTTTATTTTATCCATATTTATGCATAGAACTAAAAAAAAATGAGCTAACTTGAAATTCAATTTTTGGTAAAATATTTTTTAAGTCCTTAATCCAAAGTGGCTTCACTCCAACCAAAAAAATCTAAAATGTTTACGTAAGCATGGGGGGAGGGGGTAAGAGCTTTGCTTACTTTTGCTGACAAGGGGGGTGGGGGAGTAAATAACTGTAATAAATCTGCTTACGTAATACTTGAACGTCCCCAGAGACGGCAGACGAGCAAGTGTGATGCCTGATGTAAGTCAACCTGACACCGCCCGTGGGTGTCCACGGCAACTCTAATCGAATTTAGGGTCGCTGTCGCTTTTAAATATGAATACGCTCGTTTCTTGAAGGTTCCCAAGTCGTAGCTGTTCGGAAAGATTGTCGCAGGAAGTTGGTTCCGCAAAACCGAGGCGCGAGCCAAGAAGTTCCTCATAAAGCGTACAGTCGAGGATCGCCAACTATCGCTGCTGCCCGTTTCCATATCTAGGAAACTAAAGGATTAGTCCTCTTCTATTACATTCACTGGATGAGAATATATTCTAAACTGGAAACCACACAACAACGATAGACATAGGTCTATTGTATAACTATCTTAACTAATATTATAAAGCTGAAGAGTTTATTTGTTTGAACGCGCTAATCTCAGGAACTACGTGGTGATTGAAAAATTCTTTTTGTGTTGAATAGACCATTTATCAAGGAAGAATATTATTCTTTATTATATATAACATCACGCTGCAACTATTAGGAGCGAAGAAATAACTATTCCACGCGGACGAAGTCGCAAGCACAGCTAGTATTCTATATCCGAAAACCACACAACAACGATAGACATAGGTATATTGTATAACTATGTATTTATAAATGGTGTTTTTATATGAACTATGTACCCAGTTCAGGTTGTACGGGCCATCCCTAACACACGAGATGACGGCGGGCGTACCGCGGCCTGACATAATGGATGCCGGTCAGCCGGTCACTCGCTCCTTTGTGCGGCTGATGGTTATAAAGCGGCTGTCACGCTAATGTATGCGACATCGTCGCTTTCACGAGAGACAATCACTACCTACAATGTTAGAGAATTTTCGATATTAATTGCCTATGATCGTTCGCCTGTCGATGGTCGACTTCGTGGGAAGGAAAGGTATGCGAGCTGTTTAGTACTAAACAGACCTACAGACCTTTGTAGAGTGTACAAAGTCAGCCAATATAAGTTAGCTCGTTCAGTAGGGCCAGTCTAAATATATATAATTCAAAGGTGACTGACTGACTGACTGACATAGCTCGCAAACATACAGACAGACACACTTTCCAATTTATAATATTAATTAGGAACATAGTATTATTCAATATTATCTATCAACGCACAGCCCAAACCACTGGACCGATCGGGCTGAAATTTGGTATGCAGGTAGATGTTATGACGTAGACATCCGCTAAGAAAGGATTTTGATCAATTCTACCTCTAACGGGATGAAACTCTATTCCACGCGGACGAAGTCGCGGGCACTGCTAGTACTCGTATATAAAAGGACTAGCTGCTACACGCGGCTTTGCTCGCGTGAATATAAGTTATAGCGTATGGGTATTTAAAGTTTCATTTATATCCGTTCAGTACTTTGAACGTGAAAGACTAACAAACATACATCCAAACGACGAACTTAGTTTTAACTAGCGGTAGATGATTGCCTATAGTCGTTAGGATAAGACAATACAAAACTTTATAATATTCACTAATTGCCAACAAGGTGTCCTATAGATTACAAAACCTTTAGAAAACATGTTCATAAGTAAGGAATTTGCAAAATTAGATCAGGATTTTGGTTTAGAAATCATCACAAGCATGGTTATACTGTTTTTGATTTCCGGAGCTCGTGGGGGGTTAGGGTTGGGCCGGCAGGGCGGTGGCAACTGACAGGTAACTGTCCAGTTACTTGCCCGTTGTCACAGCGACATGGACTTCTCTTTCGCTGTCCATCAGGCGTAGGGAAGCCACTATGTCGAGCTACTATAAAAAAAATACTGAGCGGGACTCGTAGTTCAAACCCATGATCGTTGGATTAGGGTCACTGATACACCAATAGTGCACTCAAACATACAAGAATCTAGTTCTGTACGAGCTACGTCGTACATGATGCAGCCGTCAGCAGCGACCTAGATGCAGCGACCTGACCGATGGACCGAGCGCGTGCAGCGTCGGCACTTTACACCGACGAAACACAAGCGAAAACCCTCGAAAGTGTGCATACAATAAACCATAGTATATAAGACCAATTAGAATTAACAATAAACAGATTTCAACCGTCTGTGTTGGGTCTCATTTCCCCCCGCTGCGGCCAAGACACCTTTAGCCGTCACTATGATCAGTCGCGTGAGTCTGCGCGGCTGGCAGCGGGTCCACACCACCTACCTACCGTCCCGTCTCTTCCCGCTCGCTACCCCGGGCATCCCGGGAGCGAGCTCTCTACACCTATTATCTATATAAGTATTTATTTACACGGTTAGGCGGGGCTAAGGCTCTAGGGACTTAGCGTCTTAGGGGTAAAGGGACTCTAGGATCACTAGGGAGTTAGGTTCCCTTCCTAACCTCACATATTTCTGGCTGGCGGGACGCGGTGCCTTACAACCATCGCTCCTGCCCGTACATTTTGACCTTGGCGGGTCGGGAGGAAACTCTCCTGCTCGTACATTTTGGTCCTTCGGGGAAAAACTTGAACCACGACCTAGGATATCAACCATTCCTGGGGGAAGCTAGATCCCATAAAGTTTTCGGGATTCTAGATATTACCATTTCTAATTAAATAATACCATAAAACCAATTATCAGCGGTGTATCTAAACAATAGCTCTGCACTCGCATAAATATCATACCATTACTTTGTTATTTGCAAGTTAATATAAACAAGTAGGTATCATGTTACGTAGTTAGAATCACTTTACCAGCAAATAGGTACATTTTATTAAACCATTTTACGAAACATTATGAATGATTGGATTATTTTGCCAACTTTAGCATTTTAACTTCGGTAGTGTAGGAGACTAGGTGGGGAAATTAATTAGTATTTAGTTTACCAATTGATCTGTACGCTTCACCATTGCGTCAGATTAAGCAAATACCATTAAGGAGTAAGAAAGGCTCCTCGTACCATTAACCATTTTATCTTAGTATGTAGTAGTTTGTTGGATTTACGTCCCAACAATTTGATCTGAACGCGTTACCATTGCGTCAGATCAAGCAAACACCAGTATGGAGTAGGAAAGACTCCGAGTAGACCATTAAGTAAAAACCAGTATGGAGTAAGCAAGACTCCGAGTAGACCATTAAGCAAACACCAGTATGGAGTAAGAAAGGCTCCGAGTAGACCATTAAGCAAAAACCAGTATGGAGTAAGGAAGACTCCTAGTAGACCATTAGGCATTATATTTTAAGTTGTTGGATTTACGCTCCAACAAATTGATCTGAACGCTTTACCATTGCGTCAGATTAACCAACACCATTTTAAGGAGTACGCAAGTTTCCTGGTCTGTCAACCAACCAGACCATTTATCATTACCATCTTGATCTGCCACCGTATACATCGGGGTAGACAAATTATTATCACACCAATTTAGGAGCAATCAAGTCTCCTGGTCCAACATGACCATTTACCATCACCATATTATCAGTCTGCCACCATAAACATCGGGGTAGACAAACCATTACACCAAAATTAAGGAGCTATCAAGGCTCCTGGTCTAACTTGACCATTTTATGAATATATATTTTTTCAATTACCACTAAAAAGAGCAAGCATGCTCTTGGTCTAACAAAGGCCATACCAGCTTATACCATATTATCAATATTAAATTTATTTTTGGTTCATTTAAGTTTCTTATAAAGTGGAAGATTCTCTACAGAGAATTATCTATGCTACCCAAAAATACGGGAATAGCATGCGCCCGAATCACGGGACTATAATATCATAACCAATTTAAATTACCAATTAAAAACGTACCATAACATAGTCTCAATACCTACCAACTTCATATATCAAAACAACAATATCAAAACAAAGATTGTTACTTAACGCTTCCACTTTTATTAACATCAACCATTATCATCGGCAGGATGAAACATTTATCATCAAGTACCACATCCAAGTCAACACCAAGAAAACCAGAGAACTGACAGCAGCGGATCGGATGCTGGCCTTCCACAAGCGGATCTCACCAGTACTCTGAGAAGTCGCATATGCTGTTCAGTAAACACCTGCCTACAAACACCAACAACCACGAACCAAAACAACCAGATGACATCAATACCAGCAGCACACTTCGATGGGACCTACCAACAACCATGACACCAGCAGACGTGAAGCAGAACTTCGCTACAGACATACCATTCACCATGACACAGCGATTGGACCGGTCTCTGGCCTCCTACCAGCAGGACTCACCAGTGAACTGAGGAGCCATTAGTAGAGAGTCAGCCCGGTTCTGACACCTGTAGCGAAGATACCAGCAACCAGCAATCGTAACCAGTGGACATCGAGTCAGCGCGACTAAACTAAGGGTCGTTGCAACACCAGCTACGGGTAACCGGCCCCCACCATACCAGGGCGCCGGCCACTCCCTCTTCTCCTGCATCTTCTTCTTCTTCGAGTGGGGAATATGTACGAGCTACGTCGTACATGATGCAGCCGTCAGCAGCGACCTAGATGCAGCGACCTGACCGATGGACCGAGCGCGTGCAGCGTCGGCACTTTACACCGACGAAACACAAGCGAAAACCCTCGAAAGTGTGCATACAATAAACCATAGTATATAAGACCAATTAGAATTAACAATAAACAGATTTCAACCGTCTGTGTTGGGTCTCATTTCCCCCCGCTGCGGCCAAGACACCTTTAGCCGTCACTATGATCAGTCGCGTGAGTCTGCGCGGCTGGCAGCGGGTCCACACCACCTACCTACCGTCCCGTCTCTTCCCGCTCGCTACCCCGGGCATCCCGGGAGCGAGCTCTCTACACCTATTATCTATATAAGTATTTATTTACACGGTTAGGCGGGGCTAAGGCTCTAGGGACTTAGCGTCTTAGGGGTAAAGGGACTCTAGGATCACTAGGGAGTTAGGTTCCCTTCCTAACCTTACATATTTCTGGCTGGCGGGACGCGGTGCCTTACAACCACCGCTCCTGCCCGTACAATCAATAAAAAATATGAATGTCATATTTTTTAGTTAATGACACCAGTCATCATTTTACGAGGTCTATTTTTGCCAATGTAGAGTGAATATTGACAGAGTATTCTTTGACAAAGATACAATATAACTCGGGTGTTTAGAGTTGTATCGCTATCGTGGATTCCTTGGAGACTACACTTCCCGTAAGCAGGTCTCAAGTCCTCCAAAGAGTTCTTCAAACTTTACAAATCGAAAGGACCAGATACTAGGAATCCATTTCTAAAGAAAAGTAAGACGCAAAGTTGTCGAAACTTGGCGTAAAACAGTCGGTGTTAAACGGTATTGATAGTAAATGAATGAACAAGTCGTAGAGCATCCGGGCAACAAGGGGCCAAGTGCATGGCGTACGTGAGCGGGTGCATGCGCCCCGCTATTATTACCGGCGACTGGGGGGTTGCGGAGGGTAGGGTTGCCAGGACTTGAACGGATATAGGACATTTGGGTGAAGAGAGACAAAATAATCTTCGTAATTATGGGTCACATCCGAACATAAATTTGCATAAAACATGTGAATATTAAATATGTTATTTAATATGACTATCAGCCTATATTCAATCAGAACGCAAGGTCGGCTTTACATTACTCTTCGCTTGCTTCGGAAAAATATCAAAGCAGCATTAGTTATGTACCGGCGACCCCGGTCTGGGTATCAGATAAACATTTCATTGGTTTACATTACTGGCTTAAGTAAGGATGGATCTTTTCTAGCAATAAATATAGCCTATGTTACTCAGGGTGAATGTAGCTTTCTGATGGTGAAAGAATTTTCTAAATCGTGACTTTAATTTTTGAGTTTATTCATTACAAACTTACACACACAAAAATACATATATTTAGGGTTGCTTCCATTTGAAACAGAGCACCGATGACTCAAAAATAAGAAGAAGAAGTGTAGATAAAGACAAACACAAGAAGTACATTGTCTTATTCGCCCGGCGTTCGGCCACGCATAGTCCACTGTTGTATCCGCAGTCCGGACTCGCATCCAACTTAACCCTTACGCGTGGTCACTGCACACGGGGGTCTGATATTCGCACATCAACATGTTTGCATTTCATCGATTTCGACGCTAGACGCCCGCCGGGGGGACGTTGATTACTAATTCTCTCGTGTGACCGAATTGAAAAGATTACACAGAGCGTTTTGAAGCTATTTCCTATTAGATTTTTGGACTTTTTTGGATGAAAATCTTATTGGTTTCTGGTATAAAAAGCTAGTATTACAATTCCTTAGGCCAGGTGGAGCGATGATTTGTGTAAGATGGCTGGCAAGTGAGAAGCCCATGGTCGAGCAGGATGGTGAACAATAGGAGAGGCTTATATCAGCAGTGGACTGTGAAGGGTTGATGATGATGATGATTACAGGTTAAAATGATTCAAAACCAACTAATGTTTGACGCAAGATAAGTGACGTTGCTTGTATCCTTTTTATTAAATGATCAGTATCACATACAGCTTATATTTTCTGTTATGAACAGCCAAGTCGTGAAACTTCTTTATATGTCAGTCAACACAAGTATACCCACTCATTAACCAGTCCAACCGTCCTTGGAATTTCAAACGCAGTTCACGGTAAAACCGAGTACGTACTCGTAGTACCTAACAATCAAATCAATAAATCGCAACGTTCGATTTTTCCCAGAATCATTTCCGTTCACAATGGCTGTTGGCCTGTTACACGGCGCATTTGACGCACCGGCCGGCATACTAATTAAGATGCAAACAATGACGCAATGACCGCTCCGTGCAAGTGCGAGATTTTCAGACCGAAGGGAATATTTCCACTGGGTTCGGTGTTGACGATGATTTTTTGTTCGAAAACATGTCTTATTACGGTGACATAAGAGTGTAACATCTAGTTTTGCATGGTTGTACTAGTGTCAAGGCGAGTAGACGCCGGCGGGCGCGTCGCGTCGCGTCGGCTTTATTTATTTTGGTTGTGCGCACGTGGGTACGTTAGGGCTGCCAAACGAGCGTGTAATATTAATTATTTTATCATCTTTAGCCCATCGCAGTCCACTGCTGGACCTAGGCCTCTCCAGTTGTTCGCCACTTGGGCAACAACCGGAGGCTTTACCCATAATCGCCGCACTGGGCAGGCGGTTTGGCGATCGCGAATTAGTTTTCGTCATAGATTTTCAGCGATAGCCAATTTACCGATGAATTAATGGTGTAACATCATAATACATTATATTCAAGTTAGATTAGATAGATATCAGTGATACGGTAGTATATTACTATGAATGGGCCAATTTATTATTTTTTTAATATTTTGCCAACTTTAGCATTTTAACTTCGGTAGTGTAGGGGACTAGGTGGGGAAATTAATTAGTATTTAGTTTACCAATTTGATCTGTACGCTTCACCATTGCGTCAGATTAAGCAAATACCATTAAGGAGTAAGAAAGGCTCCTCGTACCATTAACCATTTTACCTTAGTATGTAGTAGTTTGTTGGATTTACGTCCAACAATTTGATCTGAACGCGTTACCATTGCGTCAGATCAAGCAAACACCAGTATGGAGTAGGAAAGACTCCGAGTAGACCATTAAGTAAAAACCAGTATGGAGTAAGCAAGACTCCGAGTAGACCATTAAGCAAACACCAGAATGGAGTAAGAAAGGCTCCGAGTAGACCATTAAGCAAAAACCAGTATGGAGTAAGGAAGACTCCTAGTAGCAAAATGTACGGGCAGGAGCGGTGGTTGTAAGGCACCGCGTCCCGCCAGCCAGAAATATGTAAGGTTAGGAAGGGAACCTAACTCCCTAGTGATCCTAGAGTCCCTTTACCCCTAAGACGCTAAGTCCCTAGAGCCTTAGCCCCGCCTAACCGTGTAAATAAATACTTATATAGATAATAGGTGTAGAGAGCTCGCTCCCGGGATGCCCGGGGTAGCGAGCGGGAAGAGACGGGACGGTAGGTAGGTGGTGTGGACCCGCTGCCAGCCGCGCAGACTCACGCGACTGATCATAGTGACGGCTAAAGGTGTCTTGGCCGCAGCGGGGGGAAATGAGACCCAACACAGACGGTTGAAATCTGTTTATTGTTAATTCTAATTGGTCTTATATACTATGGTTTATTGTATGCACACTTTCGAGGGTTTTCGCTTGTGTTTCGTCGGTGTAAAGTGCCGACGCTGCACGCGCTCGGTCCATCGGTCAGGTCGCTGCATCTAGGTCGCTGCTGACGGCTGCATCATGTACGACGTAGCTCGTACAAGTTCTAATATAAAATCTTCATAGCTAGAAATAATAAGGATAAGCGCATCTTTTAAATACCTTCACGAGGAAAATAACATAAAGCATACTACGGATGCAAACGCGATAAAAAAAAACACCCAGGTATTTAGTTTAAATACTTGTGCACATTCACAAGGTTACTATCATCCGACTTGGCGCTAACATGATCCGAAAAAGGCCGCAATATTTAATGTTCGCATTTAAAGAAAATGTAGTTGGGAATTTCGCTTTATAATTCCAACGTTCTGTTTGAATGTGTGTTTTAATTTTGTTTGCGACACGGACTCGGGAGTCATTTGGTTTATGCACGAGTATTATGTGGCAACAGGGTTATTTTATTGCCATATCACTTTGGTAACGGAATGGAGCATTGTGTTTTCATACAAAAAGGATTTTGATTAATAAACACGAATTTTATTGGCTTTAAACCTTTTTCAAGCAACTCAAGGACTAAATCGGTCACGACTCTATAGATTTTCTATTTGTCGAAAATTCAATTTTTTTGCATTAATAACCAAGAACTTCTGGCATTCGCTGGATGAGGGAAGCCCAGGATAGAGTAAAGTGGCGCGAATTAAGAGAGACCTACGTTCAGCAGTGGACGGATCAAGGCTTTTGATTGAACTTAGAAAAGCTGGAGAGACTGTCTCGACAGATTCGGTAATGGGTAATTATTGGAAATAGACTGCGAAGAATGATGGCACTTGAAGGAATCCTTTACCCAGCAGTGGGATTATGTTGGCTAAATAAAAAAAAACCGTTTAAAGTAAAAATAAAACTCTAATTTTTACTCGGTTTTACGCTTTGTAAAACCTCGCAAAACAAAATTTCGTAACCAAAAAGTGGAACAGCCGGCCAAAAGCAAGCGACCTAACAACAGGAAACTATATTTCCTTAGTCAAGACGGCTGGAATTTCCATAAATCGTTATCTTGGGTTAAACACACGGACATAAGTAATCTAAGAGTATTTGCTGTGCCTAACAATGCATTTAAAAGTATAATATTTATAGTATAAAGCATTTAGTCCAAAAGATTAACTTTTTCGTTTAGAATGAAGACGTGTACAAACTCGTCTTGATATAGAAAAGTATCAAGGATAAAACGACATTTCATTAACTATTCACTGATTAAAGGTTGTTCAGACAAACTTTAATCAGTGCAAGTGATAGCTTAAAACCAGTTAAAATACGTAAAACTTCTACTAACACTTCATGTTTAAGTTAATTGTATGAAGTGCAAGACTATGTATCGTCTGTGTGCTTAACCGCGTGGCCCTGTCATACACTATGGTACATGATTGTAAGAAAATACGCGTAGTACACACATCAATTTTTAAGCGTTCATTTCAAAGAGAACGCGCAATCTAATTGAATTTAGGCGACATGCGGCCGCCATTGTGAATGTTTGAATTTCGAAAGATTGAAAAAGTCGCTGTGTTCTTTAAAGATAAGACGTGATCGCCGTTCTATCTAGATATATTCTATGTGGGTACTAGTCAATAGATGAGACAGCTTTTCTCATTACCACAGGTGACTATAAGGAACTACAGTCTCTTTAAGCGCGCTTGGCGCGGGAGGCGCAAACTTCGCCAGTATATTTCCGTTATAAACAAAAGTTACACAAGTCTAAAGCTCCTACAATTTATATTGCGTAAAAGGGTTACTTGCCAGTGCGGACCTTTTTTTGTTTATGTTTGTACTGTAAACAAATTACAACGCCAAGTCAAACAAACATGCTATTGTCATTTTTTTTCGCGATTGTTTCTGTACGTGCAATGTTACGTTACCGTAGAGAATTACTTTAAATAGGCAAAAACTGCTCTTTATTTGGATAAGAAAGCATTTAGGGACGTCGTAAATTATGCAGTAAACTTCATGAGGCAGTTTTAAACAAATGTTGATTGCCCTTTCGTCACATTTTAAAAGAAGTAGCAGTTATGTTTTCTCTTTACTGTAACTTATCTTTAAAACTGACAATGAAAAAGCAATAAATATTCAAAAATGCTAAAATTGGCCTTGTTCTTATTTACAACTTGGGTCCTTAGAATTGATTAATTCCGTCTCGTACTTAATCCTTATCTTTAGCTAATTAAACTATTGTGTCTCTTACAATTCCGGAACATGCCATTTCCTGTTCAATTAAAAGTCCGTGAGCAGTTTCTAATTTAACTAATAAGGTCTTCGTTCAATTCATGATAACGCCTATTCTACTCGTAAAAAAAAAGAATTTTACTTTATGTCAATATACCTATATTTATTATGTTATATATAATAATTGACTTTTGACTGGCTCGATGGCTCATTACGTTTTGTAGTGACCCCTGCCTCCTGAACCAAGGGTCGTAGGCTCTATTCCCAACCGAGACAAACACAAATGTTTGTGTTGGTCTGGGTGTTTGCGATGTGTTATACTCGTAAATGCACCTATTTCCAAAATAAAAGTCAAATCCATCCATTTAGTATTTGTGAGAACAGGTTACAGAAATAAAAGTATCTTAGTAAGTTCATCAGTGGTTAAGAACCCATAGTACAGGCGCCGGCTTAGTTCTGGACTAGATGGCGCTGTTACCAGAAAATCTTTTAACACAAATCGATTCTAACTCAATTCGAATCCGAATCCATGTTTCCATCGTCTTGTTCTCGACTACGGCTCGGACACAGCTGTAAATCTCTCGCGCGGACACATGCGTGCGCGCCGATGCCGCGATACACATAATTTAGTGTCGCATTGTTCTGCGCCACCATAAATAACGACCTAATTACCATCGGGGGAGGCGTCTCATTAACTGCTAAACGTTATGCCGTAAACAAACTTTTGCCGAACCGTTTCGCGTTATGAGATAATGAGAATGTAAAGATGAAATTTCGCTGCACTATTAAAGGAGGATTAAGTCACTTTAAATTTAAAAAGGATCAGGAAAGGAAAGATTTAAAACATACTACAACAATTAGCTATGGAAACTAAGCGTTGTAGAAATGTTTAAATTTTTAAGAAAAAGATTTGCAAGTCATTCACGTAAAGTGTCAGACTCGAGATATGAAATTAAATGAACGTAAATATAAAATTCATGAAAATATTTTCAGCACGATCCTTCTAACCTAAGAGAAACTTAAGCAGCATTTAGAGAATGGTTTAACATTTAACAAAATATGTCAAATTGTTTCCCAAATGCCTCTTAGGCCTCTTTCCTTAGGTTTAGGAGAATGTAGGTAAAAATTTGTTAAGTGACGACTTTCTTTCAGAGGTAGTGACGCAGGTTCGATCCCCGCTCTGTACAAATTCTGTGTGCATGAATATGTCTGTTTGTATTGGTCTGGGTGTTTCCTATGCATAATAGGTATTTATTTACCAAAAAAAGTATCTAAGTTTATCAGTTGTCAAGTAGATAAAAGCTTTAGGTTAGTTTAGGCCAAGATGGTAAACTATGTGGCCTAGCGTGAATTTATTTTAAATGGGCATAAAAGTACTGGGTATACAGTAAATTCTACATAAAATTAAATTTTACATAAGAATTCCGAAATCAAACACACATAATCAAAAAGCAATCACCAGGAAGGGTTGTACCGAGAACCGTTCCCGTAGAAATTCATGTGAAAATAGCATCCGTCGTATAATTGCGTAATTTCCAATCGTGCGGCGGTTTTCCGGCGATACGTCGGCACGGTTCCACGTACCGGCCGCGCAGCAGTTAACGATAACAGATTAACGATGACAAATATTGGGTATTTGCTGATCGCGTATGGGTATGGATGCGCGGAGACGAGCACAGGGCGTTATTGAAATTCTACGGTGTTCATTAGAGCAAGTTTTCAAAAAAACATTCGAACTACAATAGCAATTTAGAAAGGGTGCCCTAGCTCGTTCACAATGAGGGACCTACATGAGACGACCGATTGCTATCGGAACCCATCCCTAGATGCCATCCAAAACTAAGCAACCTAGACACTGCTGTGTCTAGGTTGCTTAGTTTTGGATGGGTTCTCTCTATATAATATGGATTCCTATTGACACGAGAAGAAGAAAGGCTAAGGTGGTTTAGGAGGGGTGTCATTTAAGGAAATATCTTTTCGCTTTATGCGACCCTCACCTGCCCGTACCGTACATACTGCTGAATAACAAACGAGGGTCTGGCAAACTGGTGGCGATATAACCATCACGATGGAAGGCGTAGCTAGATACCAAAAGCTGATGATGGGCAGCAGCGTCACCGGACCGACGAGCTACGCCCTGCTATCGCCAAACCGCCTGTCCAGCTGGCGATTATGGTGAAAGCCTCCAGGTGTAAGCCCATAGTGGTGAATAACTGGAGAGGCCTATGTCCAGCAGTGGACTGCGATGATGATCGTGTAGTTCATACGATAATAAAGTTCAGGCTTGCGTTTAATGTTTTCTTGAAGAAATTAGATTCGTGCCAAATTAAAAAATGTCTCGTTTCTTGGTAATATGGTAGGTGTTTATTGGTTAAGCAAACATGCCATCTTTAGACCATCTATGTAAGTCTGACGTCACAAAACAATGTTACGAGTAAACTATCAAATGTTCAGGCTTACGTTTCATGTTTTGTTGAAAAAATCACTTGATTCGTGTCAAATTAAAATATGTCTCGTTTCTGGCAAATATGTAAGGTGTTTATTAACTATGCAAACATGTCATCTTTAGACCATCCATGTGAAAGTGACGTCACAAAAACAGTGCTAAATGAAATAATCAAATTCTACAGGACGACCAATTTCATCATTATGGCTTAATAGTGGCCTATTGTATTTAAGTCATATCATATCTACGTAAAACACGTGTAAAATGACAACAAACGACATATTCGAACAAGGACTGATGCAAATAAGATGAAATATGACGCGGTATCCTTAATTATAGAAACAGGTAGTACAGATACCGAACAATACACGACGAACATCTGCACTCAAGGTTACCAAGGTTTATACTATGAATTGTACTATGAATACCAGATAATTAGTAAGACTGGCGACCTGGCGACCCACATCCAAACCTAAGCCAATTTTAAAAGTTCGTTTCCTTTTGCGTTCCTGCCTGCCCTGGCCAGCCGCAAATGACAAGCGGAAGGCATTTCTGATCCGAGGAAGGCAAGTAGCTGGAAGAAATGCTTTAAAGGGAAGTGTCAGGCTCACGCTCTGTCCTCAGGAACCGTAGGGCAATACCCTGCATCAAGATAGTAAGGAGGCAGGGAATACCTACTATAAATTCCAGCCCCTTCGTCACGTGTCATGTCTAGGGTTGAGAGCCTTCCCCCATCAGTCCGGTGATGATGACAAGGCAGACCTGGCCATCATCGTAGTCATTAAGAAAAAAAATGCGTCATGTCATGAACGGTGCGTTGGGACCTGGGCTACCAAGGTACTTCCATGACACCAGTAAATCGACCTGACCAGGAATCCTGTTCCGATCATTTAACGGCCTATCCAAAGCGCCTAGGTCATCTTTTACAAATTTAATTACATTTTACACGGGTTAATCATCATTGCAAACAATAAATTAATACAATATTATTCGCTAACGCCCGCAACGCCGTATTTGGTAAATAGTAACGTCATACAGATTTTCCAAGAGACGATATAACTTAGATATTCAATTACATGCACAGCTTGAAGTAATCTTGCACAGCACATTAATAATGCGAAAATGAGCGATCTAATGAATACATAACAGTGATGTAAACAATTTGTGGTACATTTTGCATTCGAGAACTCAGCCGTAGCAAAAACGGATATCGTATGAAAATATACTACAAAATAAAACGACTAATAGACGTTTTGAGATTTCACCTTCTATGCCATTGGTTTACCCGCCTGGCAAGCGACCATCGTACACTCGGCGAAACATCCGCATAATGATTACGGTCGCTTTTCGGGATCAGTCGACTGAAGTGCTCAAATCGCTTTGAAGGCTCTCGTGCGTTACTATGGTAGCCCAAATTCCTTAATTAGAATTGGTTACAATCAATCAATCTGGGAGAGGTCTACGTCCAGCAGTGGACTGCCGCAGGCTGCTAATAAATAAATAAATAACCCAAGACATGCCACACAGTATCATCTAGCCCCAAACTAAGCCGAAGCTTGTACTATGGGTACTAGACAACTGATAAACTTACTTAGATATTATTTTTTTGTAAATAAATACATATTATACATAGAAAACACCCAGACCAACACAAACAGACATGCTCATACACACAAATGTTTGTACTGTGCGGGGATCGAACCCACTACCCTTAACTCAGATGGTAGAGTTCACTACCAAATGAGCAATCGAGCCAGTCTAATAATAATGATGATGACGAATCAACCTGAACTGGTCGTATCCTATAAGAACTTTCATGACATTAGTCATTTGCAATGACTCACCTTGATCAGTCCAGATAACAAATCCAGGTACATTAACAGTAAAAAAGAGTTCCTCAACATTGTTCTAGCGTAAAAATTCCCGATTACTAGGCACAATAATGACAAATGACTTGTCGACATGAAAGTGCAGCGTCAACTTTATAAAGCAGTTAAAAAATTATGGTACTAAGCGCACAACTTGTTTTAAATTAACACATCTACTACTACTATATATGAGTGTAATAAAAGGGCGACCGGCACTACTCATAAACCGTTAACACGAGAATATAGAATATTACCTGCCAAGTTATTGTTTGTTGCACTTGTGTGGGAACAAATTACTCAATCTACGTGGTAACAATGTATTTTTAATTACATACATAAGCACTTCCACTTAATGTTCAGTTAAAATAACACCCACAAAAGAATGTAAGGAAAGCATGAAATTGATATTACTTTTTTTTAATACAAAGCGATTAATCTATTCTAGTAATCGTCAGTTAAGGGTTATAACTTTTCTTATTGTGTAAAGGCTTTGTGACCTTTAAGAAACAGTCGTTAACCCTTACTACGCGCACTGTCCAAACTCTGACAATAAATTGTTACCGTTTCATATCTTAAGTGAGAAAGTATTAGAATAATAACAAAGTAAAACATACCGCATACGATTTCATTCCCGAGTAGCACATCTCCGCACTCAATCAACTGCTGCAGCAGCGTCAATCGGTTCTGATAACCGAAATCCGTGGTGAGCAATCCCAACATTGTCACATCACCGAGCACAACACCACAAAAATAACTTCAACACACCACAACACGATTCAAAGTGATCCTATCCGTCACATTTGTACTGAGGTAACAACGTAACAACTGTCTCACATCGCACATGTTCCGTTTTGGCGCCAACTGTAGACAGATGCGCTAGCGCACGCCTCCGGTTGCGTTGCGACTGCGTGTCTTCCGATAACTATGTATTACCGCTTGCCGCGGACAGGTGGTGACAAAGGAGTCCCGACTTCCCCTCTATTCGTTTACAAGCCACTCGATCGATCCGCAGACAGATCGCTCGACCTCGCGTCGTTTCTCGAATCTCATTGTCCGTGACGCAATTTCTATGAAGCAAATTTATATTATGACGATAACACGTGCCGACTGTCATGGAAATAAATGTGTTATGTAAGTGTTGTTAGTAGTGGGAAGTGCATAAAGATCGTGACAGTTCTTAAATGAGTTTTCGCTTCCAATTTGACTGAGGATCAACTGAGGGTAGTCAAACGAAAACTGAAGTAGATCTATTTTTGATCTTTTTGTGTTATTAATGGGTTTCAGCGATCAAACGTTCGAAACGTTTTGGTTTTCTGGTATATTTATGTTGTTGGTATATTGGGTTGGGATATAATATTAAATTACATATAACGTTTTCATCAATAAAAAATATGAATGTCATATTTTTTAGTTAATGACACCAGTCATCATTTTACGAGGTCTATTTTTGCCAATGTAGAGTGAATATTGACAGAGTATTCTTTGACAAAGATACAATATAACTCGGGTGTTTAGAGTTGTATCGCTATCGTGGATTCCTTGGAGACTACACTTCCCGTAAGCAGGTCTCAAGTCCTCCAAAGAGTTCTTCAAACTTTACAAATCGAAAGGACCAGATACTAGGAATCCATTTCTAAAGAAAAGTAAGACGCAAAGTTGTCGAAACTTGGCGTAAAACAGTCGGTGTTAAACGGTATTGATAGTAAATGAATGAACAAGTCGTAGAGCATCCGGGCAACAAGGGGCCAAGTGCATGGCGTACGTGAGCGGGTGCATGCGCCCCGCTATTATTACCGGCGACTGGGGGGTTGCGGAGGGTAGGGTTGCCAGGACTTGAACGGATATAGGACATTTGGGTGAAGAGAGACAAAATAATCTTCGTAATTATGGGTCACATCCGAACATAAATTTGCATAAAACATGTGAATATTAAATATGTTATTTAATATGACTATCAGCCTATATTCAATCAGAACGCAAGGTCGGCTTTACATTACTCTTCGCTTGCTTCGGAAAAATATCAAAGCAGCATTAGTTATGTACCGGCGACCCCGGTCTGGGTATCAGATAAACATTTCATTGGTTTACATTACTGGCTTAAGTAAGGATGGATCTTTTCTAGCAATAAATATAGCCTATGTTACTCAGGGTGAATGTAGCTTTCTGATGGTGAAAGAATTTTCTAAATCGTGACTTTAATTTTTGAGTTTATTCATTACAAACTTACACACACAAAAATACATATATTTAGGGTTGCTTCCATTTGAAACAGAGCACCGATGACTCAAAAATAAGAAGAAGAAGTGTAGATAAAGACAAACACAAGAAGTACATTGTCTTATTCGCCCGGCGTTCGGCCACGCATAGTCCACTGTTGTATCCGCAGTCCGGACTCGCATCCAACTTAACCCTTACGCGTGGTCACTGCACACGGGGGTCTGATATTCGCACATCAACATGTTTGCATTTCATCGATTTCGACGCTAGACGCCCGCCGGGGGGACGTTGATTACTAATTCTCTCGTGTGACCGAATTGAAAAGATTACACAGAGCGTTTTGAAGCTATTTCCTATTAGATTTTTGGACTTTTTTGGATGAAAATCTTATTGGTTTCTGGTATAAAAAGCTAGTATTACAATTCCTTAGGCCAGGTGGAGCGATGATTTGTGTAAGATGGCTGGCAAGTGAGAAGCCCATGGTCGAGCAGGATGGTGAACAATAGGAGAGGCTTATATCAGCAGTGGACTGTGAAGGGTTGATGATGATGATGATTACAGGTTAAAATGATTCAAAACCAACTAATGTTTGACGCAAGATAAGTGACGTTGCTTGTATCCTTTTTATTAAATGATCAGTATCACATACAGCTTATATTTTCTGTTATGAACAGCCAAGTCGTGAAACTTCTTTATATGTCAGTCAACACAAGTATACCCACTCATTAACCAGTCCAACCGTCCTTGGAATTTCAAACGCAGTTCACGGTAAAACCGAGTACGTACTCGTAGTACCTAACAATCAAATCAATAAATCGCAACGTTCGATTTTTCCCAGAATCATTTCCGTTCACAATGGCTGTTGGCCTGTTACACGGCGCATTTGACGCACCGGCCGGCATACTAATTAAGATGCAAACAATGACGCAATGACCGCTCCGTGCAAGTGCGAGATTTTCAGACCGAAGGGAATATTTCCACTGGGTTCGGTGTTGACGATGATTTTTTGTTCGAAAACATGTCTTATTACGGTGACATAAGAGTGTAACATCTAGTTTTGCATGGTTGTACTAGTGTCAAGGCGAGTAGACGCCGGCGGGCGCGTCGCGTCGCGTCGGCTTTATTTATTTTGGTTGTGCGCACGTGGGTACGTTAGGGCTGCCAAACGAGCGTGTAATATTAATTATTTTATCATCTTTAGCCCATCGCAGTCCACTGCTGGACCTAGGCCTCTCCAGTTGTTCGCCACTTGGGCAACAACCGGAGGCTTTACCCATAATCGCCGCACTGGGCAGGCGGTTTGGCGATCGCGAATTAGTTTTCGTCATAGATTTTCAGCGATAGCCAATTTACCGATGAATTAATGGTGTAACATCATAATACATTATATTCAAGTTAGATTAGATAGATATCAGTGATACGGTAGTATATTACTATGAATGGGCCAATTGGCAAGCATGGGAGCGGCAGTTTTATTAAGACCGATGACTGAACAACCACAACCTAATTAATATGTACGTTTCATGATTCCTTTAGTCATATCAATTAATATTATCATTACGTCATTTAATCTAATGATAATATGTCACGATCTTCGGCACTGAAAGACATACATATAGTAAACAAGCATAATACTCTTTATATGTTGTTTGTTAATTGTACAACAAATGTCTACTATACTTGTTTTAAGTCAATAGTATGGTGTGGAATAAAGAAAATCTATCCATCTATCAAGAAAAAAATTTACGATCACTTAAATCGCGGCATCACTCGTGATCATTACACGGGAGCGTGTCAGCCAAGTTTTTTAATATAATCCCACGAGTATTTGTATCAACTTCAATAAGGGGTCACCCATTGATCGCACAAGCCACTAATATTTACTTCACCGGCGGCAACCCTCGGTCGCAATATGCACAGACGGCGCAGCGGCGCGGACGCTTCTCGTTGCGTCGCGTTGCGTTGCGTTGCGTAGCTCGCGTTGCGTGCGATCGCGGCGACGGGCGCGGGTGTACTGACCGCGGTCCCGCGCCACTCGCCCGCGTCACTCGATGCACTATGCACCGCCCGTTAGAATAGTAAGGATACGGACAATTAATCCCCTTAATTAATGCGAACGACGCATAATTGATACGTCGCTTTGCTAAGTCACGGCGGTCGCGGCGTGGGCGGCGAAGGCTCGACTGCATTGGAAATCGATGTTACAACAGACTTTCTTCTTATGTTGTGTTAGACAATGAGGTGTTGCCAGCAATGATGGGTGTACAACACTGATTAAACAAATAAATTGGGCGGATCGTTACAAATAAGAGAAAGCAATCTTTGGATACGGCTTGGGCTGAAATTCAAGTGGCTTTATTTGTTTACGGCTAAATGTCCGAAGGGATTCTTCTCGAAAAAATAAGGTAAAGCTGACAATTTTAAAAAAGGAACCGCTATAGACCCCCTCGACAATGTGTGTAATTAAAAACAATTGGGACTGCCCCCAAAAATTACTAACCACAGAGAACAATATCTGAAGAGAAATCATTCAGTGATAACCATATAAAATCATTAATTATAAATAAATAAACCTCAAGTCTGGTTCCCCATTAAGCCAGCGACAGATATGACTATTAATAATGCTTGTGAGACACTAGTCGCAGGCGCAGACGTCCACGAAGCAAATGAGAGATATCGGTGCAAACCGCGCAATGTCGGCGCAAATGCAACATTAGTCTGATACGAATGGATATTGATTGATGAAATGCAGAAATAGAAGCAACTGAATGTTGAGTTACATAATCTGTATAGCAGCAGCTAGTAGCTGGAGACCTCTTTAATAGTAAGGTAAAACATAAATTCACCCATGATATCGGAAATAGACATAGATTAGTGCTTCTTAGTCAATATTTCTATAGACTCGACTAAAAGGATAAGTCGAAAGTCGGAATAAGAAATAGAAGCATCTGAATGTAAAGTTACAGAATCTGTACAGCTAAAGAGATCATGCATAGCAAGTGCAAGTTTTCCTGAAGATCTCTCCAAATGTAGAGCTTTTTTTACTGCTGTGGATGGCAGACGAGCAAGCGACCCGTCCGATGTTAAACAGCCGCTTATAGACTTTGACTTTAGAGTCTAAAGTTTAGACCAAGTTCGAAGAAAGACAAGCCGTAGCGTTCAGAAAACCCTACCATGTGATAACAATAGAGTTAAATACAAGTGTGTCAATGATTCAGAATAATATGAAACGCCATTAAAGTGATACCACGTGTAACTAGTCCTTTAAGTCGATCAACTTGACGGTATAATCCCAATGAGTCATATTACAACAAACGAACAAAGTGAATTACGCAAAAGCTTTCCATTGGTCAGATAACTCTATTTCTATCTGATCAACAGGTTTTTTTATACAATGTATATGTATGCCGAAAGGCTGTATGGTTTATATGTGTACCATCATTGGAAACAACTATTTTAAAGATAATTTGACTTGATTATTTTAGGTGACACACGTTAAAAATTTATCATAATGGTCAATTGACTTCGTAGAATGTTCGACCATATTCAGTCCATCCTTCCTCAAAGTTGAAGCTCTACTCCATTCTTCCTACAACGTGTGTATTTATCCGTACAAGCAAACCATCCGTCCACCCGGAAAGTACTAACTGTCAGAAAATCACTTTGATACCAAAAGTCCTTCGTAAAAGCGGAGATGTGTGTCTAAGTAACGCGGCCACAACCGCGGATGCGATGACGCCGCCACCCGGTCTATTTCCGTAGAGCACTCCGTCTATCCGACGCTGTACTCGTGTTTTATTCCGTTCCCACTGTTTGTGTTAGACATGATCCTCGGAGCATGTGTAATGGCTTTTGACTCATAATGTCTAAAGATATTTAGTAGATTTAAAACACCTTTAAGTTATTAGCTCAATGAGCGAATCGAAGCGTCTCATGTTGTTTGCATACCGGATATGTTTTAATTTATGATAATCGGTTCCCTAGCACCGGCACTTAGGTTTTGATGGATCAACAGTTCTTGCATGGCTTCTAAGAAGCTAATTGAGTAAGGACGCCCAAACTTCAAGGATTCCCTTGATAAATCGGTTATCGACGCCGATGGTTAAAACGAAAGTTTGGTACTTATCTATCAGATATGTGAAAGCAAATAAGCTACTATTTGACTAACACATTAAACCTTCAAAAAAATCTACACATCATATGTTAAAAATTCATATCAACATCCTTACCGTCAAATTGATCTAAACACACAGTTGTCAAATAGAAGTAAATAAGTAAATGGACAGCATTTCGTAATAATTTCAACAATTAAAGTGTATACTCGTATTAGATGGTACTTAATGGTAAACACTAGATACAAGACGATTAAAAAACACTAGTAGATGTAGTCATGGCTGATGTCATATAAAAGGGTTCATGCAATAAGAATAGAGTAATAACAAAAGACTTATTGCTCTATATAATGTTTATTAAAAAGATTGAAGCAAGTATTTTACAAAAGTTCCGATTTTCCTGGAAGTACAAATAAAACGAGCTAGAGCTAAGTAGAAACTTTACGACTACGAAAGTAAAACTGCGTCTAACTCGTAACGTAGATTATGAGACCTAAGCAAATAAAGATGGAGGAAAGCGGACTCGGTGCAGTCTGATAGTGATGGTACTACCAGAAAATCGATAACAAGTGCAATTCGTAGTGTTACACGAGTAGATTCTGAGATTCTAAGCGGTGTAAAATGTAGTATTCATATTCATGCTATACATATTGTCATGACTAAAAACAATTGCACTAAGTATATCCCACTAAAAACATAATTATAAAATGGCTGCCAATATTCATATTATATACAGGTTTATTTACTTCATTGACAAAAGGTTTAAGATCGGTTAGGTTATGCTCTATATGTCAGTCTATCAGTTATGAAAAAAGATGCTAATATCTATTAAATTTAAGTTGATCTCAACTAAATTTGGTAAGTACAAGTTAAGTAATTCGTGAGATACAAAAGGTTAAAAATGGCTCCAAATGGTCCGTGTAAATTTAAATTACACATGAGTGCAGTCAACATTTTTCTTGAATTTGGCTGATACGCGCCAACGTGCTTAGATCAACTGATTTGACAAACAAAAACTTAGAAAACTTAGATTTTCGTATTGAAAATTACTTCACAAACCACATCTTAGTATAAAGCAATAATCTTCAAAAGTACCTAATAAGTCGTGCAATCTTTCGACTTTTAATATTTGAAAAGTTTCAGAGCAAACATTATTCGGAATACTCCAAAGATGATCTTATTAAAATATTCGAGTTCATAATTGATTTACGATTGAGCGTGCGACCCGGGGACATCGATCAAAAGGCGAAGGTCATCGGGCGGTCTTTTTTAACATTCCTTTATTCCATTAATTAATAGGTTCCCAAACTTTTTAAATCCAATGAACTTCTTAGGTATAGAAAACCACGTAAGGCTAACGGGCTCTGTCCAGGGATTTTCCCGGATGCGGCATCAGTAAAACCATCTTTCCTTTGCGTGATTTTTTTATGTATCATTTTGATGGACACAATCAATATTTGTATCATGTTCCACAGTGCAGTATATAATATTATAGCAAGCAAACTTTAATATTGGTGAAAGAAATGATGGAATACTCTAGGTCTTTTGTTAATTTGAGTTTGATTTAAATCACTTTGTACCTGACATTGAAGTGGTTGTAATAAAACTGACCTACTTAAATAGCGGTCTACTAGGTCTTGTGTGAAAACTAAGGGATACTGTGATATGAGCAAATATCACCAGTTCCACCCCTGGATACTGTTATAGAGCAGTTTGAGAAAGACTGTAAAGTGTCTTTAAATAAATACATGAACCTTAAAAGAACTCGTAGGCGTCAGGTTAAAACCCTAGTGGTAATAAACTTTACATTCTTCCTTGAATTTGTTAAAAGCAGTTTAGCGTACTTACTCGAATATAAATGGAGTATAATTGATTCTATTATCAATTTATTATGAACACATTACTGTACTATGTTTCCTGTTATGTGATATTAATAGGCACTGATATCATTTAGGTTTTAGTACTGAATGTTTATAACAAACTATTTTTATCCTCTTTGATTAATTCTTTGATTATATAGAAAATCAGCAAATAAAATAGCGATCAAACTAAACAAGATTGAAATACTGAAAGATCTACCCACACATATTTTAGCTTACCGCATTTTCATAAATTTATTCATTCCAGAATTCCCCTCTAAAACCTAAACGAAATTCAGGGCGGTGTCACGACACGAAATATATCGCAAACATGGTGGTGCCATCAAAAAAGGCGAGTTTTTGCTCCGAATCTGGGTCAGCACAAAACACCGGCCAAGAGAGCTGCGGAGTTAGGACAAAAGATTGACGATCGCTTGCACGGGACCAAGCATTCAACCATTAGGCCGTCTTTCCACCAATTATGTCCTAAATTGAGTAGTTAGAGAAGTATTTGATATTTACTATACTAAACTTGGTCATTGTGCGACTAATGATGTAGATGTGAACATAACAGCTGATACAGATGAAATCACAAATCACCGCGCAATTGTTTCGAGAGTAGGGTAGGCGAATGCTGATGATGACGTTTACGTGACGTTTCGTGCTTTAGCACGAAAGTCAACTTGCATTAATACAAATGGATCTCAGACAGCAAGTCTAATGCTACGAGATGAACCGAAGCATACTTGCGTTGCAGACTTTCTATCTGCATGCATGTACTGAAAAATGTTTTAGAGTGATTCACGCACGGGAATATTTAAGAGTTCGGCTGTTTAGCACCGGCGATGGGCCATTTCGCTACTGTATCGCGTTTTGGCGACACAGCATTCGGACGAGGCATCGGAATCCCGTGTTTTATTGACTGCTTTGATACCGGTATCGGAATCGCGTATGGATAAATCGCCGATACAAATGTAGTATTTTTTCTAAAGAATAGAGCTACCTGTAAACAAATAAAACTGCCTTATGAGTGCATGACCTCTGACCACGAAGGCATGTAGTTTCTTTTCATCTCATCTTTGACAATACACATCAGTGGAATGACACCTTTACAGGCCATTCCGTGAGTTTTTCTTTCCCCTTTAAACGTCTTAATGACCGTCGGACCAATTAAAAGGACAAATAAATGTTTGCGTACAATTCTCACAAGACAAGAAAGAGTTAATGATAGCGTTGTGATTATACACTTTGTTGGTAAATTATTAAAACAAATTGGCTGCCTACATATTTACTACACCGAGAACAAATTTAGATAGATGAAAATAAGTATGTATAAGAGATATTTAATACGCTGACATTCAGCTGAAAAACAATACTATTTTGAGCAAGATCAAGACGGCACAATTCTATTCTTGGAGATCGATCCTCGCAATGTTTCGCAATCATTAAGCTATAAATAGCACAACACAATTAAAATCTATTCGAAGTAAATTATAATTAAGGAATATCTAATTTAAGATATTCTACCAATTCCGGTGCTAAATTTGGATGGCGTTCTGCAATCCGTTAAACCTTTGTGTCAGTCGGATTGTAATTAAAGTGGCAACTACGTTTAAATTGGTCGGTGCGGTATAAATATCAATTACGGAATAGCTGCGTCAACCTGGACGTGACAGACGAACGGGATAGTTACAAGGGTCTGGTAATGGCGATCTCGATCGAATTCTGGTTCCATACCCGGGGTATTTTTTTATGCAAGAGGCGGCAGACGAGCAAATGTGATGCGTTATAAACAGTCAACAGCGCCCATGGGGCGTCCATGCAACTCAAATGGCAAGTAACTGGTTAGTTACCTGTCAGTTGCCACTGCTATGCCGGCCCAACCCTAACCCCCCACGAGCTCCGGAGACCCTACTCACCAGCAGAAACACGACCCGGAGGTCATTTGGCTTCGGTATTCTAAAGGGGGGAGGTCTTTCCCCGGACGGGCATGTCAATTCGAGCGAAGATTCACTATGCCCTACCTCTCTTAAATGGATATGGATTATGAATAAATGGAGCGTTTGTTATCTGTTTACAAACACACCTGAATATAATTAAATATTTCCCTTATCGCATATTTCTATTGAATTTAAAAGCAGTAACAGCGTTTACTGAGAAACTGAAACTTGCTGGAAGTTAGTTGTTAATTATCGTTATTGTTTGCATACAGTTGTTTTCCACTGAATGTCTTTTCCCACTCAAGGTAGGTAGGTCAAAGGTTAGATTTATAAATAAACCCGTCACAAGCAAATCACTCTTCGATTTGTACATATTTTTGCAATCTACGTCACTACTTCAGAAACACTCCATAAGTTGAAATGTGATTAGGCACTCAGACAGTTAATTACTGCGAAAACTACGAGATTCGAGCTTGACGACTTTAATTTTATTACTGGAAAATCGACGATCCTCATCCCGGAAATAGGTTTTAAACGGGACGCGAGTAAACAACAAACAAAAACGGTAAAAAGTGAGAATCTAGACGGAATTTGACTCGGCAGTATGTCTGTGTTTCGACGTTGATTTATATGTTTATGAAGTTTAATGTAGAACTCAATCGTTTCATGTCGATACAAATCTTTATTTTGTCATCATTACGAACGAATTTAGGTTCAGTGGTTGAACTCTGCCTCTGATACAGTGGCCGTAGGTTCAGGTTACAAACAATTGTGTGCCTAAACATGTCTGTTTGTGTTGGTCTGGGTGTTTTACTTTGTATGTACGTATACATACATACGTAAGAAATGACAAAAAATAACTATCTGAGTAAGTTTATCAGTTGTCTAGTATCCATAGTACAAGCTTTGCCTTACCTTGGAACTAGATGGCGCTGTGTTGCCCAGCATGACATGTTTATCATTGTTTGCTCTATCTAATCACAATAGCTCAAAAAACAAACTGCTGAGTCGTCTTTAATTGTATATGATGCGATACTCGTAAATGTAGGGTTGACTAGAATACCTGATATTTCCAATGGGTGTCAATGGTACAAATAATGCTTTTATCTATCTAACAATTGAACACAACATTCATAATACAAATGATAGATTGATATGCAAACACGGTGAGTACATTAAGATTTATAGCTTACACTATACCTATAGCATAGCGCGCAAACCTTGAACTATTTCCCAGGCAAAGCTTACTCACTGTATTCCCGAGAAACGTTGTTAGTCATCCATATTACATAATCGATAGCAACAAAACAAGTTTACAAACTGTGTTAAATATTAAAAAAGATGTCCATGTTATAATCAACGCTCATCAACAATGGAGGGTTGGTTTCGGCTGAGCGGCGTCGAAATCACTACCCCAAAATTAATATCACCCGGCTAAATTAAACGGGTGGGTGCTGCCGGGCACGTAGGAGCGTTCATATGCATATCTGTTTTGGCCACGTTAGCGCTGACCCTCGCTACGCTCACCAAGTACGTAGTCACAGTGTAAACAAGAACGTAGAGCGAAACTGTTTGCGTTTTTTTTTATAAGAAGAGCTTTCAAGATGACCTCACTCCACCTGATGGTAAGAGGTCGTGAGGTCCAAAAGTTAGCTCGACAGGCATAATAGAACAAACCCATTGCGCCTGTCGCCCACGCCCTGAAGCCCACTGAGATGCCGTTTCACCCCCCCTGCTTAAAGAACCCAGGATTGTAAGAGAAAGGAAGGTCATACCATGGCTTAATGGCACGGGGTTTACTTAATATTGTAGATAGATAATGGTAATAGGTGAAAATTATATCATTTGCTTTTACTAACTTCACTTGGGGTTAAAAAACTACTGTTCAACTCTACTACTAACTAAGTTATTTAGAGTTCATATTCGAATTACATATATGTTTTATTTTGTAGACCAAGAAGTGAAGCAAAGTAGCATTCTGAGACAATTCCATACAAGTTAATGACATTTTCCACACTAATACAATTAAGGAAATAAAACGTTAAATCATTACGTGATACCCAATACTTTCCCACAAATAAACTATCCAAGTTATACCTACAGGGTTTATATATAAAACAAACATAATATAATGCAGAACATCTACAGGGCAAACCAAAATAGCCTCAAGAGTCTTCCCTTCCCTGAACGCATACCACACCCTGGCGACCAAGGGTAATTTATACAAACGCCCACAAATTCGGAAAGTTTGCGATCTGCTGACCGCCGCTCCCGACGCTACGAAAATCCCACAAGTTGTTTTGCAGATGTATACTGACCGAAACTATTCGGGAAGCCTACAAGAGCCACTAATTGAATTTTAGTATTACGTTTGTTTAGGAGGGATCATAATAAATTTGACGTGAAAAAGATTCGGAAGAGCTTTTTCCTTTAGCCTAGGCGCGCACTGGTGACTTTTTGTCACCGTGACAGATATCTCTCTTCTTCTCATTTTAAAAGTGCAAGAGATGAAACGACTGTCACGGTGACAAAAAGACACCAGTGCGCGCCTAGTCTTACAGTATCGAAGTAATATATACTCTACTGAATTCGAGTCTAAAACGCTAACAGTCCGTAACTCCATGAACGATCAACATTGACCAACAGAATCATTGGCCCATTGACTCACCGCCAAAATCCGGAGCAACAATTTTTGTCCCGAAGCAAGATCTGAACCCTGACCCGCTTGCTCTTTAGACTCTTACTACCTATACCAACGAGGAAATCGAGGTGATACAAGGCTCGTTTTGTTTAGCAAAATCGAATTTCCATTTTACCGTACGCGGACACTGAGTGAGTGCAAATATTAGTACAACCATTATTGGCCAATATGCCTGTACTGTGACCACGCAGGCACATTCAGTTCTCCATACACGCATTAACATCGCATACAATCGGTCGGTTAACATCATTCCCCTTATAGTTTAATGGCTACAACGCGTACAAGTTAAATAGTCGTGCTCGCATAATGACGGGGCTATTAATTGCGTTGGTATATTGAATTCGGCCGCGTTATACGGATTTCACCTTGCACCCCTCATCCTGTGATAGAAGGGGATGGCGCAAGGTCAATGAAAACTTCGCTGGCGTACCCCAGTATCGAAATATAATTTATAATAGCTTACTGCGATCGCTGCTAGGGTTTAGCGTGAGAAAAGGGCTAGAGACATAGAATAATTGACGCGGATTAAACTTGGTCGGAAAGTTTCAGACTGCAGTAAGTAGGGCACGTGTAAATTGGAACCGTCGACTGTATTACACTGGGAAGGTCGCATCGAGCTACGTTGTTAGGTATTCTGTTGGGAATCAATGTTTGCGTACTATTTACTAGGCACGACCTCGACGGATAGCGTATTGTAGGGACATGGCGTAAGTTAAAGAGTTGGTTTTTGGTCTCGGGCTAGATCTAGAAGACATACCAATAAGCTAATAATTTACATAAAAAAAATGGATCTTCGAAATGTTTGTATGCCCATAACTTTAGCCCGAACGACAGGAAATTAGATGATTCTTGATTTTATGTACTCGTTCGTTATTGTTAGGTTAAGATTTGGGGAATTCAAAGTTACAAAAAAAAAATTGTCCAAAAAATGTGACGATACTAAATGTGCCGTGTCAGCTATAGAAGGAAAATCTTAGGATCTTGCTTGGTACAACACATTTGCTTGCTTTTCATCTTTCTTACTGGCGGTTTTAATTATGGTTGATATTAAAAATTCCATCTTACATCAAAGAGACGTTTTAACCCGCAGTTTAGAGGTTGCCCAAACCCGCTCCATAAACCGTCTAAAAAGCCGAGCTCGGTGACAAACTTGAAAAATGATTTAAAAAAAATCGACCACTCGACCAGGAAGCGGAAAGTGTGACGCCTCGCCTTCAGCTTTCAGACGCCATTATTTCATCCGGTATTAACTTTGGAAATATTCCGCAACACCGGCCATCGGTCCGATGCGAAATAAAACCTGACGACAATTCTGTAGGGTTCAATTTACATCGTCCTGGGCAGGGCGTTTGCGTCCGTACCGAATGTCCCCGTAAACGGCTGTTATAGTGAATCCAGTCTTTTATGAAGACAATACGGTGCATATTTATATATCTATGGTCTCCCAGTTGGTGCTCTGTCGCTCGGAGTGCCGCGAGGCGGAGGGCGATAGGCGTCCTTGCGGAGACGAGTCGTCTTTCATATTGGAAGCTGAGGGACCGAACAAAGAGAACGCCTCGGATAGAGATTGTTTCTATTCTACACTTTACATTTCAACTTTCCATTGTGATGCACTTTTGTTGTGGATAATTGAATAATCGCCGTTCCATTCATTCCTAACTATTGCACTGATTGATACAGCAAGTCTATTTTTATGAGGTAGTTATATAATTTATACTTATCTAATTGTAGCGATTGCATTTTTAGCTTTTCATACAGAAGATACCCGAACTTGTTGTCATACAAGGCTTTTCTTTATTTTTTTAAATGTTTACTGAAAGAATATTTGGTTTACATTTCTAGCCCTATTAATTATTCGATACATTAATTATTATTTGGATTATATGCAGAGCTTCAACTCGTCAACTGCCTACCACCCGAATTCGGCCGCGTAATAATTACTTTTCAAATGTATCTGGAATAAAACCACGTTAGAAGTAAGAAAATGTTTAAATTAATATTGCAATCTTTATTTTATCATACCCTTGATATCCACCATTGATGTCATGAAACCAAAATGGCTTATAACCAGCGTTAACGGGGCCATCTCTCATCAGACCCTTCATGTGAGAATGGGCATTAGATACGCAAGCTGAATTCTAATGCCTGGTCCCTTATTCAGACTCCCATCAACACTAGTATCGGATATCAACGAAGTGTTCTATGTCTTGTACAAGTGTACAACATCTGAACCTTACGTTTGTTACATAATCAAACGCTAGCGCGGCGATACCCGCCTAGTTGAGACGTACGCGCGCCGCATTCTAATGCCCTGTCCCCTATTTGCCCCGATAAACACAACCACTGATAGCCAGACAAGCTATTGCGATTCCCTCGAAAACCACTATTACTTGATAGGATCTTAAGAAAAAAGAATTGATTTTGTCGTAATCATTTAAAATTCATATATTGCTATATTCATTAGCTGTATACTAAAGTCTTGTCCCCTAATTACATTTTCATCAACACTTAGTACATAGATTTCTTATAATTGTAATAGACAGAATAGTAGAGTTAAATACTATTAGCAAACATTTCAGCCTAAACCGCATGTGTATTATGTATGTATGTTAAATCGTCGCAGACTAAGGAACTGTTCAAGAGGAGAGTACGTGAACACCTTTTGAATCATTCCGCTTAGCTTGTATAATTGACAGTTAATTGCCTGACTAGTTTATTTATTTATTGTTTATGATTTGTATGTATATTATCTATATGTATATATATGTCTGTATATGTCTATGTAATGTTTATAATTTAAGTAATATTTTAAGTACATGGTATATATTTGTCTATTTATGTACGATATGTATATGTCTCTTATATGTTTAAGTATATTATACTTACTTTATTTAGCATATTTCCATATATTAGTTTTTTATATAAATAACGTATTTTCTTTTATTGTGTTTCCATTTGTACACTCACCGCACAACAAATCTGCTCTCTGCATGACCCAAGGGTTGACTGGTAGAGAATGCTCCTAGCATTAAGTTCGCCTTTTGTACCATTTTGTGCAATAAAGTTTAAATAAATAAATAAATAAATATTATAGTTATCAGCAGTTATAGCTCATCAGTCCCAATATTGTATGGGCCTGAGGCACACGTACTCGGCTTCTAATGCTCTGTCTCGATTCAGTCACCACCACTACTATCCAATCTCGACAGTTCTCAGTCCTCAGGCGGCTGAACCATAGGCCATGTAAAATGTATGGGGCCATCGTATATGTGTACTGCTTTGTAGTCTGCATTAAGTCACCACATCACTTAGCTCAGTTTAGCTTTTCTTGTATTGAGCCTATACAATGTACTACGTCACTACTTACTTCAAATGTGGCGAGGTGTATTGAAGCTCGACTGTACACGGATGGCTCGCTATGGTGAACGCGTCATAATGTTTTTTTTTATGACAAAGGGGGCAAACGGGCCTGTAGGTCGCCTGATAGTAAACGACCCATACACCGCAACTCCAGGGTAGTCACGAGACACGTTGCCAGCCTTTGAGAAATTTGTAGGCTCGCTTTTTGAAGGTCCTTAGGTCGTATATGAAGTAGTACAATTGGAACTGTTGAGCCGCTAATATATTTGTGTGAGTTATAAGCCCTACTCAAGACTACTATTATACTATTCGATCTCGACAGTAAATGCCGCGGCTATGGAATAAACCCGGCGACGGCTGAGCCATCGGCCGTTGCGTAACGGAGCGTTCGTCAGTCCCCGCGGAGTGTATGGGGCCGGGGCATACGCGCGCTGCATTCTAATGTCTTGCCCTGTATTCAGAGGCTCGACGTCACCACTACCTTAAGATCTCGATAACAATTTTCATGCAAACAGCCTTTGTTATTGTAGGTACATTGACAGTGCAAGGTGACAAACGATCATTAGGTTGTTTTGTTGTAAGTTTCATCATCTGTAAAGATACGCAGATAAAATTAGCATATCTATAACAATTTTGATATCGTAATTAGCAAATGTAGACGTTAATTAATACATATAACAAATAGGCAATTACTTGCTACCATCACTGAACCTTGCTTCCTCCGATATGAATTATGCAATATTAAAAAAAATGCTTACCCCCATTCGGGTTTCCCTCAACAATTTTCAAATATAAAAGTCCACTATAAAGTTCATTAGCCATCTAGCCATTTTGACAGATTTGGGTAAAGGTGTGCACCTATTATGTTATGCAAATCTCTCAGAATAACCGATTAATAACGTACTCTATACCTTGGTCTTTTACAAAAGGGGGCAGGCTTATTTTTTTATCTGATAAAGTAATTAGTAAAGTTAAATCGTTAATACCCATTAACAAATCTTTACCGATTCATCAGATTAGATCGCAATCCGGCAGTAGGGGCGCCACCAGTACATAACGATGCGCGTTTTATCACCGGCTCTGCTACCTATAAAACATAACATTTCGCCGTACCTCCTGCCTCCAGGAGCGGTCCCCTCCTCGCATCTCTTTGTTCTCGGCTTTGGCGAAACGCGCAATATTCGCAGGCATTCGTCCGTTTTCCGTTTCTTGACAATTTAATCGGGCCCACTTAATGGTGACATTGATTTACTTTGAGCAAAACGTTTATTGTTGTTTCCTTTTTTTAGGTTACGTCGAGATTCTTTGTCATACGAACGCGTAAACAAGGTTGTATATGTACCTACATACTTAATGTAGCGATTGGGCGATAGCGGCAAGAGAAATTTCTGGGCAACAGCGGTTTGAGAAACTATGCCCTGCGATCGCTATCCCGCCTACCCAGAGTGGCGATTATGGGTGAAGCCTTCAAGTGTTTGCCCAAATTGGCGAACAACTGGAGAGGCGTATGTCCAGCACTGGACTGCGATAGGCTGATAATGATGATGAAGGGAAATTTTAGATGCGTTTCCACATTAGGTGTATCTGTGCCAAAATATACAATGTGGATAAGTGAAAATGCAGAAATAAAAACAGTCACGATGATAAGAGTTTGTCAAACACATCAGTCAGAAAACATAATATTGTATGTGGTATTACCGAAGTATGTACTTCCAAATTATTTGTGCAATAATATTTTGTTTCCTTTTCGCCAGAAAGCTTTTCATGTTTACTTCTTTTGTAATTAACTCTGTAATTTTGTTTGGTAACAAAAATAGAAAACAATGGAGTGCAAAAGCGGTCATTTCATAACATTAGCGAGAATAAAATGAGCAACGTTTTGTAAACACTCGTGACATAATACAGGAATGTCTGTCCCGGGTGGGATCGAACCCACTACCCTTGGTTTAAATGGCAGGAGCACTACCAATTGAGCCACCAGGCAAGTCAGATTCAAATTATTCACAGCGAAATGGACATAGCGCGAAACTTGACGTAATGAATGAGAGAGCGGAAATAGTTAGTTCCAACCACCGACATTCACAATTGCCATTGGCCGGCGCCACAGTCGCACCGTCGGCCAATAATCTAAATCGGTGCACATCAATACGCCGTAGTGCTATCAGTTGTAAACTAGTGTCTGCTCTCGGGTACTGACGCGACGCCGAGATACGTACGTAGTAGTGACGTGCCGGATATCCGTAGCCGCGAGTATCCCTGCGGGGGAAAAATATCCGTATCTCTTTGAGATCATCGTCATCATCAGCCCTTCGCATTCGACTGATAGAAATAGGCCTTTTCAAATGTTCCGTTTTAGATGAACCTACTGAATTATAAATATCAGCGATTTGGTAGCCCACGAAACGTTCTTAAATCATTTACATTTTTAGTAACCACGTAGGTATTTAAAACAAGTAATTTGGATTGGTCTCCCTAATCATATAGATAGAAATTTATTGCTGATGCACAAAAAGCGATTGTTTGAAAGACTATACTTCTACTACGCTTATACGAGCTTAAATAATATCACCCCTATATTGTACAACAAATGTCTACTACAAATTCAAAATATAAACCTAGGGATTCTAAACTTGTTATAAACAATAAAGCAGAAATACAAGATATAAACTTACTATGTACTAACATAAGTGTTATGTGTACAAAAACACGAACTGAGTCAGAAATAAATAAAAAAAGTAAACATTCGTATCTGTATTCCCGCATCATCGGACCTAAGCACTAATGATCTCATTTTCGCGGATCTACATTTTTAACGACCCCGCCACATCTCTAACACGTACGTAGTACTAGGGCATAGTACGCGCGGTCGGGACGCCCCATCCCACGCGACCGTCCCGCCCCCTGCCCGTAACCTCGCGGAGGTTGAGGCCGTCATGGTGTGTGTATGGGGTCGATAGATGGCGCTCCGCGATTAAATTGGCATATTGAGAAACGGTGTACTCGGGAATTGAAACAGTGTACAGAGTTATACGCAAATGGCGCTTTATAAATGGGCGGGCGGGGAGGGGAGGGCGCGGAGTGCACCTGGTTACAGATTTAAATAATCTGGTGCTCTCTTGTAAGGGTTAAGGAGATTTGATGTCATATACAATGTTGAGGAGCTTTTGTTTTATAACTAAACATTTTAGAAAATAATGTTTAGAGTTGGGGCAAAATTGTAAGACTCTGCGCGAGAATTAAAATACCCATAACTTAAATAAAAATACGGGTGTATCTTGTAAGTAAATCAATCAGAATCATTTGTTACAAAGATGGTTCATGTTATTTTTTTACTTATTTTTCCCTTTTTCAATTTCGTAGCGTTCTCAAGCTTTACATAAAGAAACAATAAATCATACACCTGCCTTTGTTCAACATAAGTAGTTACATCCTTAATAAATAATTATGTGTGTCCTCACTCCCCCGCCCCATGCTTAGATAGTAACCGCCATGAGTTGCATTTCTTGCCTTGCACCGTGCGGGTAATTGTAATATAATTAATAAGCAACATAGACGTGGGTAGTAATTTCATATCAGTAGTTACGGTTCAGTAGATAAAAGTAGGTACATTGAAATCTCAACAATGAAGTTTATATCTTTTTTTTAAATTTGTCTTAGGCATAGGAAATCAATTTATAGGCTTTGCCACTGACAAGACTATGTAACCGGGCAGGTTCCAAAAGAAAGAAGAGTTAAAGGCTTTGGCCAGGGGAATCTTATAAGTTGGTTAGCATCCGACATTTCTAATAACAAATAGAGAAGAAAAACCTAAAAAATACAGAAGGACGAGAAAGAAACTTAATTGTATTTTAACGCAAGCTTTTAATCATTATAACAATTGCTACGATATTTGAGTATTAGCAAAGTATGAATATTTTGAAATCGAATATCAAAATTCATACTTAGTTCATTCTATTGATTTGAATAAGTAGCACCATGATTATAATATTTTAATAATGAATTTAGCAGTCAGGGTAGGGCACAGTAAAATATTGCAAATTGAGTATACATAATGCAACTTATGACAACTCATAATTTACACAAACAATCTTCAAAGCAACAAACAGAAAATACTAGTTGAAGTTAATAACAACGACTTTGCAGACAATTACAGAAGTAGGACCAAAACTGTTACAAATGTACCGACCACAATAATAAAAGCTCGAGGGCCCAAAATAATCATCCGACATTTATATTATCTTGATCGCTGCGACCTTGATGCCTTTAATGCGAAAGTGAAAGGGCATCTTCAGAGTAGTTGTTGCGCGTTAGATATTAAGCTTGAACGTTTTTGTGATCGTTGTATTTAAACGATACCTACTAGACTACCTACTATCGACATTATAATTTGTACACCGTAAAGGTACGACATGTTGGGACTTTTGTATGCAATATTATACATCATCATCTGTATTATGTACACATGTTCGAACAAACCCTTATCTTATCTAAGATTTTAACAATTTGAACAATCGTCACAGCTAATGTCGGTTTGGAAAGCAGTATTCTACTGACACTGGTGTACCTCCCTTTAATTTAAGCGTTCACAAAAAATATTGCTGTAAAGCTTAATAGCTCAGGTTCTATGTACTTTTAACTGAAATTTACGAATAACCATTTTTAAATCTAGCTACAAAGTTCTATTCCTTTTAGTGTTTAATTGTTTTTATTATTATTTCTTGTTCCAATTTGGCTCGTTTTATATTACTATTTAGGATTAAATTAAATAACTCAAGACATGCCATGCTGGGCCACACTGCGCCATCTAGCCCCAAACTAAGCCGAAGCTTGTACTATCCATTATTATGGATAATATGTATTATTGTAGTATACAATACACCCAGACACGACCCACTCAGATGGCAGAGGACACTACCAAATGAGCCATCACGCCAGTCATTTTTTAAACATTGTCTTTCTCAGCACCTTAAATTGTTGAGTATACGGGTCTAAGCCATACAGTATACTTCAGCTGGGACAAGTGTTTAGTGCCGTGCTCTGAGACCTTACAATTCATAAGGTCTTTGTTTAAGACCGAAACAAGTAAAACAACATCTGCAAACACCGAACAGCTTACCACGGCGACTATTGGCAGCGCAAACGGCGAGGTCAATCATATCGTCAATACAAAAGTTCGTCCGCTCCGAACTGCTATAGCAAGAATATCCTTCAATTTCCCGTCTGTCTACGGCGAGCCGAGATTCCAATCGTTGCGGAAAGGAATCGACTAGGGATGTGCCCAGTGTCTGCTAAACATTCCATTTGATATAGGGGCCTCTGGAGTTGGGACTCATACTCACTCACTTGAATGGGTTCAATCTAACGTCAAAAAATATTTATTTGGATAGGTAATCGTTTAAAAAAGTTTACAAATCGTCACATTGATCGCATCTGTACACTTCACTACTGCTGTTGATTTATTAATGGCGTAAAACGTATTGACGACTATATTTTAATATTTAATTTATCAATTAAATTTAAAAAAACAAAACGATTAGTTTCTCTATCAGTTATAGAAATAAAAGAGATGCATATCTCTTGTATTACTTAGTAACAAATACAAAACTCAATCAAAGCAAAGGATGCAACCTAAAAACCGACAGTTCAAGAAATAACAAAAACAATTAAATACATAACAAAAATAAAATGCTACAGAGATTTAAAGGGCAGAAATCAAAGTTTGAAAGCTTGAAGTCATGATCATATCTCAGAATAAGGGAAAACAGCAGTTTCCGAGAATCGATCCAACCGAACCGACCTTATTATAGCAGGCAATTAAGAAGCACGATATTAACCGAAACACTAATACCATTTCAAAGCGAAATATCCCCACTTACGTTCCCAAAGGAGATTTATAATTCAGGTAATCAATGCATTTCACATTTAGATTTATTCCAGTAGGCACCGGCCGAATAATAGAATACTAATTGCTCCAGTTTTGAAATATTTTCCGAGTATTTTCGCCTTAATCGAGTTTAGCAAGAACTTAATTCTAAGAATCGCTATAGAATTCGCGGCGTTTCGTCGCGGCCCTATCGGAGCGCCGGAGAAAATCCTACTTTTTCTTTAACTTCTCAATTCTCAACCTCGGCTTTCCGCTCGACGACTATTTCCCATCCGTTTTAATATTTTATTTATCGGAAACCATCTTCGATACATTTTATCACTGAAATACAATGTACCAATTAAAAGTAACAGTTACTGGTGTTCCTCAGTATGAAGCTTTGCTCGCTTGTAAACTTAACTAACTTTCGCACTGTGAATTTTATGTTGATGAAGTCAAATTCAGATGATTGAGTAGGTAAACAAAGTCAATTATAGCAATAGAAGAGAACGCTGCCTTTGATACAGTGGTAGCAGGTTCGATCCCCGCACAGTACAAACATTTGAGTTCTGGAACATACCCGTATGTATGGATCTGGGTGTTTGCTATGTATAATAAGTATTTATGTATAAAAAATAAAATTATCTAAGTTTATATTAATTGTCTAGCGCCCATAGTACAAGCTCGGTCTTAGTTTGGGACTAGGTGGCGCTGTGTGGCCCAGTGTAGCATGTAGTCTTCAGTTATTTATTAATTCATATGTCAATAAGAGTTGATTCTTTTATACTTTTTCAGTAGCTCACGAATTGCAAATATGTACCAGATGGTTATTACTTTTCATACATTACAACTCTGTAATATTAAAAAAGTTTAAAGATTAAACGTTCACAAGCCACTGTCAAAGATGAAAATAAAGGCAATGCAGCTTACACACAAAATTCAGCGACCTTTCCGTTCGTACGAAGCAATTTGTACCGTTCAAGAGCTCAAGAGTTTTGCTAATTTCCCACCGCGCGGCAACGAATGAAACTTTTATTTATTCAATAACGTAGTTGCCTTATCTTGGACAAGTTTTAATTAATGCGTGTAGTTCGACGGGCGACTGTATTTGTGAAATAACTCCCCCTTGTGATGTTGCATTTGAATTAGCTTATGTTTTAGTAGTGCAGCTAAGGATTTATGGTCGGCTGATAGAGATTTACACCTTTTATTTATACGCCGGCATTTGCGATAGAGGAACCGTTCTGGGCTTTGTAAATGTGTATCGAGAGTCAACAGTTTCAATTGTTTTAATTGGATTGAGAGGTGGATGGAAATTGGAATACTTTTTGCTTTGACCTTTCCTGGAAAGGAACATTATTTTATAATGTAGCCATGCCATATAAATACATAAAAGTAGCCACCGTAAAATATGTTTACAAACAAAATAAACTTGTTAAAAATGTTTAGATCACAAAGCACTTTTTTTTAACCCAATGTTTGTTTTATTTATTACCGCGATTGGATACAGTCCATGTTTAATTGCTCTTATACTTAATACTATGTTTCCTTGATATATCCTATCAAGCTGGCCAAGTGCAGCTTTCCTTTAATATAAGAACGTCAAATAAATGAATTGAACTGCAAGTCTTATCACTGAATAATTTCTTGAAAGCAGTAAGAAAACCATTTTCAGCCCGACAAGCGTTTCGAGAATGGGATATCTTGATATTTCGCGGCTCTTGAGACCAACATATTAATATATCATGAATCTCAATACTGTTCTAGTATTGTAAGTGTTTCCACGAAACTATCTTAGCATTTAACTCGGAAAGCTATCTCTATCTAAACTATTAAAGTTCCACCGTACTTACAAGACAGTACCAAGTTCCCCGAACACGTCAGCCCATTTAAGCGTTCCCGTAGTGTATCAATGATCAATTGCTCAACTCCGGTTTGCTTCACTTGGTTAACCAATAGATTTATTTATAAACTTAACTCTGCAAACACAGAAATTTATGGAGGATAGAACGGTCGTGTGTGGATCAAAAGCGAGACTCTACTGCATGACTTTTAAAACGACATTTCTGTCTTATTTTGAATACACCGGGGTGGTTCGCATCCAATACGCATTTTGAATGTGCAATCAGCAAAGAGGCATTTTTATTGAAACTTTTTCTACAGACGTGTTGTAACAACCATCGACCACTTAAATACATATTCAAACACTGGCATGCATTTATTTCTTTTGTCTTGTCAAACTAATTAAGCGTCCCGTTTCATATTTGCAGCCTCTTTTAACCAACTTTCACAATAACTAGTTTCCTTAGGTTAATTTAATGTGCATAATAAAATACCCAAATTTTGTCCTTTCCCATTAACTTTTTTCTTCTTCAATTCATTTTGTAATAACAAACACTTTGAACATATTTACATTCGACATTGGCAAGTTTTACCATTTCAGCAGATATGCAGCACAAAATGAATCCATAAAAAAGTAAAATATACACGCGGAATTATTTATTAAGCGCACTCTCATCAGTTTCGATTCATTTGGCGAATCAAAATCCCGATGGGGCTCGCAGATATCGGTAAACATCGACGAATCGAAATGAAACCGGGTCCAAATACCGAATTGTTTTGCCGCGGCCCGATTGCCGAGTCCCCGCCCACAGTACAACAATGAATCACTCAATTTGAAAAGTTAAACCGGCAATTTTTACTTTCCATTATGTTCATAAATCCTCCCCGATTTGAATAAAACCCTATCAATTTAGAGGAGCGTTCTACCGCCAACTGTTTTCCAGCGTAGACACGTGTAGATACCTTGTTATTTTATATTGATTAAATTGTACGCCTGAAGCGTGGAATCTGAAAGCTCGCAATTCGACTCTAGGTCTAAATTAGCTTGGATCTACTCAGATCCAAGTATGTAGTTACCACGAACACTCGTTCCAGGTAACAGTTACAATCTTAGTTATAATTCGGTACTCATAATTCAAGTACATAAAAGTAGATTGATTTTTGAAAAAGCCCTGAATTGGTTTGGCTCGAATCAACTCATTACCTTTTTCAAGTATTAACACCACCACAAGATTTTATCTACTATACAAAGATTTATTTACATTTCATACCAATATACCGTCAGCACATTATAAACAATCTGATTCATTTCTACGAAATATCAATTCATGGATTTACCCGAATCGAAAATACACTTAACCATTAAATACCGTTCAATCCGAAGCTTAATACTGCGATTACGCTAATTACTCCTGTGATAACATATACATACGTAACGTATAGTACGTTACCAAGGATTCAATGCTATTTAACGTTACTTATAATAGTAGTGGTTATTTTGTATGGAAATCTTTAAGTTTGTATGTGTATTTTTACTATTAAAGTAGCATTTTGCTACCACTTTGTTTAGGCATTGGGACTAATTGGTAGTTGAGATTTTCTTTCGACAGAGAGCCCCTTACGGTTGGGGATCCGTGGTATTTTTCCAATTTGCCATCCTGTAGTAACGCCATTGCTGACCACTAGCCAGAACGAATAGACTAGTTACGTAGACGAAAATTAAATTGTTATAACTAGTTTAATATTGACAGACAAGAGTTCGTTTACCGTAAAAATATTAAGGCATTATTACTACATATAGAATAGAAATAGTCTATCACAACTGGTTTTAATAAGGAATGTGTGAATTACTCAGTAAACCTGCAGAGTAAGTATATTTAGAGCAAACCTATCGATGACTGTACCGTTGACCCGCTTTCCTACAGCGCTGAATTTCATTATCTTTTTGGCATCAATCCTATTTCACTTTCGGGTCTACCTGTCTTATAATCTCGTTTCTCGTTCCTACCTCGCTCTAGTTATAGAGGAGCGGCTAGTATAAGCTTTTGTTTGCAAATTGGTTCCTGAATACCGGAGTGAATAGAAAATATGTATTATTTTTCTTTGTTTAAAGAAAGTTCTTTTATGTAACAAACAGTGAGAGTAAACTATTTTGTGAATAACTACGAAACTTACTATGAAATACGTAAAATTATGGCGAAATGAACCTATTTGCTATGGTACGACATAACACCTCTCTACTTTATTTTCGAGGATATCTGTGAGGGTGCTACACTATGGTGGGATGTAAGGGAGCGATCCATCATCTTTTCCCTTCAAGCCACCCTCACCTGCCCGTGGTTTATCCTGGTGAATAGGCCTTGTATTTAGCTACGCCTTCAATTGTAATGGTTATACCGCCACCAATCGCTTACAAATTTTTATTTAAGAAATTTAATTAATTGGCAATTAAAATAAACATCCCTTTCCCACTAATCAAAACTTGAAGATCATTCATCTGTGATAGCATAACCGCGGACTTAACCAACACAGTCCACGTTAATTTAAAACAATATCCAACTTAGCAATTCAAATGGAGTCTTAATCAAAAAGTCCCCAACTTAATCGAGTTACACCAAGTGCCGGCAAGTTAACAACTTACACAATATAAAACTAACTGGCAGAGAGCCGTCGAGAGCTAGTGTTGAGTAGGACATACAAGCAGTACATTTATCTCGTACCTACGTAAATGAAGTAAAACTAATGAGTGAAGAAATTTGAAAGGTTTAAAAATTATATTACACATTTCATCAGCCCTTTATTTGAAGTCCCAATCGCGACATTTTGCGAAAGAGACTTTGTGCGTTTTCAGAAAGAGGCATTTTGCGAAACGTAAAGAGACATTGTTCGTGTGATGAACATTAAACATTTGTGTTTGTGCCGTGTCTGGGTGTTCATATTTGTATTTAAGTATATATTTGTGGTACCTTCGTCGTTCTGATACCCATAACACGAGTGCTTAAGCTACTTTAGGATCGGAGCAATGTATGCGATCTTGTGTGTGATAATGACAGAAAGCGACATGTCAGACTGGTAGACATTCGAATAAGCCATTTTGCGGCGTCGCACTAAGCACTGCCCAGTCACCATGAGAGAACTATATTGAACTCGGAACCTCTCAGTTTTCAGGTCGGTCAAAAATTTGTAGGTACTTGGTTTTCCCTCCTGAATCAGGAAGTTGGCGATGATGGGGGTGACCCATACATCGGAAAGCACGTGAAGCCTTTGGTCTTGTGCCTACGAGCGCGATGAACTGGAGTCCCATCGGATTATGAGATTGAAAGAACAAGTGAACGTAGTTAGCCTTACTGGAAACTGGCCGATATAGCCGAAATTCAGTCAGAAGAGTATTAATATTACCAAGAGGAGTATAGCCTTATTCCATACTAGCTGTGCCAGCGACTTCGTCCGCGTGGAATAGTTTCTTGGGTAGTGATTTTAATGACCCCCAGTGCTTGGCAGCTGGCAGCGGCGCGGCGCAGATCTCGGCGCGCTTTATATACCCGCGCAAACGTACAGCAGGCTCGACGTGATTAGTTAAATCGGCGTAACTTTTTTATTTATGGACCGATTAACATGAAACAAACACTAAATGTTAAGGGAAGCTTCCAGCAATATATTAGTGAAAACCGCATCTTAATCGGATACGCGGTTTCTGAGATTAGCGTGCACAAACATACAGACAAACAGACAAACCGACAAACAGACAAACAGACAAAAATTCCAAAAATCATTGTTTTGGGTACTGTTGCATTAATAAAGGCCTCCCATAATATTTTTTCACATAAATCTTCCATGTACAGACAGCGATTCGTTACATTTTTATTATATGTAAAGAAGAAGATATGACATTGTACTGGCTCAGTACAGAAAAGAGGTTACTATTCAAACACTATTTCAACTCCTACCCAACACTAATCTGCACAAATGTATGGGACCATAGCCGGCGCCATTTGAATATTTTACTGTCTTACCAACCAATATAAAATGTCAAAGGTCCGCCATCACAATACAATACATGCATTTGTTGCCCCTTTAGAAGATTTGTTGCCGTAGAACGCACCATACATTGTCGAGTTTGTATGCGGACTGGCCGGCAGAGTGGTCGTTTATCATTTTTATAACAGATACTTGCAATATTAAGAATGTTCCGCAATATACATTTTTGAGAGAATTTTAAGTCGTGAAGAGTGTAAGATAAACAGTCGAATTTATTACGGGTACCTACATTGTTTGCGTCCAATTATAATAACTTTATTTAAGTATCCTTGAGTTGTGCTGAGCACTTTAAATTGCCAAGTTTGTGAATAGGAATTGGAAGTCACTTTTATATATAGATTTTTTTAATTCAAATTCAATTCAAATTCAAAATTATTTATTGCATTATCATAGGTAGGTACATTAAAAGTTGTTACAATCATAGATAGCTCAGCCATGATATACCTCATGAAGGTGTACAATAGGTATTCAATAAACTCTTAAACATTTATTACAATTAAAATTAAAACTAAGCAATTGTCAAAATTCAGCAGTAGTGACATCATAGTCAAAGGAAAGCGAAAGAGAAGCCGAGACGCTGCAATTAAAAAGTATAAATAAATAAATATCCCAAGACATGCCACGCTGGGCATTTTGTAAATGAGCCAGAAAAGTATCCAAAATCACTTGTCAGATTACCACCGTCTATACATATTGGCTTGAAGGATACCATAATTTTGGGTCTATCGATTAAAGCAATCATTACTATTTCCTTGGGCATTTTATTATACAACCATATTATTAATATTACAGCGTATCAAGTAATAACTACTTAGTACATGTTCCCTAAACACTAAAATAGAATTTCCGATATCCAAAATCAAATTTGTAAATTGTATCGCTAGAGCACAAACAACGAATCCTCTATAAACTCGCAAACTAGCAGTTTCAGAGATAGTTACCGGATCGATTAATAAACGTCTCGATTGAGGTGAGACTCGAGCCGGCTGACTGATTAATTAAATCGAATACTGCGAGCCCGAGTCTTCGATTAATATTTAATTATACGGCAACTTCGTTGATGCTACGTAAAGTTGATATCACGGAAATGTATCGAGGATAGAACGGCCTTCCGTGCACTGGACGCATGGCTCGATCTTACATAGTGTAAGTTTTGACATATTCTGCCAGGATTTACAAAAAAAAAACACCAGAACTCGACATAATTGACCAAATGTAGCAGATCTATATTTACCAACTTTTCAATTTAGCTATTTTTAAGTCACATTGACATGTGGTGGTTATCTTATTTGTAAAGACAGTTAACTTCCATAGCTTTAGTATTTTATTCCTTCCATTTATTGCAATACGATATGTTGATGAACCAATAAATAAATTAGTGCGTTATTTTAACGCTTATTTCACCTTCAGTGATTCTTAGAAAATAACACCACCGTTCTATCTAGATATGTTTCTGTGTTTGATATGTTCCGAAACTATACTCCGCCGCTAATGTTGTTCCGTTTATTTGAAATTGGATGTGAAAAAGTTTGATATGCAGCTTCGTAAACGGATTAAGCCTAAGGCACAAACGAAATTATGTTACGTTGGGTAGAAAATTCAGCTGCTACATGGTAGTATGAAGCGAGTGCTTATAATAAATGCAGATGCATTGTTGGATGTAAAATAAAGGTAAATGGGTCGCTCTTGTTAGGTAAGATGCATTAGAGAATCAATCTATTAACGATTTTTAGCGAATGAACTAGAATGATCTTGGTATTACGTTTTTTTTTATAGTGGCTCGACATAATGGCTTCCCTGTGACAACGGGCAAGTACCTGTCAGTAACCGCCCTGCCGGCCCAACCCTAACCCCCCACGAGCTCCGGAAACCCTAAAGTTGTCGTTTCGTAGGGTTTTAAAATAGTAATTCGCAAAGATACTTAAAACACTGGCTAGATAATCAAGGCCCTATTTTTCTAACTGACTAGGATGATAGCAAGACGAGCTTGTCATCATCACCAGACCGCAGGGCAGCGAAAGAGGTTCTTCTAGAAAAAGTTAAGCAACTCAGCTAAAGGCACCCCCTAGTCTACATTTCCTCTACCTGAAAGTTGTCTGGAAGTTTTACCTTAATTGTACCATTAGATGTCTTTTTGCTGTACTTTCTGTATATTGTCCAAAATACAAACATCTATCTAGACAACTAGTACAGTATTTAGTCAACAAGCATTAAACTACTAACCTATGCAAGCATACCGCTTTGCAACTCACTACATATGTTGTAACATCCGACGATTATTTGTCACCGACTGACGTTTTTATCTCTGTTACATAGACGCTAATGGACCCAGTGTATATGACAATAAATTACCTAAACGTCAGTGCCTCGCATAAACAGTGGCTAGGCAAATAGCAGCCATTGTCCTAGCTCTCCGTAATCACGTAATGGCGCGTTATTTATTACGGCACATACATAAATTCCGTCATAAAGCTACACCTCACCGATGACCTAAATACTGATTTATTTATCAGCAAGGAACCCGGGGCGGGGCGTAACTCACGCGCCAGGAAGCGGGGAAGGATGGAACGGACACGCGTTTTACGATTCAGAACTCGTAAAGCTCGAAACTTCGATACAACTCTTAATAGGATAAGGAATATATAAAGGATTCAAAGGTACCTAGTGGATAATAGCATTCTGAGAGGTGAGTTTAGTAAACAAACTGAATGTAGGGCATTCGATGTAACTGAAGTAAGTACTAAGAATGGTTGTGACAGGCCAATTTAAGGGCGGTATTGTGGGTCAGCCGTAATCAAACTATCTACAGTCGAGTACAGAAGTAGACGATCACTTTTTAATGCTAAATATAATGGAGGCTATTGTTGCTTACTCTTAAAAAGACTATATAACTTCATGAAAATTAATAGACTAGTATTTAGCAAGATATTGTCTATTTCCTTTTAAATTCAGTTAACTTAGACCTTCCGATACTTAATGTTACATTAAACTATGTAACTGTAAAACTCACGTAAACTTTGTTCAACGTCTTATTATGTGCAGGATAGAAAAGTATTTAGTCTAGTTTTGCTGCCGACTGTAGGGCAGTTTAATTACATACTATCAAAAAAGTTCGAAGTTACAATTTCCTATATTACTAGCTTTTTTTTAATTACTAATGATCAAAGAAATTATTATGTTGAGAATGGTACCACATACGTAATAGTGTTTTAACATTTTAACGGACAATAACACAGTTCCCTTTTAAACGTATATTAAGTTAGGCATTCCGGAGCATAAGACAATCTAATCTTTAAATAGCCTAAAAGCCAAGTATGGATATTAACTGTTTCATAAAGGCTGAACATCAAAGATTCGCCCATTAATAACAGCAAGCTGCCACTCATAAAGCCCTCAGTCCCATGAAATAAATAACATATTACGGAGAGTCGTAAATGCTGGCTCGACTCCTAATATTAGTATTTAGTTCGGTTGCGTAATGGCCGCTTCGTAGTTCATCAACAGATTAATATAATTCAAGCAAGCATGTGGATCTAAGATCAAGACGTCATCTATTTTCGGACCGGCCTTGACACAGAAGCCGTTCAGATAGTTGAAAGACAATTTCTATTCATTTTCAGGTGCTAAACATCTATGTACAATGAATTTCGCAAGCCTAACTAACGTTATACGCGTATATTAGTTATAAAGTCGCTCTAAGATTTACCATGAACTTACGTTTTATTGTCATTGCTTAACATTCTTTTAACTATCCTCTACCCAAAAGATTGTCCCAAAGAGATCGCTTATAAGACCGCCGAAATTATACAACATATGTCTGTTATACCTAGTTGTTAAGTCAACTGTATGTAGTGCAATAAAAAATATCTATTATAACTCTTGTACATATAAGCAAAACGCCAAATGAATACAGACAATTCACTAAGCAAACTAACCGTGCCATATCATCCGCATATCACAAAACAAGCAGTACGTGTACAAACAATATTGCTCCAGGACTTTTCAGCTGCAAAATCTTTCCCGTGACGTTGTTAGCAAACATACAGGAATAGAGAGAGTCGTCAGCTAACGGGGGGTTGGCGAAACGAATCTAATCCGAGGTTAGTTTACCGAGGGCACGTCACATGCAGCCCCCATTCGATCCCGATAGAGCCACCACTTAAACTACAGTCAATTCTCATCAACAAATAAGAATGGTTCGATAGAAAACTCCGTTCGATGGTACAAACAAGAGATTAAATCGCAGATCAAATCCTTTGCTATTGAAATAGCAACTCAGTGTAATTACAAATTGTGATATTATTATAAGCAACTTTATACAACAAAGCTGTGATCACAAACTTTCAAGATTATAATCTGATTACGATGCGAGAAACGACACAGGTATGAAAATAAATAACAAATGGGGGGAAACAACTAAAGAGAGACGAGAAAATTGTAAGCGATTTCGTAAATTGTATCTTATACGGTGTATTCACATTTGGATTTCGTAAAGCAGAAGCGAAAACGAATATACGAGTAAGTATAGCATAGTCAGCAGGGATGCGACGTTAAACTTACAATGCGGAAAATCATATAAAAGTGCTAGAAGCCCCTATATATTTGCAAGCGAAATCGTTTTGACTTTCATTTACTCTAAGACCAACGACCTACCTTTTTCTTAGTCACTAATCAAGTAACTTAAGTGTTTTGCTTTTGGAATTTCCATACAAATGTTTTTAGTGTTGGCCCTGTCTAGTGCTAAAATACAAATAGGCTTTTTGCCACAAAAATGTGTTTCCGTCTTTAATTTATTTAAAAATAAGAGACAGGTATTTTTTGTTTCTAAATTAGACCAAAAATTACAAAGATATAGCCCGCTAAAGTTACGTGTGACGTCACACCTCGTGGCATTTTTTCGCAAGGCGTGACGTCAAAGACTCCTAAATTATGATACTTTGCTTCTTTGTTATTTTTTGTTTAATCGAAAAAAGAAAAAATACGTGTCCAATATTTTTTTATTATCTAAAATATGGACTAAATTTAATGTAAGTATTTAGATCCTGCAAATAACCCTATTATGATAGACAAATACAGTAGGTCGTTCAGTCTCTAGACATTAATCATCGTCATTATACATAAGTGTCCGTCTCCTCTGCTAAACCAACCCACACACCTAGACTATTCCCACACCTATTCATCGCTGTTTCGCCACTTAATCTCCTCAATATGTCAATTTAAAACCTATTAATATCGTGCATAGCATATGCGAACCTAATGAATGGCATTAAAAGAGAGAATACCGTAACTCGTTTCACGCGGCTACCAAATTAGTAGCCGGCTAGTCTTAAATCGTTTATATCCTTGTGCTATTAAATTTAAACAACCTAAAGATTGGTGGTACATAAGGTAAAATGATATCATCACTTTCGAGTTACAACCTATTTATAAATTAGATGCTATGTAAGCTAAATAAGCAACGGCAGCTGTTTCGTAAAATATATAAAATGATATTTATGAATCAAATTGCCCAAAATCTACACAGATAATGGGCATTTAGTTGAAAATTCTTCGGGTAGTTTGAAAGTGTCTACTAAAATGGACCCTTACAGACAGATATAGATATGACAGAGGCAGATTGATGTGTCAGCTATACAACAATTTTTCTATACTACTAGAGCCTGAAGGTCACAGCAGTTCATGAATGCCTTTCTTTGTGCATTTATTTATTTAATTAATTCTTTGAATATATTTGTTTTATAAATGTAATTTCTATCATAACGTGTATTTTACCTAATCCAATTAACATTGTTACACCACTTTTCACCGACAGCCACAATTGTACACGAACACTCTTATTAAACTCATCAGTTCCATAACATCAGGCAAGAACTCAAGCCTCGTCAAGAGCTAATGAAAAAAACAAAACAAAACACTATGCAAGTTATTCAAAACAGCCAGTGTTATTCACAATTTACTCGTTATCACAACGTACGTTTTTAATCCGCAGTGCGCTTTTTATTTCCCTCTCGTCGGTCTATTCGCATCCGCGTCCCGCCGTGGGGTCGCGGAATATCCGCAACAGTGAAAAATGTAAAAGCAACGCGAACCGACAGTTCTGCGGGACCAAGTAAAATATAGCGGATCTCGACAATTTGATGATACACGAGCATCAGCAGTCGTAAATAAAGGATGAGAGTAACACGCTTGAACGTACGGAATATTTATTTACGTAAGACGTTTTTGGGTTTGCTTATTAGAACCGTTTTATTGTTAATTTGAATAAGAATAAAAATAACTTTAATTGATACAAGTATATAATGCAACACTCAGATTCATGATTACAATTTGAAAGCCTTTGTTTGCCCTGTTGATCCAGTGGCAGCAAATGCTGCACTGGTTCGTATCTCGGGTCAGGTCAAAAATTGTTATTGGGTTTTTACAGCATTCTTTCAAGCGAAAGAGAAGCAGTCACACCAACTTGGGCTTCTCTTTCGCCTTCCATTAGGCGTAGGGAAGCCATTATGTCAAGCTACTATAAATAAAAAAATCCAAAAAAATACTGTACCCCACACTTTACGGCATATATGCAAATGGAATCACGTTATCTACCCATCCACTGCATACACGCAGGCACGCTTTAACGACACCTTTAAACTTCGAGAACTTGGCTCGTTTCGCATAATGAAAGTCGAACAAGTTAATAGCTCCAGCACACTACTTGCGTAATAGTCTTTCCCTAATAGACTACAATATAAGATCCCTTAGATGCTGTAACCTAGAGATCTGAAGAGATGGTCGGATGGCTATCGTTTGATTTCAATTGTAATTTTGCCCCCTTGACTCAAGATCGAGTTTCAAGATCAATACTTTGTTGCCGTATAAAATGTAATAAGTCCGTCTTTTAGCTTATTCAAAAATAAAAGACGCATATTTTTTCATTTGTAAATAAGACCAAAAATAACAAAGATAATATATAGCCCGTTAAAATTATGCATGACGTCACGCCGTGTGGCATTTTGTCGCACGGAGTGACGTCAACGACTCCCACTCCTAAATTTTGTTTAAATGAAAAAAGGAAAAATGCGTGTCCAATATATTTTTATAATCTAAAATACTGACTAAATGTAATGTAATTATTTTAACCTTGGACCCTATTGCTGTAGAGCCAGAGCTATCATAAAAGCCGGCATGGCGGTGGCAACTGACAAGTAATATATTTGGTTTCTTGTCCGTGACAGCGACTGCCGAGTCTCTCTTTCGCTTTCCATCAGGCTAGGATAAGTCTAAGGAAGAAATCAAAAAACCAACACTTCAGGAAGTTTTATCGTGGTGATCGTAAGAGAAACAAATTAGGGCGTAATAACCATAGTACAATCTCACAGACTCTTAGTCATAAATCTTACTTTTAACATGTTTCCCTCAATCCTTGTAAATATATTTCAACCCCCATACTACATCGCTTATATAGCGATAAGACAGAATAAATTGCACAACATAAATCTGTTATACTTAGATTTTAGTTGATTGTGCACTGTGGAATAGATTTTTTATCTAAGTATATGACTTAGATACAAATAGATTCTGAAAATTCTGAAAAAAAAGGGGAGAAACAAATTAAAAATGGCCAAGATGCGGCGTTGTTGTATTTAAGAGATATACATTTATGGTACCTTATTTGTATTACTTTTCCGTAACATTAGTTCTTAAGCTACTAACTTTTTGATTGGATCAATGTACCTATGTGATGTTGACAGACATGACATATTTACGGTATTTCGGTTACCGGCAAACGGTTTGTACCTATTAAGCGAAACAATAATACCTTCATAACAAATCCGCTTTAAATATATTCATTATTATTCAGTTAGCTCGAATATTTGCGATGTGTGGTCTCCGATTAGCGTTCACTGTCACAGTGTATTTGTATCTGAGTGATGTTAGTATAACTACAATACGTGACGTGCAAATAATAAGCTGAGCTCGCAAAGCGGTAGGCGTTTCTTCAAACCCACACTCCCGCTGGAGGGCAAAAGGCTCTTTTGCTAATAATCTAAAGGTTCCGCCTACACGTATAAGCGCGTAGTCGGTGGATTTCTGACAAACAATAACGAGATTGAACACCGGAGAAAAGTTTTCTTATAAACTGTATGTGGTAGGTGAAAGAATCAAGGCACGTGGGAGCGTGTCAGCCGAGTTCCAGCCAATAGAAATGTCTTAGCTGTGTTGCTTAATTTTCCCATGTGTGAGATGGGTCTTTAGCTCTTCCTAAGTCCGAAATGATGATGAAAAGTCTCACCTTGATCTTATCACTGACTCATCGTATCTTTGTTTGTTTTTTTTTTATGCAAGAGGCGGTGCATATCAGCAAGTGTGATGCCTAATGGTTAGCAAAAATACTAGTGAAGTATTTTTGTTTCCTTTTTAAACAAATAGAATCAATGCTTATGCTAAGTCTAGAAGTACAGTATCATCAAATCCGTTCTTAGCAAATATGTTCTATATATATTCAAGTAATTTAAAGAAAAACGTATCGTATAAATATCTTAATATTTTTTCTTGCTTTCCGGGTCATAACATTTGAACTATTTTTACATACTCGTGTATTTGTCAATATACAAGTGACAATAATGTAAAAAAGCCAAATGAGAAATTGATACAGCTTAAATTGTGCTATTTTATCTTTATATAAGCGTATCTATCTTACAATGTATAATAATTTATTTCGTAACACTTTATTGGATAGTAGAAATAGTGTACAAAAGGCGGACTTAACAATGAAAGTTAACTACTATACAGGTGGTTTCAAACATGCGCCCGAGTATTTACTCAGTGACAAACGTAACATACTGCATTACCAACGCTGTGTTGCGCTATAGCAATCGTATATTTGTGCGCTCAGTTCGCGCGACACACGAATGTTTTTGTCGGGCGTTTTTTCGCAATTTATTTATTCGCGTCGCAGACAGGTGCCGCCGTCGGACGATCTGCGCCCGCGATGCGTGTAAACTGCCTCTTAATATTTCATTTCACCTTTTATTTAGGTGCATTCGACCCGAACTTGCAAAACGTAGGCGAGCGCTTGATTTTTTTTCACACGTATTTTCGGAACAGTTACCGAAATAGATGTGCGGTATTAACGACGCGCTGTGTTAAATCCGTATAGCGTGTATTGTTTAGATTTACTATTAGACTATAGAGCGGATGGCTGACTAGTTTGTGGCAACGGACAAGTGATTTGACCACTTGTCGATTGTCGCATCGACTTGGCCCTCTCTTTCGCTTTCATTCTATATTGGTGCTACTATAAAAAGACAAGGCTTCCCGAGTCATTTACAAGGAAAATTTATTTTCCTATTGATGGGTGAGCGCGCTCCATTGTAGACTGATATCGCTTACCATCAGGTGAATTGCACCATACTACCCATAATAAATAAAAAACAATCATAACGCATACCTATGCAAAGTTTCATGGTTCCATACATTATTAGCCACTTTGAGGTAAATATGTATTAAACTAACTAACATAGAGCAGCGACTCATATAAATGAGTCTTGATTGATATCCGAGATTATATTAAATAGCATTTAATAGTTATGTTATTAGTATTAAATACTTAAAAATTCTTCAGTATTCAAGTCCGTTTACCTTTGCAATATAATGTATGCAGCTTGAATTGCACTGCAGATGTATAACACAACTGGTGTTTAGCGGAACAAGGAAGACGGAAGTCATAATTATAAAGTCACTGAACATATGTGAGGGTGATATACATAATAGGTTATTGTTATTGGAAAAATTATACTAACAATACCACTTTTATGCTTTTTTTAATAATCCATACTAATTATTGAGTTCTAATTACTTTTAGATAGGAATTTTATTATATTTTTCGTGGAATTAAGTATGTAGGTGTTTCTTAATATGACCTTCAAAGTCAAGTACACTTCGAAGTACTCTAAGCCAATTTGATAGATTTGATTTCTTGGGAATTTTGTAATAAAGTTGACATTTTCTATATAATAAGGTCACGAAAGTACCTATAGTGTGGATGGGTATGCTATGTTTCATACAATAGGTACTGACTGGTACCCGTCAGAATGAAATTTATTCTTTGTCATTGGCAGTTCTATCGTTTCCTAGATCTAAGGTACATTTCAATACTGACGTCAGGTTCCGAAGATAGAGTTTAGGACCCCTAGAAATGCAGGTATAAAATAAATATGTATTATGTCAGAATTAAATTCGCTACCCAATCTACTTTATATTTATATTAGCGAAGAAATTAAATTTTAACGAGAAAATACGTATTATCGATAAATATTTACTAGTGTCCGTTGCTTACTGATAAGATACCTTATCACATGTAAACAGAGTGCATAATAAATAGCGCAACTATCAGAGACAATTTACAGATAACGGAAATTTGAACGTATATTTTCACACAAGATATGAATAATACTGATTTAATAATGCCAATGTTATCTTGGCGATATGTTAACTTATTGATAGGTACTTACCGGGTTTTGGAAGAGGCGTTTTGAGATCGTTGTTTGTTAGTTGGGGATTTTCTTGCACCTGGTGAAAGAAGGACGTATGAGAAAATCTCATTTGCACATAAGTACCGAACTCTAGTGAAGATACAAGTAAATATTATAATGTATAGTCACTCATCTTAGGCTAGGCGGGCACTGGTGACTTTTTGTCACCGTGACAGTCGTTTCATCTCTTTTGCACTTTTAAAATGAGAAGAATAGAGATATCTGTCACGGTGACAAAAAGTCACCAGTGCGCGCCTAGCCTTATACTGTTTCTGTCAACAAACATAGCGTATTTTCAACTGAATGTCACTGTCCCGCTGTGTGGGCCATAAAGTCCCTTAGCGTATATTGCGCCAATCAGAAAACATTATACGAAAGTGTTTCGTATATCATAGAATGCCCGATAGATGGCGTTATAGAGGTGTGTGATTCATGTATCATCTGATTGGTCAATGTCAAAATGAACTAACCACTACCAGCTGCGTATAGTATGTGGTGCCATCTGGTGGATATTTGTTTGAATATTCACTGTTGTGATTCGTGTGTTCACAAACAATACTAATCTATGATAACTAACAACACTATGCTAAGTAAGGCCTTTACAATGCCGACAATCACTCAACAGTCATTTATGAATAGGTTGCTGGTTTTCATAGATAAATAATTTTTGTGAATATGGGTGTCTGACATTTTCAATATACGTATTCGATAACTTATAAAAGTCAAACTCACCTTATTGGTGTGAGGGTTAAATATAAACTTGTTCTCCAATTCCTTGCGCGGTGTCGCCGCTATGACAGACAGCGGCGTCGGTAACGACTTCATCTCCTGTTAACAACGTAATCAATATAAGAGCGCGTTGACACGATAAGATAAGAGACCTCAAGAAAGTTGTGATTGTTGAAAACGTCTATCACGAGTACGGTGAAGTTTAATGAGACTTTAATTTAAAGCTGGTGTTACAATAAGGTCGGCGATCCTCATCTTCATCCTATCGCAGGCCATTGCTGGACATAGGCGTCCACAATTGTTCGCTATAGGCTTTACCCATCCATAGTCGCCACGCTGGGTAGGAGGAATAGCGATCGTAGGGCGATGTACTTAATAATACACTTCCTGACTGAATTTAGGCTACAACGGCCAATCTCTAAGAATCCGATAAAACAGATAGTTCAAGACGGGCGGTGCATCCTGCCGAATAACGAACAAGGCGCTGGCAACCGACCGGTGGCGGTATAACCATCACAATTGAAGGCGTAGCGAAATACCACAGACCGATGACGGGCAGCAGCGTCACCGGAGCAAGAAGCTTCGCCCTGCGACCGCCAACCCGCCTGCCCAGCGTGGCGATTTTATGGGTATATCCTCCAGATGTCGGCCCTAAGTGGCGAACAGCTGGAGAGGCCTATGTCCAGCAGTGGACTGCAATAGGCTGATGATGATGATGATGAAGACGGGCGGAGATAGATCACGATTATCTGTTACAGTTCAACAAGTAAATCTATTTTCTTCAAAATTCACAACTACGATGTAGGTACAGTATGTTTTAAATAAATTACTCACCTTTAAAATACTTTCTATTGGCGGTTGACTGCTGTCGATTGCATTCTGCAACAAATAAAAAAACATATCAATCAATAATTTTAATAATGCATAATATGTAGTCAAATTAAAAAACAAACATACTTTAAACTAATCACAGACCGGTCTGGTAAGATTAATTTCTACATATACCATATCGTAATGTATAAAAATATATTAATACCTGATAAATTCTTATCTTAACATTACGATTTCATTTATGAGAAACACAATTTCACTTTTGATTTGTTAATAAAAGCTAACCACACAATAGGCTATTAGATTATTTTTATATTTGACTTGGTATAGTTAGATGTAAGGATATGTTATTGTGTTATGCAAAAATATGTTAAAAAACAAATATTTATGTGATGAACTTTTGTGTTTGTTCCGTGTCTAGGTGTTTATATTTGTATTAAAGTGTATGTTTGTGGTACCTTCGTTGTTCTGATACTCATAACACATGAAATAAATAAAGTAGTATAATTCTGCATATCTCGTAATACTTTTTTGCACGTCACACTTTTTTCCTACCAGCACTGTGCAGCATAAATGTGCTTATACTTTAGGATCGGGGCAATGTTGGTATATATGATGTTGTGATGTTTATATAAAGTTTATTTAATAAATCATTTAAACCGACCTCCAATCACAGGTTCGTACAAAGTCGCGTAATTACACACGTGGACTTATTACAGATAAATAAAACCCTCAACACATTCGTACGGCGCGCGTTTTGTTTCATCGCCTGCGCGCGACGCATTTGCATAAATCCAATGACCGTTACAAAAACCTGGCATCAGTTTCCGGCCGCTGGCGTTTCGTGCGTTACAATTTTTTCAGGGATGCTACGAATACTATATTTCGTATTCGTCGAATATTATAGACGAATATATGTATTTATCGAATATTATTCATGAATATTTGTATCCGTGGAATATTATTCAAGAATATTTGTAGTCGATTATGGGTATATAAGTAGCTTTTTTATGTATTAGCATAATCTAGCTAGTTGAAAAACAAAATCATCAATTTTATTTTTTGTTTTGATTATTAGCACAAAATCTTTCTTTCACGTACTTGTATTATTCGAACATTACGTTAATATCCGTATTCGTTAAACTATTCGTTGCATCCCTAATTCTTTTTTGTATCACCTGAAAGGTGCTACTTAGCCACAGTACACCATTACTTGTATCAGTGAGTTTTTATTAATTGTTAATAAACAAATGCTAACGACCCATGTAGTGCGGAAGTTCCAATTAAGAAACTACTTTCAAAATTGAAAAATAATCTACGTATCGTTCTGTGAGGCGTTTTCAGTGATTATCACTTGTTACCTGTAGCGAATAGCCGTTGTAAAACACAGGACTTTATTATGGGCCCTAGGAAAATAGAGTATGTAGCATTTTAATATCCTAAATAGAGTCCCGGATACCATAATTCCTGGACAAAATGTACAGAGACAGTACGAACAGACTGTAAATTTTTCTTCTAAAAAATAATTCAAGTGTCTAATGCATAGATTGCATTATCTTTCTGTTTCATTCATTTCTTAAAAGACGAGGCACACAACAAGATAGACTTAAGTTTTATTTATTAGAAATATTGTATAAATTATAAGCAATAGAACTTTAAAGCTTGTTGTTGGAAATAAAAAAACTTGTATTTGCATTGTATATTGTCGGTCAATGCTTACTTATACAATATCATTTATTGGTACGTCGCAGGCGCAGGAGCAAATTGAACGCAGGTGTTCATAAAATCGAAAACAATGAGCAAGCTGAAGGAAGTCCGCACCGATTTCGTAGATAAATAATATAAAATTGTGACCCGAGCGGTGACATTTGTTTGTTCCGCGAAGCCAGGTGTTGCAAACTTGTTATTTTGTTCACTATTTTTTTGTTTACATAGCAAAAACTATCCTGGATGCCAAAGACGTGACGTCTGCGAACGCAATCTCAGTGATTTGCTTTGTAGTGTCAATCTGAAAGCACTTCTTATACTATTCTTAGTACACACGCATTGCACTTACCGCTTTTGATGTTCAGAAATACAAAGAACGCAAAACAATAACTAAAGTTGTAAATAAACAGCTAAAATGGTAACCACTTATCTAATAATGCCCTATACTATACTACAAGTTTAGCCACATAACATCATCATCAGGCTTTCGCAGTCTACTGCTATACATAGGCCTTTCCAATAGTTTGCCACTTTAATCAATCGTGGGATTCTCGCATACAGCACTAGGACACACTAGCCACATAGGACTTTTCTAAAGATTTTACATATTTTCTATGGTTCACATCGCAAATGTTTGGTAACTTATCTTATTAACAGAAATTACACCTCACTTTACAAACTAATGTTGTATTTACACAGGCACTAACTTAACATATTTAGATAAAGCAACACGTAATGCTATGTCGTACACGTATTGTACGTCATCAATTGTCAAACTAAATTCATGAAAATGAATTCAGTAATACTGCCCAAATGTCTAGTTATCCATCATAAGTTTAATGCGAAGAAATATTATTTTCTTAGTAAGTGTGTAATACAACGTTATGACAAAAAATGTTTTATAAATCTTTCACCGAATCAAGGGAGAAATCATTCATGAAATAGTTACGCCAGTCTGTGTCTCGCACGCAAGATTATTTATGGACAGTAAAATAAATCATGTTTTATTCAGCACATACGTTCTATTCTTATAAGATACTCGAAGACAGTTGAATTATAAACAAAAAATATACATATTACACTCCAATAAGCGTACTCTAATATATTTTGTAATAACTTTTAGATAGAACGTCAGACCATAAAAAAATATTTTATGATAGGTCATAATATCCCTTTGAAACCATTTTCAATTTAAGCCTCATGTGATATTGAACGCGTCCACAAATTACTTCTATTCAAGTAGAAGTTATTTACGTACGGCACGATAATAAGATGCGTTAAAGAACATAAAGGGTTTGGACAAATTTGCACAGTCAAGTATAAAACTACTTTTACGAGAAAACATTATACCTTCTTAGCGCGTCGGGCGATTAAATTTAGGGCAACTTTACGACCGCAATGCCTTGTGATTTACGACTTAACGCCAGTAAAGTATTGTGTTATTGTTGAAGGAATCTGCGTAAGTAAAACGGTTCTAAACATTGATGATTCAAACGTGTATCTTTTGTCTTTATCACTTTCGCGAGTGTGAAGGAGAAAGCATTTTACGGCAAACGCTGTGTTTTGTGTAAGAGTACATTTTATAGGGAGCCGAGGTTAACAGTCTGAAGCTGAACATTGTATCATATACAATAAATATACATTTTGTAATATAGGTATGATGAAGTAGAATAAATTTGTTAAAATGTATAACGATAAAAATTTCCAAAAGTCAAGCATGATGAAGTAAAAAAAAATATTAAAAATGTATAAAGATAAGATAATATTTCCAAAAGTCGTATCAAATCTTTTTAAATCTCTCCCCTTATGGTACAGGACCTTGAAAATGTCGTCAGATGGCGACCACCTGTGTTCAACGTGTGCGCAAACCCAACTGTATACTCTCGATATTTAATAGACATACTTAGATTTAATAACGGAGACGTCGTTAAAAGATTTATTGTTATAACCATTTGCTTTCAAAACGCAATACAAGTATGCGATGCATGGAAATAATGCATAAAGTAGCATAATTTTGAAAATAATATACCTACTGGCGATATGACTGCCTAAATTGTACAACAAATGTCTAATAAATCTAGTTTTAAATCAATTGTATGGTGTGCAATGAATAATGTATCTATCTACTGATAGAATTATCTCTGTCGTATATTAATACGTAGAGCAAAAAGCTCTGTTATTTTTCCGTGTAGTTAAATTTTATTAGACATACAAATGAGGTAAATATATCGGTCCATTACATTAACTATCCATCCTAGGTAAAAGCGAAGTTATAGGGCTTAAAACGAATTTAAATAGAATTTAAAAATGCCAAGATAGAACGCCTAATTATTCAGCTTTTCCACTTAGAGACAACACTTTGAAACAAGAAGTGGCACTGCAAAATAGTAAGTCTCTTGTGAAATCCAAAGTCCTCAGTTACTTATCTAAAAACTTCTAGATCCTAGGTGGGTTGACTATTGCGTGGGATGAAGTTGCGACGATGAAACTTTGAACTTTAAAGATGTGTATAATAATCATTTGAACTTTATTAGTTGTCGTGTAAAATCTAAAGTTTTAAAACGATTTCTAATGTTAAAAAGAAAAGCGTCTTTATAAATCGTAATAATTAAGAGCCGCAAAATGTCGGAAAGTACAATAAGCTGAAATTTCATTCACCTGCTCGCTACTTAAAAAAAAACGAAATAGAATAGACAAAAACTCTCCTTCAAGGATAATAGCCAATTAATAAGCAGTTGCTTCAAAAGTATTCCATTTCATTTCAACGGCTATAAAACATAAAAGAAGTAACAAAATCCAAGCCAAAGATCTTAAAGTAAGTGAAGCTTTACCTTTGAGGGGATATCTTTAATTAAGGCTAATCTGGGCAATTACTGCTCTTTCAAAACTGTGTAAAACAAAGAGCGACCTCATCGGAGGCAATGTTTTTTTGCTTCCATTTGTTTCGCATGCTGTATTTCTTTCAAGACAATCCGCAGGTTTTGTTTCATTAATATCTTTGAACGGGTCTGAGGAAAGCACTGTTTGCGCTAGAGATTACTTCCATCGCATTCATTGATATCTTAATTATGGATCTTAGTAACTACTGCTAATATCATACTACGTTCAATTAAGTTTAATATCTTTTTACGACGACAATTTGTGCACTTTCATGATTCTACATCGATTTAGTCGTAGCATTATTTTAATTAACAGTATATCTCACAGATAAAGTAGGTAAGTAATTAAGTACTTTACGCATTTGTGTTACCTACGGTAATGACAACCTAAATGTTAATCGCATGATTGTTAGTTCTAGATAAAACTCGTACCCACGATCTTCTATTGGGAAAGTATAATGAGTCCAATTGAACTGTCAATGTATCGACTTCATCATCAGCCTTTATCAGTGTACATTAGCGACCCGCCCTCGCTTCACTTCGGGAACTAAATATAGCCTATGTTACTCAGTGACAATGTAGCTTTCTAATAAAAAAAAATATTCAAATCGGTCCAGTGCTTTTTGAGTTTATGCGATACATAATAAAATAAAAATAAAAAAAATAAAAAAATAAAATAGTTTATTTTCATTTACAAAAAGTTTTACAACGTAGTAGATTGGAGCTTCCATTTAAGCAAATAATGCCTGTGTTTGGAAGCTCCGCTCTTCCTTATCAAATAAATTTAGTTACACTATACTATACTTAATACATACTAAACACAGAAAACCTAAGAGAAGCCAGTGACTCCTGTAAGTGTGCGTGTGTGTGTGTGTGTGTGTGTGTGTGTGTGTGTGTGTGTGTGTGTGTATGTGATGTGTGTCCGTGTGTGTGTGTGTATGTGATGTGTGTGTGTGTGTGTGCGTGCATGTGTGTTGTGTGTGTGTGTATTACATTTAGATAAACATAAATATATAAATTAATACATACAAAAATACAAATCTTTCCTCTTTATAATATTAGTATAGAAGTGTAGATTGCTGGACATAGGCCTCCCCCAATGTACCATTCTAATTTAAAATAGACAATTTTCAACATTCCATTGATACACAGATAAATTGACAATCCAATTGGACTGGTATGCCGAAAATTGTCTTTTTTAATTCGATTACACTTATCACTCAACACGGAATCCGATTAATCGACCAAAGGCTGACTTGGTGAAACCAAAATGGGACCGGCAGGCCTTAGAATATTTACCTGTGGTTGGAAACCGTTGGGTATCCGTAAGGGCGGCGGCCGGTGCGTAGGCGCACCCGTGGAGCCGGGGACCTCGCTCTGCGACAAAAAAATACATCATATTACTAAGAAGGTACGAACGAAAATGTGTGCCGAACAATGTTATTTTATTAGAATATCGTGCATTTGTATGTCCTATGTGTTTTCCTATTCTACGAGTAGTACACCTATATGTTTCTAAGCTCCTATTGCGTGGGAATTTGAACGCCGGTATGAACGAAGGCAAATCTGCGATCATACAAGCTCGTGTTTTATATACGATTAATAGAAATAGAAAATTAGAGATACTTCATACCGTGAAGTCGTGGTGTATGTCTATGAGTTTATGATCGGCAAATTAGGCAAGGTAAATCATGTGTAAAAACAAAGAAAAAGTTAAATGTATATTCAGAGATAAGAATACACTAGCTCTAGCAGGAGATCAATCAGTATAAAACTGTTTAAAGCATGAGATTATGTTTTATAACTAACTACCAAGGATGGGATGATCAGATTGTATATTGATTTCATGGATATTACCACACGTTTCCACGTGTAATTATCATCAAAGTTTACCAAAGGATCTTTCCTTTTTATTATTAGTTCAACATGGGGTACACTCACGGTAGGGTTAATAATGAGTGGACATCGCCGTTATGAACTGTAGCATATTATGAAGCTGAATAAATATTGAAGCGAGAAATATGAAACATAAAAATAAAATATTAGCAAAGTAACTAATAGGTTAATGTTTTGTTAGAATTTATTTTTATAAAAACGAGGAAAAATAATAAATATAAAACCTTTTTCCTGTGCCTATGATACTATAATAATTACTAATAGTGTATAAAAAAGCGGATATGTAGGATTTTTATAAAATGATAGTATATTCGTTCTGTTTAAAAAACCTAAGCACCATTCTATGTTCTAACAAAAAGGCATGCATTTTTTTGAAGATGCAACCAATTTCAATTGCACTCTATTTCGTTTCCGCCATTTTATTTTATAGAAAATAACATTCTGAATATTGAGTGATAACGTAATGAGCAGAAATTGCTTAACAACCATGGTAACCATAATTTAATGTGTTGTTAAACCACGAAACAAAAGATAAACTTTTAATTACAAGTACATTTCTCTTTACATTCCATATAGGTAAAACATCTGATCGAAAATAAAAGTAAACCTACAAAATTTAATCGTCAGTTTCGTGGTTTCATTTGTCAGGAATTATATTTTGCAGGTAATGGATCGGATGATGCATACAGAATGAGGTATCCATTCGAATTTAATTCCGGATAATATGTATTGCATTTCGTGGCTGAGCGAATTTAGCAAATAGTGTTTTTGCAACATACATGTAATAGTTATCAACTAGACTGATCTACTCTTGGCAGTATGTCAAGAGAGCGTCGTCTGCTTCATAAACATCGTTTGTGCTAATCAAATTTCATAACACTAATGCACCTGTCAAGAGATGTCACATATGCGTTTAATAACCGGGGTAAATAACTTATTGAGGGAATATTACTCGTAATACTTGATGTTAGTACTAATATAGTTTTTCATTATCTATATATATAAAAGGAGAAACTGACTGACTGACTGACATATCAACGCACAGCCCAAACGGCTAAACGTAGGCACTTGAAATTTGGAAGGGACGTAGCTTAGGTACCGTAGGGGTGCACTAAGAAAGGAATTCCCGAAATTCCCACGGGAACGGGAATTAGCGGGAAAATCCTTTTGTATGAAAAATCTAAACCGCTTAAGTTAGACGCTTGAAATTTGGCATGCAGGTACCTTAGTAAATATAAAGTTTAGTTATGGCTGTATTTTGAGAAATTCCCACGGGAACGGGAGTTAGCGGGAAAAAACTTTTGTATGAAAAAACACGCCACGCGGACGAAGTCGCGGGCAAAAGCTAGTCCTATATAATCCTCAGAAACTATACGTCTTGATACTGTGAGCATTACATTGTGTAGTGAATTCTCGTACTCAAAAATGCTTGGCAAATTCTGCGTCTCTCGCACCGTGAAATGGTGCAAATCGTCGCCAACACATGTCTTTTTCTTTCTACAATATGGGATCCTTTAAGCGAAGCGTGAAGCGACATGTTACGGGAGAAGCATATAACCATTTAGGATCATTAATTTTCGTAGAGACATCCGAATGTCGATTCCTACTTTTTGTTCTGCACCTATTTAAAAGTTGCAGATGGCAACTTAAGAGTATCATCATCACTAACTAGCTGTGCCCGCGAGTTCGTCCGCGTGCAATAGAGTTTCATCCCCTATTTTATCCTCTTGGAGGTAGAATTGATAATAATCCTTTCTTAGCGGATGCCTGCGTCATAACATCTACCTGCATGCCAAATTCCAGCCCGATCCGTCTAGTGGTTTGATAGATCACTATGTCAGTCAGTCACCTTTGATTTCTATACTATATTTTGATTACGTATATATATTATAGATTCTTTAACAAACTGTCTGTTTAAAGCACATACAATGTGTCGTGGCGTGTCGTGACGCGTCAATATAAATATCTGTGTTGACAGATGCCGCCACAACAGAACACATTATAATAGTGTGCCTCTATCTATACTATATGTATGAGAGAATCCGACATACTTTCGACGCGTCACCACACAGAAGTATTACCATTAGGCTCTTTCAGTCCATTGTTGGAGATAGCCTTTCCAATTGTTGGCCACATTGCTCGATCCTGGGTCTTTCGCATCCAGTTCTTGCCAGCCATCGTCACTCCACCTTGTCTAAGGACACCCTACACTACGGTTACCGAGATGCGGTATCCACTAGAGAACTAGTTTACGGTTATCGGTTCTGCGGCTAACATGGTCAGTTCACTGCCTCTTTATTCGGTGAGCTTTGTCGACTCTGTAGTACGTTTCTGCCTTAAATCGCCTCCCTTAACCGAACTCGTGTATTTTAGCAAAATATCAAACCAGACAAACACATGCCCGCGCCTGCATAATGCAAGCGTTTCAGTTCAGTATAGAACAGGGGATTCGGTGCTGAGTTCGCTTAAAAATTTAAGTTTTATGAATAGAGACCTCACTGAAAACTTTCCTACGTTACAGAAGCGAACGACACATGTATGCATTATACGTGTACTCGTATGCGGACGGAATATGGATGGTGGATGGCCGTGTGCACGAAGCTATTTCAGTGGAGATATCACAATCTCGCCGCTATAAATAAACCGAGCGTTTATTTAAAGTTGTTTATCGTGTAAAATTAGATTCGTTATTGATGCAAAAGCGGCTTTTGTTCAGTGTTCAGTTTTACAATTTGATTGCTGTAAACGGTATCTTATATTCTTCATTCTACTCTCATCATTATCCGGGCAGGATTTAAACTTAGCGGCCAATCTCATAATAACTAGCCAGGTGCCAATTGACAGATTATTAACTTTGCGATTTTTTCTTCGGAACTTTAACTATCATCATCAGCCTATTGCGGTCCACTGCTGGACACAGGCCTCTCCAGTTGTTCACCAGTTAGGGCAAACATCTGGAGGATATACCCATAACCGCCACGCTGGGCAGGCGGGTTGGCGATCGCAGCGCGTAGCTTCTCGCTCCGGTGACGCTGCTGCCCGTCATCGGCCTGTAGCATTTAGCTACGCTTTCAATTGTGATGGTTATACCGCCACCAGTCGGTTGCCAGCGCCTCGTTTGTTGTTCGGCAGGATGCACCACGGGCAGGTGAGGTTGGCTTGGAACGAAAAGATAATAGGTCGCTCCCTTACATCCCACTTTAACTATAACATAACATAATTATTACGCTTAGAAAGACAACCTCTACCAGTGTTTTCACCGAATTCCAACTAATAAAACTTCTTGGTCTCAAACTAAGGTTTCACCTTGTACTATCAGCACCAGATGAAAACTGGGGGTGTCTCCCCGTACACCCATACCAGACTTTAGAAAAGTTCATTTCCTATATTGACCCGAGCTGGAATCGAATCCGGTCCCTTCAAGCATGTCTTGTGTTAAAGAGTAACAGCCGCCCTAGGACATTATCAACAGCCATGCTGTGCATGCTACATAAAGAAAGAGCTCTCTTAAAATATATCCTATCTTAAAAACGCCATGTTGCACACGGTATAAACATTCATAAATTACCACATAAACATCTCTTAACACACGACCGTTCAAAATAAAACCCCTCAATAAAAGACATTGCAAGTTAGCTCCGAAGTGTGTGTTATATTGAGCCGTTTATTTTATTTCATTACCGCTCGACTCGAGTATACGAGTATGATACTCGAGAGTAATCGTGCGTCGATTGCCAATGTATGATTTGGCATCGGCATATCAGCGTTTGTAGGTCACCGAGGTTCAATTCAAAAGACTTTTATCTTGATGCAACACAATTGCAAACTGACAGCTCCGAGGTACGGTATGGCTGATATGTGTAATTACCTCTAGAAGCTTCTAAAAATACACGATTGGTGGCTTAAATTCGAAATGATTGGGTTTCTTAGTGCCTTTTTTATGGTCGATGTGGTTTCCGGATTTAGAACAGGGCCATCCCATCTCATCCCGTGGGTGACATCGATTGTAGAAGACGGCTAAGTGAATGTACAGAAACGGGCAGTAGCTTTTAACTGAGTACAAATAAAACCTACTGCGTTCATCAAACCCAGGCGGATTGGCACTTGGTGTACATATTCATAGGACCCTCGACACCACCTTTATTTAAGGCGCATGACGAAGGGGCCGGGGTTTTTAGCGGATATTTCCTGTCTCACTTCCATTTTCGAGGCGGGGCGAGTCCCACATACCCCGCTGCTCCCCCAAGCAGCGGGAATGCCTCAATGCATTTTCCCCGGTAACACAAAGAAATAAAAAAAGGCCGGTTGGCGCCAACTGCCATTCAGTGCCGTAACTAGGGCGGTGCCAGCGGGGTACGATGCTAGGAAACCTCCTCGAGTGGCCGCCTGCTGCCAGTCCCTTTTGATCCTTTGCGGATCCGAAGGGAATGGTATGGGTGGTCCTGGTGTACCCTGGGCAACGGCGGGTGGTAGTCTCTTAGGAGATTGCTACCCGACGGCAAATTCCTGGCCTCGTTGAGGAGGAAGGGTGTTTTCGCGCTCGCTCTTCCACCTCGGGTTGCCGCTCGTTAGTGGCGTCGTATGGCGGGCTGAGTCCGCGGCTGCATATTTTTGCAGCATTGTTGAGGTGCTATGGTCTAGTCCTCTCTCTCGATGTTCGGATTGCTCGAGCTTTTGTCCACCAATTAGGACAGTTTGTCTCGAGCATAGCTCAATGGTCCAGATTGTTTGGGTCCTGTCCACCAATTTGGACGGTTGAGTTGTTTGTGGTGAGCATTGTTAGCTCGTGGTCTGGCGGTGTAGCACCGCGGCGCGGCGGGTCTATCGGCCATGAACACGTGGTCGGCGGACGGACTTCGGTCAACCGTCGGGCAACCTGTTACCCCCGCCGTATTTTTCGGCAGGGGCCAGGGGGCTTGCCTTTACCGGCTGGCCCGAGTGGAGACAACCACAGTAAAAAACCACCCTGCGCGGCGGGTCTGTCGACTGCGAATATCGTAGTCGACGGACAGACTCCGGTCACCGTCGGGCAACCTGTTTCCCCTGCCGTGTTTCTCATTAGGGACCAGGGGGCTTGCCTTAACCGGCCGGCCCAAGAGGAGAAAACCTCAATAAAAAACCCCAATCCCACCGCTGTGGAGGCTCGTGGCAGGTGGGGCCCCTATTTGGGGGTCGTCGGCTGGGTAAAGGTCGGCGGAGCGGCTCAGCCCACGGGGAACGCCCGCCCCCCGTGGCTGTAAAAGGGTTACCCGGGTACAGGGGTCTCTGCCCGGGTGGACCGTCTTTTCCCCCATAATCGTGGGACGCATATGGAGAATATTAAACCAAATATCGTTTCAAAAAAAAATCTGGATGTTGAGGAGAATGAAGATACAGTGGCAGTGGATTTGCGTAGCGATGGAGCGTCTTTGGACGCTGAGGTTGTGGGAGCATCCCCGGGTGCTGTTCATAAAGAGGTAGAGGTAAGAGTGGCGTCAGATGGCGCGTTTGAGAGATGCCGCCCGTCAACTGCGGCTTCTGCTGTCTCGGCAGGGTCGGCCTTTTTCCGGCGACCAGCCGATGTAGAGTCTGAGTATGACTCAGACACTCTCACAATATGTTCCGGTGAAGGTTCTGCGTCTCGCACGGCCTTTCTGAAAAGAAAGAGAAGCACTCCGGAGAGTGCCGGAGGCTCGGCCTCAGATTCCCCCTCTACTAAGAATAAGGGGAAGAAGAAGAAGGCGAAGAAGGAACGAAGCCGCCCGCTAACCACGGACGACGACGTTGGCCCTACTGCGGACGAAAAGGGGCTGGATGCTGCAAAGCGCGTGCAGCTTCAGCCCCAATCGGGGCAGAAGGAAGCGAAACGTGACACCAAGGTGCGTACCACCAGGACCAAGGCCAGCTACGGCGTTCCGCTGCCTACTGGGCTTGAATCCAAGACTGTGGTCGACCTAGAGTCACTCCTGATGGAGCAAGTTGATCAGGCGGAATCCTTGGTTTCCAAATGTGGGAACATGAAAGGAACCATTAAGGGAGGCCTAAATGACACCCACAAAAATATAAGACAGGTGATCACGGAGCTGTCATTGCGCTCCAACACGGACGAGAGTATGGCCCTGCAGGCGGCATGCTGCCGGCTTCAGGCCGAGAACGACCAGTTGCGGGCCGACGTAGCGGCCATTCGTAAGGAGATGGCCGATCATAAGGCGGAATGCATGGCCTGGGACAGGTCATCTAGCCCCCGCCCTAGTACATCATCGGGTCCCGAAGTATGTAAGACCTCCAATATCCAGCAGATTTCGCAGGACCTCGAGGCTATAGTCCAAAGAGCCTTGGTTAAGGAGAGGCTGTTTATTAGGACCATTATCGAGGGGGTGGAAGCGCGTCTTCCCCCTCCCAAGGAAGTTCCCCGTCCGCCACTCGCCGCGGATAGGAAGAAGAAAGAAGCAGTCGTGGTGATTGAGCGGCTTCCAGATCCCTTCAAAGTTCCGGAACCGCTCAAACCACAAAGTGCTAAGAAAACGCCCAAGCCCAAGAGACCCCTTGACGTCTCAGCTCCGACTCCCGGCTCTTCCCGGGTGGCTCCTGCTGCTATACCTCTTCCTAGCGAAGAGGAGCCAGCACTGCAGGAGGACCTACTGCTGCCGTCAACCACGCCGGTCAATGACGGGTGGAAGACGGTAGCAAAAAAGAAAAGGAAGCAGCTCCGGACCTCCCAGAATACGTCAGGAAGCCCAACAGTTGCTCCTAATAAGTCCGGCAAGTCCACTGCCGCCGCTAAGCCAGCGGTTGCGAAGAAGAAGGCGCCTGCCAAGAAGAAGGCACCTCCCAAGAAGGATCGGCTCGTTCCCCCCAAAACCGCTGCGGTCGTTGTGACCCTGACCGCAGAGGCCGTAGAAAAGGGGGAAACATATGAGTCTATACTACGAAAGGCCCGGGCGCATTTCAATGTGGCCCAATTAGGCATCGGTGCTGCCAGAGTCCGGCAAACGCAGACTGGGGCCAGGAAATTTGAGTTTCCTGGCGCTCAGAGCGCCGAAATGGCTGACAAATTCGCCGCCAAGATGCAGGAGGCGGTGTCAGACATGGCCAAAGTGTCAAGGCCACAGAAGTGCCTAGACCTCCTGATATCAGAGCTGGACGACTCTGTGGAGAAGGCTGAGGTCCTTGCGAAGATCGTAGCGGGAGGCGGCTGCAGCGAGGACTCGGTCCGGGCAGGCGAGATTCGCCCTGGTCGTGGTGGTATGGGCACGTTACGTGTCACGTGTCCCATACCCGCCGCCAAAAAGATTTTGGACGCCGGCAGGCTGCTCGTTGGTTTTTCATCAGCGACAGTCAAAGCATTGGAGGTTCGCCCCCTCCGATGCTTTAAATGCTACGGGCTCGGACATACCCGCCCCATGTGCCCGTCAACTGCAGAGCGCACTAACGCCTGCTTTAAGTGCGGAAAGGACGGCCACAAAATGGTCACATGCACCGCCAAGCTTCGTTGTGCGGTGTGTGCAGATAGCGGGCGAAAGGCTGACCACGTTATGTGCGGGAGGAGTTGTGCCCCCCCGACTAAGAAGGGTAAGCTGCTGGTTAAGACCCGTCCTGGCACGACCTCTGCTGTTGTCGATCCAGCGGAGACAGAGGGTGCGATGTCCGAATAATGGCCTTAGTCGGACATCGCACCTTCTTGCAGACGAACGCTAACCACTGCCGCTCGGCCCAGGACCTGCTCTTTCAGTCCGTGGCCGAGTGGTCGGTGGATGTCGTGGTGGTCGCCGAGCCCTATTTTATCCCCGACGACTGGGTTGGGGATGAGGATGGGCTGGTCGCCGTATTCAGACGGGGATCATCCGTTTCTCCTTTTCTTGTCTGTCTCGAGAGAGGGAATGGCTTTGTTGTGGCGGAGTGGGGGGAGTTGGTGATCTTGGGGGTTTATTTTTCCCCAAACCGCCCCCTATGGGAGTACGAACGACTTCTAGCCCAACTCTCCGCCAGCTTGCTACGTCTTGTCTCCCGCCAGGTCCTGGTCGCTGGCGATTTTAACGCCAAGTCGGTGGCCTGGGGTAACCCGGCTGCCACTTGTAATAGGCGTGGCCAAGTTACCGAAGCCTGGGCGGTGTCATCAGGGCTGGTCCTCCTCAACCGAGGACACACCTATACATGTGTGCGACATCAGGGTGGGTCTGTGGTGGACATTTCGTTCGCCACCCCTGCTCTTGCCGGACGTATAAGGAACTGGAGAGTTGATACGGTGGAGACCCTTTCTGATCACCGCTACATACGGTGGGAGGTCTCCACCCAGTCAGATAGGCTTCCACAAACCGGTTCGCAAAGGGCTTCGTTCCCTAGGTGGTCGATCTCGCACCTGGACCGAGAGGTAGCCAGGGAGGCTGCGTTTGCCCAGGACTGGTTCGCGCCTCCTTCCGTCGGTGCCGATGTGGACTCGGCCGCATCTCTCTTGCGATCCGCCTTGACTGAGGTTTGCAACGCCAGTATGCCTCGGTCCAAGCGTCCCTCCCCGCGGAGGGCCGTTTATTGGTGGAACGAGGAGATAGCGGAACTCAGAACGGCCTGCCTCCGGGCCCGGCGCCTTTTCCAGCGCTGTCGACGTCGCCGCCAGAACAGGACGCCTGGTGATGAGGACCGCCTATATGCCTCCTACGTAGAGGCTAGGAGGGTCCTCAAAACCACTATCGGAGAGGCAAAGGACAGGGGTCGGCGCGAGATGCTTGAGAGCCTCGATAACGATCCGTGGGGGAGACCGTACAGGGCGGCGCGTAATCAACTGCGTCCCATTGGTCCCCCACTGACGGAGACTCTCGAGCCCGGTCTGCTAGGGGAAGTGGTCCGGGCCCTTTTTCCGGCCAGGTCAACCACATTCTCCCCACCAACAATGTGTCGCCACAGGACAGTCTTTCCGGAGACCATTCCTCCAATTTCGTCGGAGGAACTTAGCTCGGCGGCATCCTGCCTCCGTGCTAAGAAGACTGCTCCTGGTCCAGACGGCGTCCCGGCCCGAGTGGTGGCCCTGGCCATTACTGAAATGGAGAATAGGTTTCGGGATCTTTTCGACCAATGTTTGGCGGCCGGCAGATTCCCGAAACCTTGGAAGGAGGGCCAATTGTGCCTCTTAAGAAAAGAGGGGCGTCCGGTTGACTCCCCATCGGCCTACCGGCCTATTGTCCTCCTGGATGAGGCCGGGAAGCTCTTTGAGCGGATCGTGGCGGGCCGTATCAATGAGCACCTGCAGGGAGTCGGACCGGACTTATCGAACCGACAGTTCGGCTTCAGGAAGGGGCGATCTACTATAGATGCCCTTTCCCAATTGAAGGAGACTGTGAAGGAGGCGGAACAGCGTGGGGAGGGTGTGTTGGCGGTATCTTTCGATATAGCCAACGCATTTAACACAATCCCCCACGCCACCATCCTGGAGGCCCTGCATTTCTTTGGCCTCCCCGCCTACCTGCGGTCCCTCCTAGCGGACTACCTGACCGATCGATCGGTGGTCTACTATGATCGGAGCGGCGTTCTGCGTCGGCATGTCGTCGAGTCCGGTGTTCCACAGGGGTCTGTCCTGGGCCCCCTGTTATGGAACATCGGATTCGACTGGGTTTTGCGCGATGTCCTCCTCCTAGATACGAGTGTCATCTGCTATGCGGATGACACTCTACTTACGGCTCGGGGGAGGGACTATAATGTAGCGGCACGTCGGGCTTCAGCTGCAGGATCACTTTTGGTCCAGCGCATCGGCCTCTTGGGTCTGCGGGTGGCGCTGGAGAAGACCGAGGCCATTTACTTTCATGGACCTCGGCAGCGCCGCCCTCCCGACGCTCATATAACCGTCCAGGGCATTAGGATCGAGGTGGGGACTCTGCTAAAATATCTGGGTCTCCTATTGGATGTGCGGTGGCAATTTGGTCCCCATTTCAAAGGGTTGTTACCGCGCCTCCTCAAAGCTGCGGGCGCATTGTCGTGGCTTCTCCCCAATATTGGGGGACCCAAGACTGGCTGCCGGCGGTTGTATGCCGGCATTATCCGAAGTATGGCGCTCTACGGAGCGCCGATATGGGCGGACGCCGTTAGCCGGACGGATAACGCGCGGAACCTGCGGCGGCCCCAGAGGGCAGTCGCCCAAAGGGTCGCTCGGGCCTACCGCACCGTCAGCTTCGACGTCTCTTGCGCCCTGGCTGGGACACCACCTTGGGGGCTGGAAGCCCAGGTACAGGCCAGGGTGTATCAGTGGATGGCGGCAGAGAGAGCGCGCGGGGAGCGCCCTGCGCCCGCCGAGAGGGGCGCAATCAGACAGGAGGCTCAGGAGGATCTAGTCCTTCTGTGGAAGGAGGGCCTTGCCTCTGCAGTATTCGGCAGGTACTTTTTGGACGCCGTGGTGCCGATCTTTGACGACTGGTTGGACCGGCCCCACGGGTTCCTCACCTTCCGTCTTGTGCAGATTTTGTCCGGACATGGTTGTTTCGGGCAGTATCTGCACAGGATCGGGAGGGAGGAATCCTCGGGGTGTTGGGAGTGTGGGGCTGATCGCGACTCGGCGGAGCACACTCTGGTCGAGTGCTCCGCATGGGCCGCGCAACGTGCCGTTCTGGCCGGCACAATAGGGCCCGTTGTTTCGCTCTCCACCGTCGTTTCGGCCATGGTGGGGAGCCGCCCAGCGTGGGTAGCTGTGTCCTCCTTCTGCGAGACTGTCATGTCCCAGAAGGAGGCCGCGGAGCGAGAACGGGAGGATGACCCTTCCGCTCCTGCGCTCCGCCGTCGCAGAGGTGGCCGGACTCGGCGAATCTATCGCACATTTTTGCCGCCTGACGGGGTCGAGCCGGTAGGTGGTGTGGGGGCACCGCCGCCGGCATTGCACGGACCCCCGTCTTCGTCGGATGGGAGTGGGCTCACCCTTCGGACCACTCCCATGACTCCCCCCTAGAGGGGGAGCCTGTTGGAGCCTGTCCTGACCAGGCTGCGTCGGTGATGTCTTGGTGGACATATACATAGGACCCTCGACACCACCTTTAAGGCGCATGACGAAGGGGCCGGGGTTTTTAGTGGGTATTTCCTGCCTCACTTCCATCTTCGAGGCGGGATGAGTCCCACATATCCCGCTGCTCTCCCAGGCAGCGGGAATGCCTAAATGCATTTTCCCCGGTAACACAAAAAAAAAAAAAAAAAAAAAAAAAAAGGGCGGTGCCAGCGGTGCCAGCGGTGCCCAGGCACAGGGCGCAGACCCTGGAGGGCGCACAAATGATCAGACCACATTTTTCAGGGGCGCAGTTTCCAAAGCTCGCACGGGGCGCATAATATACTAGTTCCGGCACTTCTGTCGTTGGGGGGAGTCTATGTCCAGCAGTTGACGTTTGCGTTGATTTCGAACATTTTTTAATAGGAAAATATCAACTGGGCAGTAAATCAATTGCTAGTAACTTTACTAAGCATATTGACGAACTAGCGTGTTTTGTAAACAGCGTGGTGCGCAAGCGGCTAAACAATGGGCACCTATAGCTAGACGTTGCCAGTTAGGTCACGTCTCAGACCAAAACATAATTAGTCGCCTTGAACCAGGCAGGCCCTTATATGCCATATTTGGGTTTTAAGCCAATTACAGATGTGTTTTGTCTAGTTAAGCTTCGGCGAACAGAACCCACTATGCTGAGCCAAAATATATAAAAATAAAATACTATGGGTTCTTATGTAGTAGCAAACTTCGACCATCAACTAGATTGGTGTCCATCATCAGCCTATCTTAGTCCACTGCTGGATAAAGGCCTCTCCAGCTGTTCACCACTTTGGGCAACCTGAATTTACCCATAATTGCCACGCTGGGCTGGTGATCGCAGGGCGTAACTTCTCGCACCGGTGACGCTGCTACCCGTCATCGGCCTGTGGTTTTGAGCTACACCTGCAATCGCGATGATTATTATACCGCCACCAGTCGGTTGACAGAGCCTCGTTTGTTATTCAGCAGGATACGCCACGAGCAGGTGAGGGTGGTTTGGAACGAAAAGATAAAGGGTCGCTCCCTTACATCCCATTTGTACACAAATACGTTTAATATTGTCAATGATTGTTTCAACTTTTTCTAAACACATCATTTACCTTTGAATACAGAACCATATCTTTGTGGAGCACTTACATAATAGGTTTTTTCTCCATGTATATTGAAGATTACTCAATAACTGAAGGGGTTCGTCGAGAGATCTCTGAGATCCACATAGACCCAATTAGTAATAAACCACATATGTTTTCCCTATCCTAACAATACGGGATTCTTTTGAAGGAAAACCATGGCAACTGATTGGTTACTCGTGTTGCAAGTTAGCTATAGCTTTAGATAGTAGGGGAGAAAGTAAAGTGTGACTATAAACAGAATGAAGTAGAATAATACTCTCCCGTCATCCTTCTGAATAACAAACGAGGCTCTGGCAACCAACTGGAGGTGGTATAACCATCACACTTGAAGGCGTAGCTGTAGTAGCACTGGAGCGAGAAGCTACGCCCCGCGATCGCCAACCCGCCTGACCAACACGGCGATAATAAGTAAATCCTCAAGGTGTTTGCCCAAATTGGCGAATAACTGAAGAAGCCTATATCCAGCAGTAGACTGCGATAGGCTGATGATCATGCATCGGTGGGTATATAAATAACCCAAGACATGCCACGCTGGGCCACACATCGCCATCTAGCCCCAAACTAAGCCGAAGCTTGTACTATGGGTACACTAGACAACTGTTAACCTCCTTAGATACTTTTTTTTTATAAATAAATACATATTATACATAGTAAACACCCAGACCAATACAAACAGACATGTTCATGAACACAAATTTTGTTACTGTCAAACCCACGTATTTACTTGCGGGAATCAAACCCACGAACCTAGGCTCGGAATGCAGAGGTCACTACCAACTGAGCCATCGAGCCAGTCATACATGAACTGTATATAAATATATATATGATGGTTACCTTGTTGTAGTTGTAAGGGCGGTGGTGTATGCGGCCATTTTGGGGCGCGTGCGCAGGTTTCTTGAACTCGCTTTCGCGCCGGGACGGGGGACCTGTAACAATTAATAAAACCATTAGTATATTAATAGTTATGTTCTATACTTATAATAAATCTGTAGAAAAGTCAATTCTGTATGAAATATTTTTTCAAAATAACAGGGGTGATAAGTGATCGATACTGATGCCAAAAATGCAATCAGTAAATTTTTTGTCTGTCTGTCTGTATGTTGGTTATAGAAAAAGAAACTACTGGACAGATTTTGACGAAACTTGGTGCAATTATTTTTCATACTCTTGGGCAGGTTATAGTCTACTTTTCATCACGCTACAATCAATAGGAGCAGAGCAGAGTAGCTTCTCGCTCCAGTGACGCTGCTGCCCGTCATTGGACTGTGGTATTTAGCTACGTCTTCAATTGTGATGGTTATACCGCCACCAATCTGTTACCAGCGCCTCGTTTGTTATTCGGCAGGATGCACCACGGGCAGGTGAGGTTGGCTTGGAGCGAAAAGATGATAGGCCGCTCCCTTACATGCCCATCGGGCGTAGGGAAGTCATTATGGCCTGCTAATATAAAAAAAAATGACGCGCATCAAACGCACAGCGTCGCCACGTTACGTGTCGCAACCACATCCGATGTTGATAAACACGCCACCCAGTCACGTGGCTGCCACTTTGCGCTATCGCAATGCTAAAAAAAAACCGGTCAAGTGCGAGTCGTAATAGTGCACGAAGGATTCCGTGCCAATATTGGGCAAAAGCAGATTATTTTTGACGTAAGATCATGCCATTTCTTGTTATTGTTTTAGAGCAAAAAACGGCAATGATATCATGTTGCTGTATGGGAGACGTCCATATTTATTTTAATTTAATTGTTTACTTTCAAAGTTAATATAGGTATAAATAAATATTTCAAGAGTCTACCTGTTGCCGTTATTAATTATAATTGATAAATAAAAATGGCAAAAAAAACAGGTTGTATTTGAGCCTCCGTTAAACATTACTTAATTACATAACAGAAATAAATAATTTCTGAACATTTTAACAGGATAGATATCACGGTAAATGAAATACAGCCTGGTGATAAACGAACGGACTGACGGACGGGCAGATCTGTCTGAGTAAAAGATATTTGTGTAACGATGATAAGCTAGTTTTTTTTCTATTGTGCGTCTAACTCTGCGTATTTTATGAATAGTTTTTACCCTTTGGTTGCAGAACTCTAAAAAGTCAGGGACGGGAAGCCAGTCGGAACAACAATAAACTACGAAGGTCTTACGGAGCAAGTTAAGTTGAAAATGGAAAGGTTGAAAACACAAATAGCTTGCTAGCTAAGGAAAATTGGGGGAAAGTGGAAAAAACTTTACCTTATTTCGGCGCGTTTGGGGAGAATTACTTACCTAATTACAACTCTCGAGTCATATTCACGTGACGGTTCGTACTTGTTAGTGTTACGCAATTTCTAAACAAAACTACATTTTTATCACTACACTAGCTGTGCTCGCGACTTCGTCCGCGTGCAGTAGTTATTTTTTTCCCCTTTTTTTTTACATTTTCCATTATTTCTTCGCTCCTAATATGTAGTTGCAACGTGATGTTTAAGCCTTCCGCGATAAATGGTCTATTCAAAACAAAAAAGAATTTTTCAATTCGGACCAGTAGTTCCTGAGATTAGCGCGTTCAAACAAACAAACTCTTCAGCTTTATAATATTAGTTAAGATACCTAACTATGAGAAGTTTGAAAGGTTTCTATTTTGGAGAACGATTCTTTAATTAGTTAGTCGGACATATGAGCAGTGAAGAGATAGGTTGTTTTCAGATGCTTTGATAAGGACTTTACTACGAGTTACAAAAGAGATGGAAAATTTAATCAGATTTTTATATAAAAAACTGATTTCCATTTCTTTCAAACAATTGGAAATAACCCTCCTTCCTGTTGAAAAACAGCACATATACGTATGTAAGAGTTAATTATTTGATGTCATCGGCGAAGCCGCGAATGGCCGGGGTCGTGATTTTATGGATTAATAAAAGAGTAGGATCACTGCGACCCTACCGGGCGGAGTCGCGAAATCATAAGGCACTTTAACTCCCGCACAACTAGGCGTAATGATGGACCGGGCAATGGCTGTGTCGATAAAAAGTAAGTTAAATAAATATAAATAAACAACCATCGATTATGAAGATCTGTGTCTTGAGATCAATGTGGATGTAGTAGATCAGAAAAACTTAAGACGATACGGGAAATGGAATTTAATATACATATAAACTATTTTTAAGCTTATTAGACTAGCAAATTAGCGTCCTACACACAGGTGGGAACGTAAGTATATCATATTACTTTGACGTTTCATAAGAAAGGAAAACAAATAAGCTAAACAAAAAAGCGGCAATTAAAAACTTTTTAAAATTATCTAACTATAAATTGACAAAATGTATACAAATTTAAATAACATTGTAGTACTTGTGCTCATTATAGAAATTAATTGTCAAGTACTTTTTTAAATGGAAATCTGTCGATAAAATCCTCAAAATTAATCGCTCATCAATAAACAGATAATGTTCAGCAATTCACTTTCACAGCACAGAGCACTGAATAGCCAATAACGAAACCCGGAGTGCGGCGCAAATCGTTAACATAGCCGCCGATTTCATTAATTACAAATGGCCGTTCTAAAATCCCTAAATAATTCATCGACACCGCGTCCCATAACTCGCGCGCATCCCTGGCGCGGAGTGGGCGGCCGCCCCCCTCCCCCACGGGACTGCAAGGGGAATCTCGGGTAGGTGTTTAGCTGGTTTATGGAGATTGCCATCAGGACAAAGGCGTCCAAGTTACGGCGGCTAGATTGCACGCTGATCCATACTTTACTCTCTAGGTACCTGCGTTTTTCTATGGGCCAACTTATTTACGTGACGCGATACGTTATTACGGAGCGCGGGCTTTGGCTATCGGCTCGGGATAGTTACGCCGAGATCCGATTATGGACGAGGGATTTAGATTGTGTACGAGTATGTTGTACACATTGAAGTACGACCACGGATTATTACTCTTATGGAGATGAACGAATCACTAGATGCTCCTGGTAAATGGCATAAGATCTAGATGTGTTATTATGACCGAGGACACCTAGATATCATTACTGTTATAAATATAAGCTTAAACGAATTAATTATATGTCTACAGCATATTTGCATCGTCAATTTGTAGATGTTAGCATAATTATTGTGAAATATAAATCTTCCAAGTAGCTTACAATTTGTTTGCTACCTATATTTATAGATGTTCGAGAAACACTAAACGTTACGTTCCACATAAAAGTCTAATATTTATGCAAATGTGTATCAATATTCTCTTTTACTGCATCAAAATAAACCTTCCGCACAATATCCTTAAAAGAGCACAAAGCACACGGAAATAAAACGAAGAGCCTTTTTAGGGGTCCGATCTCCATAGTCCACGGGGCACCGACCAGCCCGTGCATCCCGGCCATTACCGATATTAGATTGTAGAACCATCTCACGTGGACCACAGTACCGACGGACGGCGGACCGTAAACAGAGACCGGCCGAAATGGACTTTATTACCGGAGCATACAGTGCAATCCGTTGCCTGATTAAAATTAGGGTTGCTCTCGGATTTAGCGGTTAGCTCTAGGTTTTGCGATGTTTTATTTGGTGAGGTTTTTGAAGTAAAGTAAAATATCTGCAGTTAAACTACCTTTAAATTAAGATAAACTTAATACATGTACAAAACATATTTATAGCATTGCGATATCGTGACAAGTTCTAATCCCAGAACAAAATTATCAACATTCGATTCTTAAAGTAATCTAGTGTAATTATGTATCAATATAGACAAATTGATCAATTAAATCAAAATGAAAAAAAAAACGAGGAAACATGTTTTTTTTTTCAATCTTCAAGATCATACATTAAACACTCTCAATAATAATTCCAATAAAAACTTTATGTAGAGACTAATGACTACTAAAAAATTTTCTTAACTCGTTTTTTTATGATCTTAAAAGTCTTGAATGATATCTATTTCACATTCGTCCTTAGACGTAATGGACCGAGTGATTAGTACAGCACAACATAAAAGATACACGTTTACACCGTTTTTATACATTCCACACCAAGCTAGTTCCGATAAGATAGTCTTGTTTTGTATATTCTACAAAGTCTATAATGTTTGTTATTGTCTTGTGTACATATTTTTATATATTAATACATATCTACAAAGCTTTTATTCATATTAACGACCAGTTCGGCTACCTATAACAGTTTGTCTAGAATGCCATCGACACGAGAAGAAGAAGTGGACGCAGATTCAATCCCTGCACAGTAAAAATATTTGTGTACATAAACAATGAACATGTCTTATCAGTCTGGTATCCATAGTACAAGCATCAGATTAGCGTGGGACCAGATGGAGGGAGCTGTGTGGTCCAACGTGGCATGTCTTGGGTTATTTATTTCTGTACTGTACTGTCTGTACTGTGTAGTTATTATTTGTATTTAAGTATTTATTTGTGGTACCTTCGTTGTTCTGATACCCATAACACAAGTGCTTAAGCTACTTACTTTGGGATCGGAGCAATGTATGTGATGTTGTCTGATATTTATTTATTTCAATAACAATGTGCAGCCCTAGCCTAGCCAATTACGCGGCTCACGTAGCAGTATAACTCATTTCATCTATGCACCAACGTGTTATTGGTCAATTTGCTGTTTTCCATTAGGTACCATACCCGCCGGTGACCACTAATGCGGGGCTAACAAGATCTCATCCGATCCCGCACATATCTATGGATTAGGAGGCTGGAACATCCAAACAGCCTCCTATCGAAACAATAGGGTCTTTGAACGCAGTAAAAAGCATCACTTATATCGACGATAACAAAATTTAGCAGTGTCCTCTTTATTACAATAGAATAAAATTTATATGGTACGTAAGGTTTTACAAAGTCACTTTTCTCCAGAATCTCAGCAAATAGGATGTAGAATGTAACTAAGTCAATAAAATGATTTACTAATAGCAAATTTGTTTAATCTCTGCTCTATGGCTTGCCAACACGGGGGGCTTCTCTATGCCCCAGAAACAGACATCGCCGCTGCCTACCCTAATAAAAGAGTTCTTTAAATCACGTTTAAAGAAAGGCATGTCGTGGCCGTCAGGAAATAGAGATGGCAGTGGTAGTACAGACCACGACCACAATAATAAAATTGATGTTGCTTAAATTTATCAAAATATCTAAATGCATGACCATAAAATTGGACACTTAGTTGATTTTTTTGAACGATTGTTAGAAAGTGGTAAGCGTCATAGTTGCATAGCTATCATGTGCTTGGAAAAATCGAACAGTCTTGAACGGGCCCGCTTTCAGGTGAAAGCTTGGACTGTCGTGACGTAGATCAAAGCTAACTGGAAAGATATAAAAAAAATTTAATACCATAAATGTCAATATTTACTTTAAAGCTATCTCAATCGAAACACAACCAAATAAAACATATTTTCCAGTAATGTATCGTTACTCGTCTATACACGTCTCCGCATTCCCATTGGGAAACATGAATATTGAACAATTCTACCAACACAAATATGTAAATGTTATCGCCGAACAAGACTGCTCCAACATGGTTCTGTTCGGAAAATCATTATTAATACGGTTTATTGTTTTCAATGCGTGCTTCTAAATACCTAACTTTATATTATACAGTATAATAAGCTAAGACACACTAAGTTACTAAATTAAGAAAAGATAAGATATTCTTTATTGCACAAACATAAACATCCACAGGAATTAAATTATGTCGGTTTAGTGGACAGACCAAATTAAGACCAGAACTCAAAAGTTATATGTGTGCCTTTAACTGCCGTATAACCAGACACTATAGAAAATGCATTGTTTGACAGTCACCGGTGACCTCACGACAGTTGACATGTTAAGACTGGCTCGGTGGCTCAATTGGTAGTGACCCCTGCCTTCTGAGCCAAGGGTCGTGGGTTCGATTCCCACCCGGGACAAACATTCGTGTGATGAATACTTGTGTTGGTTCCGTGTCTGGGTGTTTATAATTTGTATTTAAGTATTTATTTGTGGTACCTTCGTTGTTCTAATACCCATAACACAAGTGCTTAAGCTACTTACTTTGGGATTAGAGCAATGTATGTGATGTTGTCTGATATTTATTTATTTATTTATTTATTTAATACTTTGACTGCCGAGAAACTAGACACAATAGAAAAACTATTGTTTGTCGGTCACCGGTGACCGTCATGGCGCTCAACGTGTTAACCTAGTCAAGAATAATGAGGGACTTCGTGTTAGGATAGAAGACCATCAATGCTGCTTAGGTAAAAATGACGACCAATCCGTCAAGAAAATGTCATGAAAAATTAAGAATCAGTTTAATCAAATAGATACTAAGATGGCTGGCAAGAGTTGGATGCGAGAAGCCCAATAAATTAAAGTGTTGAACAACTGGAGAGGCCAACAGTGGACTGCGAAATGTCGATGATGAAGAAGATGATCACTTAAACTTCCACGATACCAACAGATAACCTGAGGATTTTTTTTTTTTTTTATAAGAAGAGCTTTCAGGATGACCTCACTCCACCTGATGGTAAGCGGTCGTGAGGTCCACAAGTTAGGTCGACAGGCACAATAGAGCCCATTGCGCCTGTCGCCCTCACCCTGAAGGCCCACTGAGATGCCGTTTCACGCCCCGCCTAAAGAACCCAGGATTGTAAGAAGAAGGAAACACATGAGCTGGAAGGGCATTCCATGACTTAATGGCACGGGGCAGGAACGAGGAACTAAACCTCTTGGTTTTCCATGTACCCGACCTGTGACCCGACCGCATGTACCATCAGGTGGAACGAGGTTATCCTGAATTCTCTTCTTATAAAAAAATATGGTAATTCGTTATATGAATAACGAATGATTCGTTATACGAATAACAAAAATTCAACCATCTATCGTTCTATTTATTATCCATCATTTCGCCTTTCAAAGGCCATTTACATCATGTCCGCTGCACATCATCTCTCGCAGTTATTATTTACCCGCTCGGCTCTTCACCCGTCACGTGACGTCTCGCCGAGTCGGTCCGGGATTGATCCGCTTATTGGGTTTGAGGTCGATGGAGTAATCTGTCGGAATCTATTAAAACATCAAACCAGCGGTGGACACTTAGCGAGACGATTGATAGAATCAATTTCGCCGTTGAAATGACGTCGTCAAAGTGGTTTAGAAGTTGTAAAAATGTAATGGTAATTTTAGCTGTCATATTGTTTATTTATTTCAAAGATATGACGATAGATAATTGTTACTTTTAGTGTTCTTTCTCATCTGTTACTTTGTGCAATAAACAGAACCATGGACGACAGATAATAATCCCAATATAATATCAGACGACATCATATACATTGCTCCGATCCCAAAGTAAGTAGCTTGAGGACTTGTATCATGGGTATCAGAAAAAACACAAATGTACATCACATTAATGTTTGTCCAGAGTGGGGATCGAACCCACGACCTTGGCCCAGAAGGCGGGGTCACAACTTAGTTCATAGGTTCTACTCCAGGCCCCGTGACACCAGCCTATCAGCGTGTGTCGGAGGGAGCAGGGATTTTTAGTGGGTAGGCCCTCTCATTACTTTCTCGAGGCATTTCCCCTTACTGAGGGCGGTGTGAGTCCCACATACCCCGTCACTCCCCCGGGTGGCGGGGATGCATTAAAGATTTTTCCCTGGTAATAAAAAACGGTCACAACTAACTCATTAGAATAAAAATAGTTTCCATTAAGTACAGCACAAAGTTATTCGAATGTTTCGTTAATATAAACTGTAAACAGTATTTTAGTACAAAATGTTAATTAATGTTTCACTTAGCACTTTTATTATCCTCTTAAAAGCCTTTATTCAGCATCCGCTAATTCAATTATAATTTTATTGATATGCAAATGGTAGCTCCGGCGATTAATCGAAAGTGAAACGTGCATTATTCACTCTTCGAATGGACATTGACTCGCCAAATGAGATGCAAATAACTTTACAAGCATACTCGTATAGCACTGATACTGCGCAAATGCTATTTTTATAGGCGTTTACAGAAAGTCTAAGTACACGGCGTCAATTATGACGCTTTTAAAATGGTTGACAAACGCGAGTTTATTATAATGGGCAGTTATAGTACCTACATGAATGAATATTTATTTAAGGTCTGATTTTTCAATCGCCAATAGGCAGGACTTCAGTTATTATTATCTCTTAGCGAATACATGCAGACTTTTGCAATCAGTTAAACTTTATCGATCAATTAAAACCCCACCTAAAGATTGCTACCCTATCTGTTGTAAAAATTAAAGTTTGCAATCCAAGCCCACTCTACGTTTAGGGATTCCATAAATTTCCAAGCAAACAATCACACAATATATATTATTTTCACTTTTATAGCAACAATAACCTTGCTATGATTTAAGCTAGAAATGACTGATTCGTGAAATGACTACATGGTCTATAATTAAACAATACTTGAAATGTACAATCATTTAAATGACTGATTCTACAAAAGACCGATTCTACAATACACTCATTCTACAAAAGACCGATTCTACTCCACTGATTGTAAGGTTAGTTGAAAACTTAACACATCAAATTAATCGAAAGTATCGGTTCGTTAAACATTTTCACTTTTCTCATCGCACAAACAGCGTATTATACCACACAACTACACATTGGCCTATTGTTGTACAAGTAATGAACTTTCATAGAGATTAAGTCTTTACTACGCTAAGAATAAAGACTGAACTTCCTTCAAGGCTTCGTGTGACAATGTTGTGACATTGGCACCTCAGGAAATTGGTTTCTAACACAGCCTATATATCTCACGTCTATTTTCCGTAATACGTGTACATTACTGCCGAGTTCATTTCGCTGGTCACATGTTTACGGGCGGCAAATAAACAGGGGTTGTTTTAATCAAGTATTATAGTAATGTAGATAGATCATCACTTTGGTAAAATGGTCAATAGAAGCGAATATTCTAAATACATAGAGTAGAAGTGGTAGCTAATGCGTTACTACCTAATGAAGAACCTTGACCTCTTCCGCAATAGACGTTGGTTCAAGCTCGACATGTACCACACTCACATAAAGAACTTGAAAGTAGACTAAATTAGTCCTCGGAACGGCAACAGATCCATTGTAGCTATAATTGGCCTTGGGCTTCAATTCGAAAGAAAGCATATAGCAAGAAAGCATTAGTCTAAGATTAATCATTGAATAAAATAGGCAACCCACACAACGCAATATGTTTATAAACAACATAACAATTATTCAATTATATTCATAAAATACTTTTCATTCATCAACCAGTTCTGTAAAATCGCCTTATACTCGTATCCTATGCGTACATGATGTAAAAGGATTGTGACAAATGTTTGCTCAGTAGTTCTATAGGTACTTGCAGTATTAGTATAGAACTACTGATTTGTGCTTTGTCCCGTGGTCCGCAATATCGCTACCCATCAAGCGGTAAGGAGATTAAATACCGGATGAGCCAGACTTTATAGCAACTCTCCTAGTTTTACAGCGGTATTTTCAGAAAAATCTCGTCTACAATGGTAAATATATTTGTATTTAAGTATTTATTTGTGGTACCTACCTTCGTTGTTCTGATACCCATAACACAAGTGCTTAAGCTACTTACTTTGGGATCGGAGCAATGTATGTGATGTTGTCTGATATTTATTTATTATTTATATTTATTTATATAAAAATATCAATAAAAAAATATCAATATCAATAAATACTAAGCTTTTTTTTACCTTGCCTAGATCGTATTATGAAAGGATACTCAAACATTAACCTAGTTTCGAGTTTAAGCCAATTCCGCTTATGATGTTTGTGGTAAGACACAAATTAGGTTATGAAAATTTCCAACTCTACATCTACATTAGATATTTGACTAGCATTTTTAAAACAATTTACGTACAGTAGATATGGTATGAAAGCATCACATTGATTAAAGTGTATGTACTTATATAGTGTAGGAGCTACAAGGATTTACAGTAAATTAAAATTATTATTATTCTAGGAGCAACACACACGTCCGTGGGTTTCACTCAGCAGGACTCCCCGAAAACCAGCGCCGTGGTTTGCTACGCGGGCCACGGCAAAATGCTGAGTGAGGCCCTTTTACGTTGGACGTCACAACCCCCGTCCGGTCTATTTGTTTTTGTAACGTTTGTGTCGAAATTAAATTGGTCTATGTAATATCCTTGTTGTTTGTGTAACGTTTATGTAATTTGTATGTGTATTTTCTGTTATTGTGTTGTGATGTCCAATGGTAATAAATGTTTCTATTTCTATTATTTCTAAATTTATTAGTTTAGCTTTATGAGGAACTTCTTGCCTCGCACCTCGGTTTTGTGGAACCACCTTCCTGCGACAGTCTTTCCGAACAGCTACGACTTGGGAACCTACAAGGAACGAGCGTATTCATATTTAAAAGGCCGGCAGCGAACCTCTTAGAGATTTGCGGGTGTCCATGTGCCGGTGTCGACTGCTTACCATCAGGCATCACATGTGCTCGTCTGCCGCCTCACGTTTTAAAAAAAAAATAGTAATCTCACTTAAGGCCGTTACTATTTATGCAGTGGACTGGGAGAGGCTAATGACAATAACGTAAATAAAATTCTCATTCATTGGGTGTCGTAGAAAACGACTAAGGCAGGGTTTCTTAACCTTTTTGCAGTCACGGACCCCTTTACAATTTAAACTATTTCACGGACCCCAGCCATAAATATTTTTGGAAATAAAAAAAGTCTTATATAAATATGTTTAGACTGACTGATCTACTGCGGACCCCTGACACCCATGCTACGGACCCCTAAGGGGTCCATGGACCCCACGTTAAGAAACCCTGGACTAAGGGAATATCAGAGAACGGGGAGCAGGGTTCATCTGGGTACAAATAAAACCTACTACGGTAGCCGACCCGCCTGCCAAGCCTGGTGACAAAGGCAAACCCCCCAAATGACAACTATCATTGGGGCAGGATAATGAGGAAATAAGATCATAAATGACCTAATTTGAAGAAAAGTGAAACCGACATAGTACTTCTACAAGGCTCTTTCTATACATAATATAAATTTATTAGTGCTTGCTGGGCAAAAGCTTAGCGAAGACGATCAATAGCAAGTTGAGAGCACTCAATGCTAAAATTGTTCATTTGATTCGACCCAAATCCGACGTTTTACGTTGAACGGGGAAACCTCAGCGATGCTTATGTTACAAAGTTGGGACACACACGAATATAGGTATCGTAGAGTGTGAGTATTCCTGCACAGTACATAAAACGTTCAGAACAGTTCAGAACAGAACAGTTTATTTTACTCGATCAGGGTTAACCATTATTAGGACGGCTGGCAAGAGCTGGATGCGAGAGGCCCGGGATCGATCGAAGTGGCGAGTATTGGGAGAGGCCTATGTCCAGCAGTGGACTGATGTGGGCTGATGATGATGACGATGAACCATTATTGGCAGATGCTACAAATATAATGTCAATGTTACAACGTTTACGAGTTAGTTAGACTTAGTTTTTTTGAGGAGGCCTATTTTGCGTATCTCGTAAAGTTTAGTAAGTGTTTTTATGGTAAGTGTGTAAGTGTAATTTATGGTAGAAAAACAATAATATTTAAACTATTATATGTGCAGTAATCTCGGAAAAAATGCAAGTTGTGACGGTTTTGTTAGGGTTCCGTAGCAAAAATGGCAAAAACGGGACCCTTATAGATTCGTCATGTCTGTCTGTCCGTCCGTATGTCACAGCCAGTTTATTCCGAAACTGTAAGAGCTACATTATTAAAATTTGGTACGTAGGATGTATTCTGTTAACCGCATTAAGATTATAAAGTAATATCAGAAAAAAATCCACAATTTTTGGGGTTCCCCATACATGGAACTGAAACTCAAAATTTTTTTTTCATCAAACCCATACGTGTGGGATATCTATGAATAGGTATTTGAAAATGATGTTGAGGTTTCTAACATAATTTTTTTCTCAGATTAATAGTTTGCGCGAGAGACTCTTCCAAAGTGGTAAAATGTGTGCCCCCTCTCCCCCCCCCCCCCCCCCCCCCCGTAACTTCTAAAATATGGGCACTATAAAACTGAAAAAAATATGTGATGTGTATTACTATGTAAACTACTAACGAAATTAGTTTCAATGAAATCTAGACAGTATTTTTTTTTAACATCATAAATCAAATTACCTAATTTTTTTCATTCAATCAGTGGTACGGAACCCTACGTGCGCGAGTCCGACTCGCACTTGGCCGGTTTTTTGTTTACATTTGATCAATTTGTTTGAAATGGTTTGTTTATTTGTTTACATTTGATCTTTCAACGGATTTGGCTAAAGTGTAGTCATTTTCTTTAACCTCACCGCCATTAACTACACTGTGTTCCGGATCCGGTTACGTCGACGCTTCGCTCCGGACGAAAGGTCAAATACAAAACAGTATCTCCATCCGATTCCTGATGAAACGCCCGTTTTGATACACCGGTTCTGTTTTCATCTAGTTATTAACTTGTAACGTGTATTAACGACTGACCTAGAAATTTTCGGAACTGGTGGCGGTATAACCACGACGATGGAAGGTGTACCTAAATACCACAGGCCGGTGACGGGCAGTAGCGTCACCGGAGCGAGAAGCTACGCCCTGCGATCGCCAATCCGCCCGCCCAGCGTGGCGGTTATGGATGAAGCTTCCAGGTGTTTGCTCAAAGTAGCGAGCAGCTGAAGAGGCCTGTGTCCAGCAGTGGACTGTGCTAAGCTATTGTCGTTGTAGTGTATTAACGACAAATGGGCGTGTAACTGTACGTCCCGAGGTAACTATTGGCTTCCATTTAGATACTCTATCTTGCGGTTAAACGGTTCAAGCCTACACGGACAGTGCGGTGTGTTGATGTGACTATATGGTTTAGGTATTGGATATGTAAACTAGTACTTTATACTAATAAACGTGATTTAATGTATTTTAAACAAAACCTGTTGATAAATGCGAGGTAATTAGGGAAAGTAGTAGTCGCTTTCAACCTGATGATAATCGAATTAGAACCTGCAGAACATTTAGTCTACTTAAAGCTACTGGGCTGGCTCAGCGATCCAGAATAAGGCTTAGCCTCCGCAATGCCTGTCCGAAGCAATTTCTCTCGACGGCGACGTTTCAAGAGTTAAAATGTTCTTATTCCCTGTAGTTCCTGTTCCTTACATAAGAGCCAAAGGCTTGTTGGCCACCTTAGTGGTATAAAAAACCCCCTCATTAAAAAAAATAACTCACACATCATAAAAGCACATAAGCATTGATTACTAGCCCTGAACCACCTGAGCGCATCCTTGACGCGCAAGGGCGGTGTGGGGGGCAGGGAGGGGGGAGGGGGGCGCCGAGACGAGAACAATGGAGGCCAGTGGCCAATGACACGCGTGCACCTGCGGCCGTTGACACGTGCGCAAACGCAGCCCCGCCGTGTGTTGCGCGGAACACGACATGTAGCGGAAATGGTTTTAGAAGAAACAATTTTTGTGCGTAGGTAGCGAAAAGTTTGGAAATGAAAAGAAAATTAATATTTATAAATATAAGTTTTTGTCTTTTAAAATATTCACTACAACTAGTATAAATATTACCATTCATATATTTAGCAGCTACATATTTATCTAGAAGATTTTTCACGACATATAAAAGAACTAGCAGCCCTTGCTTTGCTTCGGGTATTTAAAATAACCAATTACAAATCTATAAAACTAACAGCGTTTCAGTACGCATTATGCATGTTTTTATAAAAAATACGGTTAAAAGATCCAAGTAAATATAGGATAGGTAGACAAAAGAGACTTTGTTTTATACTATTTAGTGATTTGTCTGTTTTGTATTGTGTCAAGTAACCCAACTACTATAAAATACAAATCCTCCATTGGATGTTAAATCTGTTCGTACCATCAAGTTTTATTGTTTTATTGTTATAAAGAAGTGCAATTAGTTTGAAAAGTAAACCAAGTAACCGAATTCCGCTAATCGCTACCGCTCGCGTCCGGCCCCGCCCGCCCGTTCCTCGGTCGCTTTGCTAATTACCTAGATTGGCACACACGTCCAGTTGAGACACATTAAACCCACTTACATTATTTGCTCTCTGTCTAATTAACCATACATGTCCAATTCGTGGAGCAGGTAATGTATTCGTCGGTATTTATTGCTAACTAGACCAGTTACAAACGTGTGTTTTTTATTTATATTTCTTTCTGTTGTCCTCAAATGTAAAATCTAATGTCCCTTGCTGAAATTTCGTTGTTGTCCATAAAAAAAAGCTGTCCATGGATGTATCCAGTATAATATGAACTGGAAAATCCAAGAGTTCAGGGAAATCTAAAAAATCCCAGGCTTCATGACATCGCGCTAAAGGAGCCTGTCGGAAGACCAGGATTTTTAAGTGGGTATTCCCTGTCCCGTTTCTATTTTAAGGCTGGATGCCGCCCTTCAAATCATTCTTAAACTTGGTTGTATGAACTAACTTAAAGTAATGCAATTCTTCACAAACGAATCTGTCGTGCATCACCAAAATGAAAATTGATTAACAAGTCTTCATTTACTCTATAGATTGTTCTAACAATGTCCTATGGTGGTCACGTGCATTCACACACCACAAATTTCACTGTACTGCAATGTTAATAAGCACTATGAATTAATGACGTGTATAAAACCCGTTCTTTAATGGCGACAACAGGAAATTTGTCGGATTTTTGTTCAGCCATCCGTAGGCCATAAAAGATTTTATTTAATTGGCACAGCATAAAGAGGGTAGAACTATCTTTCATTTGACTATTCGTTTTTATTATTTAGTAATTTGCGGTGACAACTAAAACGCAACTGTATAAACTTTTTGTAATAGGGGTCTACTTCATACCTACTAAACATTAGTATAGTGGAAAATTAGTCTAGAATAACGTAACAGCTATGCAAGAACATGCATTCATCCATCGCTGTGTTTTAATTCCTCCCACCCATAAACAAAATCAGTTCAGAAACCAAGTTTCGCGTCAGTTGCCATCGTCATTCTAGCCAGTAAGATGCCTGTTTTTTTAAACCCCATATAATAGGAAATAGCCACAATATTTGAAGAGAATGACTGTTGCAAGATTTATAAATAAATGCAATGCCTACATTCAAACGGAATTTACACTGACGTTATTCTAAACCAACATTTTCAGAGATAGGAATTATTGAAGTAATTTAAATGTTGAAGTAATGATAACAACAGCAAAAATTATACTGATTTTGTGCTATTTTTAACGAGTCTTGACGTCGACATGAGATAAAAAGTTGGCGTAATATCTATTATCATTATTACTCTTGAATCAACAAACAAAATTCTGTCTACTTTATAGAGGCAATAATTACACAATATACTGCTTTAAAGATACATCGTACATACTAACGTAGATACAATTACAGATTTCATAGATTGACCAACTCTCACAGCTTATTTCCTTAAATCACCAAGTTCAGACGCCATTAATAAAAACAAACTTCAAACTCGCTGTAAGCGGGTACTCGGAAACATCGAAGGCTATTTGTAATTTTAATATCATGGTTGTTAAAACAAGAGTTCGAGGAAAATAAATAAAATTCACGACAAAAGTATCTCTACAAATGTATTAACAGAATGATAATAATAATCAGTACAACATCAGACTGAATACATATAAAAGCCCCTTTAAAAAATGGTTGTCTCATGGTCCTCGATTAGTAAGAAACTATCTATGATGATTTTCAAGGCTAATAGAATATCAATTAATATATGTATCAGTCAACATCACATACATTGCTCCGATCCCAAAGTAAGTAGCTTAAGCACTTGTGTTATGGGTATCAGAACAACGAAGGTACCACAAATACATATATACTTAAATACAGATATAAATACCCAGACACGGAAAAAACACAAATGTTCATCACACGAATTTGTCCCGAATGGGAATTGAACCCACGACTCTTGGTTCAGAAGGCAGGGTCACTACCAATTGAGCCACCGAGTCAGTCAATAGAAGAACCTACTAATTATTTTATGTTAATTAATACCTGCTAATTGATACAAGTAGGTTACATTTTCATAATGTTGCAACATCAAAGCCATAACATCATCAGACGCATAAAAGCGATTTTACATTTCTCTTGAAAGAAAAGAATTCCTTTATGAAATTTCTAATTGAAAAATGCTTGATTACATAACTTAAAATTTGTAAGGACGAATAAGTCCAGAGACTCCCATATTGCGATTTGAACAAATCGAGGCAATAATATCTGTCACCAGTTCCTGACATGTTAACCTTTCGATCACACCAGTGCCTAAGCTCAACGACCTTTGATTCGCGTCATCATATCCGGCGTGTCAACGGCTAAGCGAAGGCAGAGCGTTGATCCTAGATCCAAAACTAGTGTGCGCTCTGTGCGTATGTTACAGGCAGTTTTGATTGGGTTAAGTACCTTCGACGTGTACTAGTATGTTTAGCTGTTCATTAGTAGAAGGATCGTTGTGGAATGCCACCAGTTTATGTTGATTATATATTAGCTTAATTAATTAAACATGTTTTGGCCATTGACCCTATAACTTCGCGAAATAACGACGTCGCACACAAAAAATTTTGAGTTTGTTAACTCTAACTTACTAATATACTAACTTAACTAAGTTTATAGCTGCAAAATTACTCATAACAAACTGATCATATTTAGCCGTAGCAGACAGTCTATAAGATACATTCAAGCCCATTTCTCGTTTTCCATCAAAAAATCTGAGCTATGTATATTTCAGGCGCTTAGAAGTCATAAAATTTTATTAAAGACATAAAAACAAAATCCTATCATTATTATTCAGTTGTATAATTAATGAAAAAACAGATTGTATGAAAGAAAGTAAACACAGAGTATAGGAAGGAAATAATGTGCCTGTAAGAACTCTGGTGAACCTCGTAAAAGATAAGCTTCAAGTTATAAAAGGTTACCTACTTACTTATTAAGTATCCTCCTAAATTATTATTCAAGTCAGTCTATTTATGATAACAAAACTTTATCACTAGTTAAGATTATTTTAAAAGATATTGTTGGCGTTACAAGTAAAAACCATTGTTGGTTAATTCGGTTCTCATGTATTTTGTCAATAGGTAGTTCATAAAACAAGATTTCCTACCTATGTAGGTAGTCGGGTCTATACCCGATGAAATAATCGAATACTGCTTTGAATATACGGACACCTAAGCGATTGATTGTAGATAGATAGTTGCCCTTGACATTAAAATCATACCTTCGAATTCTATTGCACGTTTGAAATAACAGTAACAGTTAAGATTATGAAATAGGTACCATGCGAGCTACATTGTTAAAAGAAGTGACCAACTACATAATAAAGTAACAACAAAACCCAATCGGATTCAGATCAAAGCGAGGCAAATTCGCGAAAGTGGACACCAATAATTGTCAATAGTCGCTACACTTTTCATTTTGACGTCATTGCGTCATCGCTAAGGAAATCGTACGCATTACGTCCAGTGTAAAAACAAGACAATATACAATTCACAAATGTATCTGCGCACGCGCCGTTTTAAATTAGGGTTGCCAAGCCGTAGGGAATCTGGTTTTTTCTTGCGACTACCGTACTCTCGGCAAAACATCCGTGAAGTGTTTTCGATCGCGTTATAAGATTAGTCCGTATACATAGCCAGAATAATCCTAAATGCCAGCGACAAGTGATTGATTTGGTTATTCGTCCGTTGCCGCTGCAACTAGGGCTTTTCTTTAGTCTCCAACAGAATACGCCGCGACGGGAGAGCACTATGATATAAAAAAAAACAAACACATTTGTGCCCTTTCTAATTCACGCCGGATCGAATCTTACATTTAATTTTCCGATACATATAGGCATTGCATTTTTAACGTATTGCGTGATGATTCCTACTGTTCTATTCACAGCGGTCAATGTTTAATGGCTTAGGGCGCCTAGTGGGAGGCAGCCCTACGCGGGGGGCGGGCCGGCCGCGAGGTCGAGCGAGGAGTAAGGAGGTCAATGCGATCCACGAGCCTCGGGCCTTTTCCTGCACAAGGAAGCAATAAACAAATTGTCCGAGTGAAGAGCGTGAGTGGCAGAAGCGGTGACGTCACGCAAGGAGGTCCGTTAAAACGCTTAATACGAAGCTTAGTGCCAGCCGAAATTGGAACTTTATTCATTGTAATAGGATTAAACGTTTATTGAACAGAACACTGATTGCACGGTCAAAGTACTGGATTCCATTTAGGCGGTTCACCCACTGCACCGCGCTCCGTCGCAGACAGCGTTTAGACGAGCCAAACTTGTTATATAGAATCCAATTTGGCCAAAGAATATGGTTGGATAGAATCTGCGTGCTGGACAGCGTTGTCATCCGCATACCATCCAGACGGTGGTGGCGCGCACCAAGAGGTTTAGTTTTTTGTTTCTCCAAGCGGGGCATGAAACGGCATATCAGTGGGCCTTCAGGGTGAGGGCGACAGGCGCAATGGGTTTGTTCTATTTTGCTGTCGACCTAACTTTTGGACCTCACGACCGCTTACCATCAGGTAGAGTGAGGTTATACTGAAAGCTCTTCTTATAAAAAAAAAAGAAGTAACTATCTACGCCATCATAATAAATATTTAAATGTACATTGTCTTAACAAATAACAAGAATATAACATATTCTTCCTGTTTCTTCACGTGCCAAATTGTCCAATGCAATTTGCATCGACAAACACTTTATAACTCTTCCATTATGAGACCATACTCGGATGGGCGTCCAAAGCTCACGTTCAAGCAGCTTTAGTCCTTACCACAAGCAATTACGTTCCATTATTCCTTTTGCAATGTAACATACAATTCGTATGCAGACAGCAAGTGCTAGTCGTATGTGCATATGAATAAGAAATGTGTAAATTAATAAATGTCTATGTACGCACGGAGTGGACAAACCAACATACTTTTGGTTTATGAATACATCCGGTATTTGAGACAATGATGCCCCTTTTTACAGATAGCGTCCTAAGCTAAGGGACTCTTAGGAAGAACCATTTAGGACATGGTTAAAGTAACCATAATAACTGTCAAAGGATCTCCAATTTTTTTGCGTAAATAAGGTTTTTGTAATTAAAATTCACCGAGCTATAAATAAAGGGCAAGTAACCGGTCAGCCACCGCTCAGTGCCACCGCCATGCCGACCCAACCCTAAACCCCGGCTGCCGATGCAGCGCTCACGCCACAAGCTCCGGAAACTCTACTCATCGGCAGAAACACGACCCGGAGGTCATTTGGCTGCGGTGTTCTATAGGGTGGAGGTCTTTCCCCGGACCGGACTATTCGAGCGAAGACTCACTATGCCCTAGACATCTCCTATATTTCATGCAATGACTACTCGATATCTTCACGTCGAGTGGAATCGTATCGCGTTGCCGCGTTAGTCGTTAACGACTAATCGACGAAACGCTAGTTTGTATATTTTGTATGCAGGTCGAGTTCTCACTTAGAGGTTTTAAAATTAAAGTTATGTTCGTTGATGGAAATAAAATTCTGTCTACTCGCCGAGAATATACAAACACCCGCTTGTTATTATAACTGGCGCCAGGCGCCTATTTTATTTACATCTATTCCGTTTCTAAGAAAGATGAATGGCCTTGTCAACAATATGATATTAATGTGAAAAATTTATTTAACAAGGTATTTATGAGATTTCATTTAAGTATCGTATACCGTAAGAGAAATGGGGAAATGTGGCGCGAATTAAGGGAGGCCTACGTTCAGCCTTCGACGAACCAAGTGATCGATTGATACCGTAAGAGAGATGAAACTCATTAATTAATGTACCCTGACCACTTATCCAAAGATCGTTGAATAGGCCCCCGTATACTATCAACGGCAATTTAAATAGACGCATTTCATATAACATTATATTAATTTAAAAAAGGAAAAATAGAAATCACTCAAATTAAAGATATTTCAATTATCAGAAAAGGTCCGCTAGCCACGTAAAGAACGAAAAATATTCTTATAGCTCAATAATTTATATTTTTCACTGATTGTTATTGAAATTTCAATTCGTTATTGAAATTGGAATTCGTGTTAATGTGATCAAAAACTTATCACATTGTTTAAAACGTATAAGACTTACTTTTTACATATAGTAAAAGATAGTCAATTAAAAAGTATTAAATGTTAATCATCTAATTGATCTATTTAACCACAAAATGTACTAGAACAGCCAAAACAAATGCCGCCTGATAATCATCTCTATATCCATTACATTTAGCACTGTAATCCTGCTTTGAATATATGTACAGGCTTCAGTAGCTCGGCTTTTAATCCGGGCAACATTTGTCTTGCGCACACAGAGAGGATGGCAATGCCGTGTACCGCGTAAGGCTAAGAACTCACGGGGCGATTTCTAACCGCCCCGCAGCGGTTACGAAAACGCTGCTTTGTTTTTCGCTCAGGAGACTGCAGTGAGCTCACGTACCCGGTGGAAGATGATGAATGGGGTAACGATCAGTTAACTGCACTGCAGTTGGCCGCCAAACACGGAACGATTTTACAAGTGGCCCGCCCGATTGTGCGGGAGCTGCTGTCCCTGGTGGAAATTGACAAGTGAATTAATACGGTTTATTGTCCGACAGGCGAAGAAAAGCCACTATGCTATTTGCAATCAGCTTTTAAACTTTCACGTTGTATTATAAGATATGGAATATTTTAGATATAACGCGTGCGCGTTATATCTAAAATATTCCATATATATGTGCATACCTTTAGACAGACTTTTCTGACTTGGTTATGGGGAAGAGATCGGTCTAAAAAAGGTATGTGCGCGTTAAGTCTCGAACATTTCATATGTTATTTGCAAGCTGAGTTTTTATACATTCAGTACAGAATCCTAGCAGTGCTGCATCCCGCAACCGCTGCGGGTGCGGTTAGAAATCGCTCCGTGAGTTCTTAGTCTAAACGTAGGTAAATACGCAGTTCGCACGCGTCCGGTGTCAAACGGCTATAAATTGCCGGGCAGCTTTACGGCCGCGTAACTTATACGCCACTATAAAAGTGGCTTTTGTCGTCCTTTCCGTGGAGCAATACACTAATGGCGTACAGCCTACTCTGAATTGGGTAAATGCAAAACACAATTTGCGGCAGAGAGAAATATGCCTAAGGTATGGAAGCTATGTTGAGGAGGCAGGGAATATCAACCAAAAATCTTTAGTTCTAGTCTTTCCTATGGAGTGGTGTCGAGGGTCCTGAGAAACATGAATCCAAGACACCAGCGCTGCCCGCCTACTACGTCTGCTACGCTACTACGCCTACAAGTCTATTACAAATATAAAGGGCTAAACCTCCGGCTTTAAGAAATTCAAATAAAGGAAGTGCTAGATAAATTAGTGCTTCTCTTTATCTCCCCCCTGTCTCCTCTACGTCCCATACGACGTTCAACTGAAAACGGAGTGATGCAATTACAGTCGACGCCAGTGCCCGTAACAGAAGTAATTTAATGCGGATTTATTGCTTTAATTCTAGTTTGAATACGTGTCTATCAGCTTAAATGCATAGGCATATATTGTTTTACCGAAGCACCATACTTGTATGTGTTCGTCGGATGTAAAAGAATTTGTTAACTTTTAAACAGCGGAAATGTTGACAAATAACTACGTGTAGGTTTGCAAACGTTCAAAGCAGTTATGAATAGTAGACAAATTTATAGTCGCGTAACTTGAATATCGCTTATTATTTTATAGAAGCGATTAGAGGTGGAAACTATCAAGTAATGTCAGAAAACAATATTAGCTAAAATTACTAATATAAAAACTTTGTTGCTTTAACTACAGAAAGTAACGAAGAAAAGAAAATCTTTAATCAACATCACAGAATAGGTATAATAGAAAATATCAATAATTATATTGAAGTTTATTGAGGGTTAATAACTTACTATAGTATCGTAAACTATGCGATTACTTTCTTGAAACAAGCAAAAAGATTTATTAAATTCTTGAGGTTTTTTATTTTTTATTTTATTTTATTTTGGCACCGTAACAAAATACAAATCAAAACACTCCTTAACTTACATTACACATTACAGAAGACTAAATTTGCATTTCTATAACAACCGAGCACAGCATTCGATTAATGTATTTTAAAATAACTTAAAAAAAGGAGAGGTGTTGTTACATCTCTATAAGAACTCTAAATTGGTACTGAACTTGACGAAAACAGTGTATTATAATGTACTTAACATAAAACTCGTTTGAAAACAGCGGCGTTCTTGATCATTTATACAACATTCAAAGGCAAACGCGGCATTATTACATAAACTGTCAAAAGCAGATGCAAATCAACATGGATGCGGCACGTGAAACGTCAAAAGTGCCGGCTTAAAGAGCTGTGGCCTGTATAGTAGCGGTGCGATGACGGCCTTAAATCACACAGTAAACAAAATATTTACTCACGCTCGCTAAGTTAAACCTTTCTTAGCAACGGTTAAGTTGTACTCGAGCTTTGTACTAAATAATACATAATGTACATATAAATACGATAATTTTTTGTCTGCCATTATAAACTGGTTAATCTCCGAAATAGGCTGTCTGATTGGTGAGGGAGTATCCCTGGCGGACATGTTGTAAGGACTGAATACTTTTATTTTTCGAAAAATTATTAGGCGCTCGAAATTCCTAATTAGCTTTACGAATATAGCACCTCAATTGCGTCTTAAAGGTTTGTGCTTCTGAGCTTTTTCAGTTACACTTTAGATTGTTGTTGATATACTTATATACTATTATATATTATATATACTAAGATTTTGATTGAAAGCAGACAAATTGAAAGCAGCATAGCCTTATATCTATAATATATAATCATAAAAGCTTGCCTATTCATCGCTCCGCTACCTCCCCAAAGCCCGCTATAACTCAGAACACTGCCCAAAATACTGCTAATACGAGTATATTTACAAGTACAATCACACAAATCGATTAAGATTCTAAACGCACACAAATACACTTGTGGCACTTTTAATAGCCGCTGTCATTCCCCTACCATCACTCGCATTAATCTACAATAAACGTTCAATGAATTAATGATGATGAATCGTCGCTCTATTATCATTCCGTACCTATAGTACGTTGAAATTTCAGCTTAAAATAAAAACAACATTTACCATTCGCGAAAATGTCGGCGAGTTTTACAAACTAAACAAAAAAGGAAAACATCAAGATGGCTCGTAGCGTGGGCAATGGAGTAATTATGAGACTGTTATCATTGTGTTTTGGGCTTTGTGTAACGTGGGCCGCGGTAGGCCTTTCTTCGAATAAGTGGTCATAGTACAATATGTATAGTATACTCGGGAGTAGGTTGTAGAATTCGTTCCTAATTGTCCTTAATTCGATGAAATTGTGTTTTTATATGTCAATTTTATTTGTAGAACGAATTGACAGTGTTCGTTAGTTGTTTTCTAGCTTAGTTTCCCACATAGCCATCTGATTATGTGTAATACTATTGTCATCTACTGATGTCATAATTTAAGCCGCACAAGCTTTGAATTGTAAAATAATAATTTTTGGTGCTTGAATTAATGTTTTCTTAATATTATTTTCCATCCCGCGGAGACATAGATATGTATCATTTTATTGACATAATAGCCAAAGCAAGGTCGAGTTGTCGAACCTTTTACACACTCCATTCATCTTAATTCAAAAACCATCAAACGTCAACCATTAAAAAGATTTATCATCAACTTAGCAACAATCTACACGGAATAACATGGATTGAATACATACATATTCAGTAACATATACTCCTAATTACTAACGCATTTGCCGTTGAGCTAACACCAGAATATCCAAACAACATATAGCCTACGTTTCCCCGTCCGTTTTTCCAGTGTCAGAATCAATTCCCGTCTCTCCCTAGGGAGCTATAGCTCATATTGTCGCGGGCCTCCCACATATGAGTAGCATCGCTACCGAATGTAGGTCACGTGTAGAACGGTTATCGGTGGAATTTACGTTTTGGAGCTGGGAAACTCGTTACAATTACCCTAAATAACTGCTGAATTTGTGACCGAAACGTGAAATACTTGTGATTCTTTTTTGACAAACACTTTATTGAGTAGGCCGTTGAATACTTGCGCTTTTCGTGTCCTTACCAGTAAACGCAAGCCACGGCGAGTGGTATTACAATAACAAAGTGTTTCAGACAAGGATCCTCTAACATATTATTACATGCTGATATGTAACAAATGCTGCAAGTTTCCTCGACCTAATTTACAGAGCATGTTTGCGCTTCATTTAATTTGCCTTTCCTTAGACCGATCGGCTTTTACGATAAAGGTAATCAATGCAACGCGGATATCAAAAGTTTTATTAATAAGCAAAAAGCAGATCTCGCGGTCGGATTCGCCCGTACGGGTGGCTGTTGACTAGGTAATACTTTACGTACTCATTTCAGATACAATAGAAAATTATTGTTTCAAGTCGATAGAGACCCAACCGCACTTTCAAACTGATATGAATGTAATGCGACTAAGAATAAAATCTTCAAGTAGATTATACTAAGATAAGCATACATAAAGACAGACAGACAGCAAGAAGCGACTTTATTTTATACTATTAGGTGCTGATGTGTAAAGTCCTAAACGCTGTTGAAGAAACTTTTACTACATACACACAAACCTCAACTCGCGAATGATCTGAACATTTAAAGTATTTAAGTATTTACCTCGTCGAGGCTATTAGCATTCTGTTGACGTGTCGGAAGTGCATTATGAGATGCATAACCTTCCTGGTTCCGAGTGCACTTGCCAACGCGGTGAAATATATTGTTTGCCATTGTGATTTATAAAGGGCGGCGAATGAGTTAAATGTTGACACTGTTTTCTTATAGTAACACAACATAAAACCTGGCACGTTGGGCCATCTAGTCTCACAAGCTAAGCCTAAGCTTGTAACTATGGGTACCAGACAACCGATAAACGTACTTGATACTTTTTTTGTAAATCAATACATAATTATACATATCAAACACCAAGACCAATAGAAACAGACATGTTCATAAACACAAGTGTTTGTACTGTGCGGGGAACGAACCCGTGACCACAATGTTCAGTACCACTGAACTATAGTGGTCCTCAAAACAAACGTCTAATATATCTAGTTTTAAGACAATTCTACGGTGTGCAATAAAGAATTAGTAGCTTACTTTCGCCTTGGTAAACGCTATAGAAGCTCAAGTCGATGTGGAAATAGGCAAGTAACCACAACAAAGAATAATACATCAACATTAAAACCAAATTGACACGGAGAAGTATTAATATCTTTCATTTTCCTTATGAAAATAGGCAGAAAAACATTAACGTGTCAATCAATTACAGAATTATTTAGTAAACCTATTGTTTTCATGTTCGACAAGCTGTCGCTTTGACCTAGAATATAAAGTGAGATGATTGTGTCCAAACTTTTATCTTTAATGCTTGAATGAATTTCTTGAACTTGGAAGTTACTAGGTACACCTACAAATACGAAAATGTTCTTCCACAATGCTTCTAAGGTAAGGTTAACAGCTGAAAGAACACCAAAGTTACTGTTCTTCATTCATTCCTCGTTCCAAGGTCGTCTTCGATTCCAAGCAAGCATAGGACACAATTATTAATGTATCTGTCTATACGCAAACGAATATTGATTACTGTTACTTCCTAACGTACTATACAAATAGAATAACGTAAGTGATTTGTTTTTCCTTTGTTATGCATTCACTCCCGTCTTAGTATGAATGTCAAGGGTAAGCATACAATTGTTACTTTAACGGATTTCTCTTTAACACTAGAACGACGGGAAAATCTACCTACCTACAAAGACGGCGACCGGTCAAATGACTGCCCCAATTTATTTCTTATATTTTTTTATTTATGTGCTAAATTTGGTAACTATAGTAATAAAACAGGGTATAATATATAATTATTTATTTAATTTACATACAATATGTACATTTTAACATTTTATTTACGTTACAAGAGCTGCAAAGTGGCTTTTTGCAAGAGCCGCATACTTTATTAGTTTTATTTTTGCACTTCTGTTTATAGCATTCTCGCCTTTTCCGACTTTCCGAATTTTGAAGAGAAGATCGAGAAGTAGAAGATGTGGACTCTTCGGGCGACAGTTCGGTTTCAGAGGGTCTCGGTTCTATTTCTACTTTGCCGCTAAGTTCACTTGCTAAACTTAGTATGAAATTCCTTCGTTTTATGTTGGTGCCTGACATATTCTTATACGAAATGAAGGATTTTATCCCTTCTAGGTCCAAAATATTGAAAAATACCTGTACAGGCCACCTTCGAGATGCTCCTTTGACACTATATTTTTTTGCCATCTGGTCAACCACATCCACGCCGTATTTGGTAGCATTCAGTAAAAAGTCACAGTTTCTGGCTTTTTCTTAGGATGATTAGAATCTATTTCAACATTGTCATGTAGCGTGCTGAGCAATAAAACGTTCTTGTTTCGTTTTCCTTGATAAATTGTAAGCGTACATCTATCAGATTTCAGAATTTTTGTTTCAAGCAAAGTCATATGAAGTGATTTGACGTAAGGTGGAACCTCTCGTCGTGCCCTGTTCAAAGTTCCTACAATTGTAGTGCGTTTTGCGAGAAAGTTATTTGCCAAGCTCAACGATGTAAAGAAGTTGTCAGTGGTTACATTCCGACCAGTATTTGCAAAAGGTTCCACGAGACGCATAACAACGGATTCACCGAAGCTTTGGTTTTGTGGCCTGCTTTCATCTTACAATAATTCTGACCAAATCGATAGGCAGTCGTAACTATACTTACTCATTTGACAAGCATACTCCAACCAATGGATAAAGCGCTCATTATTTTGTATTCTACCTTCTCTTATTACAAATAAACACTTATCCGGATATCAACCGTCAAATGACTGCCGCCGTCTTTGTCGGTATATCAAGATTTTAAATAATAAACAAAAGAGACGAGATTTATTTTCATACATAGTTTCATTTAATTACTAATATTAATAAAAGTCACAAAGTCTCAATACATTGAGTCAAATAGTTTTTGAGTTATTCAAAATTTAAATTCAAATTGCAGTCAAATGACTGCTTCCGTCTTTCTAGTGTTAAGAAAATATTGCAGAATACTAACACAAAGATGAGTGGTATAGAGGCTTCAAGGTCACTGTCATCACTTTACTAAGTAAAGAAAGGACTTTGCACCGTGTACCTCTTCGCATAACACCTATCATTAAGAAAACCTTCAGTTCTTCCGTGATCATGCGTGCTGAAATGTCGATAGGTATACGAGTCTGGTAGGTACACGGTACTTACATAGTTAATGAGTCACTAAATAGTATAAAACAAAGTAGCTTTCGTCTGTCTGTCCATATGTATGCTTAAATCTTTAAAACAACGAATTTTGATGCGACATTGGATAGAGTGAAGGTAAATATGTGGAGAAACACTGATTATTTTAAAGGTTTCCAATATGTATGTTTTTAAATATCCTATGCGAAGGGAGTATGTGTCGCATAGTGTTATAAGAAGTATTTAAAATAACCCAACAAGTATTATGTCTATTTAAGCTAGTTTTTAAGCCAACTGTATGATGTGCAACAAAGTATATCTATTTATCTAAAGTAATCAGATCGGACTGATTGAATCTTGCTTAAATCTTGTTTACAGCACCATAATCCATACTTTACAAGCATTTACATATAATATCAGATGGTCCAAGTGATCATAATATATAAATGAGCTTAATACGAAAAGCTTAATACTACCGTATTTCATCGCACATCAAGCAAAGCGGCTTATAATGCGGACTACGACCGTAGTTTCGCAATTATAATACGGTTAACTGCCGCATGGCGATTGCCGGAAAAAGGATATCTCGCTAATAATATGATGAATGAAGTGCGAATTTCGCTCTGCTGCCAAGTTCTGCTGTTTTATAAACAAATATATTGAATAAAAAGCGATAAAGGATCACTCACTTCTATCCTCTTAAAGTAACGAATTGGCTAAGTCATCTCTCTATTGGCATTCGTGTACAGTTCTGTACAATAAATACTAACTAAGTATGGTGTCTGGAGTCGCGTTTAGGGCAAGTTTTATTGTATTTAGCCATAAAATTGTTTCTATACCCGACTGCGCCAAAAGAAAGTACAGAATAATAAGATGATGAATGAAGTCGAAGGACGAGACTAAGACAGCCGTCTACTTATATAGGAACTATTACAACCACCCATAATTAGTCAATCAATTTAAAGCTTGTAAATATATTGTAAAGCATCTTTGCTTAAAGATACTGCTTCTCGTAAAGAATCCGAAAAGATTTTATTAAAAAGAACTGTCAAGAATCTCGTTAGCTACAATTTTTTACGCTTTATTTTCACAAACTATTTAAGGCATCTTAGACGTTACGGTAAATAGGCATCTCTCATCAAGATAATGACGTTTAAATATCACTTTAATAAATTGGTATTGTCGAATCTATCTGCTGAAAAGAGGATATTATTTCAGCAAATTATTTGTTAGTGTAAAGATTTATATGTTCAGACAGGCTCGGTGGCTCATTTGGTAGTGACCTCTGCCCTCTGAGCCAAGGGTCGTGGGTTCGATTCCCGCACAGTACAAACATTTGTGTTCATGAACATATCTGTTTGTATTGGTCTGGGTGTTTTCTATGTATAATATGTATTTATTTACAAAAAAAAATGTATCTATGTAAGTTTATCAGTTGTCTAGTACCCATAGTACAAGCTTCGGCTTAGTTTGGGGCTAGGTGGCGCTGTGTGGCCAAGCGTGGCATGTCTTGGGTTATTTATTTATTTATTTATACAAGAAGAATGGACTGCGTTTAACATTATTTTTATTTCTATAATTTCATTTCAAGTTTTGTGTTGGTTTAGAATTTTATTACAATTTTCGATTAACGATAGGAAGAAACAAGAAGTTACAATAAAATACTCTGAATTAAACCGCAGTAATTACTTCAATTTTACGTTACATCAAACATAAATCTTATATACGGATTTCTGCTAAATTACACGGTGATTTGAAAGAGTAGAAGCGACACGTGTACAACGTACATCTATCAAATAAAAGGCATTAATAAGGATTAAGGCGAACGTACGCTGATACGATCAAAAAACCGTAATTGCGAAGCAAATTTCACCGTAACGCATATGAAATATTTAACGAACGTAAAGTCAGGAGTGGGTTGGAAACACGTGGGTTGAAAATTACTTGGAAAAGTGTTTTATTGTGTGCCCGGCGAGTGTAAAGCGTATGATATAATGGATAAGGGTTATCTTTGTGTGGGCGGAGTAGCGAATCGGATAGTCATCAATGATAGTGTGGTCAAACTCCAATATCGAAAATAGGGTGTTTTGCTTCTGGAATCATCATATTTGATCAGCTTTTCCAAATGAAAAAGTTGCCAAACTGAATAGCCAAAATTAGGTTGTAGGTACTGATGATTTTTTATTAGACAACACGTTACATAAAACATTTACATTCGATCTAATCCTATAACTATGGGACTACGAACTACTACATAAAATACTGTAGGTATTGTCTGTATTGAGAATAATGTAGGTTTTGCATTTTCTTTTATTTTATATTGTGTACTAATGGATTTATACTCTTAATAGTTGTGCTAGTGTTGTATTAATGAACTAATTGTACCGTGCTTAGGGTCCCCAAGATTAGACAGGGTTTCCTAATTTAGGGGGCTAAATTCTTAGTTTTATCATGTAAATGTGTCTTTTTTGGAATAAATAAACACTGGTAACACAAAATATCAATTGTTATATTTTTAAGTTTCTTTTGAATCATGATGCGTCTATGCGTTTCGCATATAAAACCATTTCTATGATGTATAATCAAATCCTGCGATACAACAACATAAAAGGGTGCTCTCTGACTGTACATAAAACGTATCATATACGAAAAATTCAAGTTTTCTCTAAGTAAATCTCACACGGTCGACCACCCGCGTTCCTCCCCACCGAGCATTCCGCAGCTCTTAATTCTCGCGGGCCCGCTATGAGCGGCAAATAAAACAGACCGCCACTGAAACGCTTCATAACCGGCTCACTTTTTATTCCGACCTTTATTACGGACCGCCCCCGACCGAACGAGCCACGAAAAGTCAAGACAACAAATAATGTGTAAGAGCTTTTGCATTTGTTTGATTGAGGTATTTATACTGAGGTATACATTAGGCGTGGTTTAAGGAGACACGTCGCGTTCGGCCAGGAATCGACAAATGTAACAGCAAATTCAGTTGAAGGTGAATTGTGGTCTATTTGACAACTGAATTTCATGCATAAAATGTAGATTAAAATAATCTTAACTAATATTATAAAGCTGAAGAGTTTGTTTGTTTGAACGCGCTAATCTCAGGAACTACTGGTCCGAATTGAAAAATTATTTTTGTGTTGAATAGACCATTTATCGAGGATATAACATCACGCTGCGACTATTAGGAGCGAAGAAATAATGGAAAATGTAAAAAAAAGGGGAAAAAATAACTATTCCACGCGGACGAAGTCGCGAGCACAGCCAGTACAGAATAAATTAAGTCAATCCATCAATCAACAATCTTGATCCGTACACTGCTAAACGTAGACCTTTTACTGCCATCTACAGGACCGGAATATATAAAATATCTGTATATCGATATTTTTTGATAAATCTAAAACGATGTGGACATTATGAATATAAATACTAAAAAGTAAGTACTTTTAATAGTACCTAAAATATCAAATTCTTGTAATACTTATTCCATCAAACATAAATATACGAGTAGTATTTACACAAAAAGTAAAAATAGAACTAGAGCTACCCCAATATATTTCAGACTACTATTTCCAAAGAGATACAAACAAAACTCACCTTGACGTGATCCAAAGTCTAGGCTTTTAAGAAATTGTGTCTGCACAAAAGAAACCTTTTTACTATAATGCCCGTTATAATTTAAATAAATGGAAAGGTGAATAAGAACTTTTGCTATATTTTTTATTAGAAGTTTAATTTCTAAATTAGCTTTGAAGTTTATTAATGTTGGAAAAAGCTTTCAGACTGAAGAATTTTTTTGCGATTACTTATTTAGGAATTGTTTATATATAAATTATACGGATAGAACAAATATACATTTCAAAGAACTAATTAATATAAATAAAATAAGTATCATGGATTTTTCGGCATTTACACGTTAATAACTTTGTTAATTAATAAATGGGCCTGACGATTCATGCCAATTCATGAAAATTCACAACTAAGATCAGATTAAGAAAATTAATTTACTAAACTAAATCGATCGGGAATCGAATTCGGACCCTTCGCATCGCACATTCATTAGGCTTAACGCTCTAATTAGCAATATTAGCAATATTTACTCCATAATGAGACCTCACAAATTGACTGTATCAATAAACATGTTCAAATAATACACGCTGTACACAAAATCCTATTCGAATTTCGAGAACCGATTTTTGTTAATTCGTTTGACGTTTAAATAAACAACAATTTTACATAGTTTATTTACCTCAAGTCAATGTTTTACATCAGTCAGCCGGTCATTAAGCGGGACGCCCATTGAGTTAATTCAGCAAACGACAGAGCGGTCACAGTGCATTCCCACTCCATTACGTTTCGCGGTATATTTGACGTGTGGCGTTGACAAATCGTCATGGCGGCTGCTTACACGCGCCCCGTCTCAGAAAGACTCAGAAACGAACTCGTGGATTATTTAAAAAGGAGTAATTCAGTTATTCGATATATGAACGGTCGATTTTTTTTAAATAAAGATTCAAAGCTCATTTACGAGTTGAAGTTGCCAGTTCCGTATTATAAATAAAAACATATTGTATTTAATCGGATAGCGGCGGGTGGTTTGCAAATATGGATGGAAGTTCCATTTTAGAATTATTTGCGAAGTACCTATTTTGTTTGTTAAAATCACTTTCTATCTAATTACGAATCTGTTAAAAATTACACATAGTTTGTAACAGTACAAAGTGTTTAAAACGCTCCCTTTTCAAGGGTCCCTAAGTCGTAACAACACGTAAAAGTCTAAAATTGGTAAATTTCGTAAAATATTGAAGAATGAATTTTATTAAATTGTAATGAATTTTAGATTGCAAAGAATGAATTTTATTTAAATCGTTTCCGTAGTTTTGGCATTCTAGCGCGACTGACAGTGTTATTATTAGCAGGACAGTAAGGATTAAATCGATAATTTCAGGTGATGAACAAACTATCCATCCAGTCCATCCCTGGTCGACCGGTGGCAAATTGACTTGTCACTCGATTGTGACCGTAATGGCGGCTAGATGTTTTCAAAACGCAGCCGCTGCGGTCGATCCTTTGTGATGGATGGCCACCGGCGCAATTACCGCATGGGAACCGACTCTACCGGTTACCGGTAGCGACTGCCTACGACTACTACCGCTTGAATTGTGACAAGACGATGTTATCTTTTTGTAAGATAAACCGAGTTTATGTCGACGATTGGATGCGAGTTGATAACGATGAGTTACGTTTCGTTTGTAGAATGTTTATTTAAATTTTATAACAACTTTTAATGGTTGGTATTCACACAATAAATATCAGACAACGTCACATACATTAGGTAATCCAATTTCGAAGTAAGTAGTAAGACTTCACTCTTAATTAAGATTTAATATTTTATGTTGTTCGAATAGTCCTAAAGTGACAAATTCTTTTCAGTGCGTAGGGTCCCCAAGATTTCCTAGTTTGGGGCCCATTGCAAAAATTATATTATGTAAGTGTGTTTTAAGGAAAACAAACTTATTATTTTTTATAGATTAAGCAAGGTACTTGTGTTTTGAGTATCATAACAACAAAGATACCACAAGTATATCATCATTAGCCAACCACCACCAATTATGGTTCTGGGTGGGAATCCAACCTGTTCAGGAGACAGGGAACATCTATACAATAGCTAATAAACAATTAACATCAATTTAATTACAATTCCTATTTATTTACTTATCCAAGGCGCATCTTGTAGATGCGCCAAAGCCATTATTCACGACATCGCGAAGCGTTTCATGTCACAATTAAACGGTTCACGGGTTAACCTGTAAAAGGTCGCGTATGGCGTTTTCTAGGCGGTACCGATACAAACAGGGGTTGCGTGACGGAGTGGAAAACAAACAAACCATCAGTTTAGCCGATAAGGCCGCCGTCGACTCGCCACCATTGTTAACTATAGCCAACCCATAGCAAAGGTAACTTCACGTACATTATTACAGCGTCTTAAAACATTGTTATCGGAGTAATAGCTTGCAGTAAAATCGTGTGCTAAGTGTTATTTTACAATTTTTTATTACTCAATCAATGGATTACCTCACCCTTTCTATCTGGCAATTGTTTACTCAAATGTTGTGTGGAAGAGATCGCTTATGGCGATACAACCGCCGAAGATGTATAACAATATTTAATCTAGTTTTAAGTCAGTTTATGGTGCAATAAAGAGTATCTATCTTTTATGAGACAATATCACATACATTGCTCCGATCCCAAAGTAAGAAGCTTAAGCACTAGTGGTATGGGTATCAGAACAATGACATCATACGTATATATATGCACTTGACACCATACATATAACTTAAATAGAAGTACAAACGCATACGGAATAAACACAAAATGTTTATCACACGAATGTTTGTCCCGGGAGGGAACCGAACCCACGACCTAGGTTTACAAGGCAGGGGTCATTACCAATTGAGCCACCGGGTCAATCAAATTAGTCGTATACCTGATTCAATTTAGCAGTCTGATATTTTAACTGTCAGATAAGTTATCGTTTATCGCGTTCTTATCGATATTCGCGCACTTTTTGCATTATAAACAACTGTTATCGCCCCTGTAGATTAGTTTTATCATCTGTAGAGTTGTTGTTACTGATTATAGTGTAGGCAATGAATATTTAAAAAAACAAATCCATGCTGAAAATTATTGCGATAAAAAGACACACCTACCGAATTTTTTATTTATTCGTCTTCACGAGTTATTGTAAATTAACTACGTGTACATGATATTTAACTAAGGACACAGTTAATATAGTATATTTTTATTAGACATGAAATATAATGACAGCAGAACTGCCAAATAGATTCCCAAATTTCTGAATTATCGTCCTATCTACTAAAATAACCTAATATAGAAGAATTTAGGCGCATAATGTCCTTTCGACAATTGTTTTAAAGGTGTATAAGGATATCTATCTATCTGTATATTTCCAGAAAACATTAAGAATAGATATAATCACACAAAAAATACATTTCCAAAATTAAACCAAATTGTCCAAGTTCATAAACATTTTTGCATAGCACCTAATAATCCTCTCATATTACGGAATATTCATATAGCGAAACGTGTTTTCAATTCATATAACGAAAAACATTGCACATCTGTTGCAAAATTCGCTTTGTCCTGTCACAGTGACCACTGTGACCAGTCATATCATGCGCACTGATCTCGCAACCGGCACGCGATCGACACAACCATTTTTCAAGATCATTCGAAACACAATACTATTACCGGTTATTATAGTAATAAGCAGTCACACTAGGTATATTGTTTGATTTTAATTTGTTACCGCTACATGATACCGTGAGATTTCTGACACATAATGAGACTGGTAAGCTAATATAGAAATACCTATAGTTTACCGTTTAGTTATCTTATTGACATGTCGTAACAATGACAGATTTTGTTGGAAAACTATAGCATAAGTGTGAATGTCTTAAGCCCCTGACCTATAGGCTCACACAGCTACTACCTATCGAGCTCTCCAATATGCCAGTCATATACCAGTTACGTCCATACATCCACAATTGTCACTTCACGCAAACCAAACGGCGCCGTTGTGTCATTAGTCGCGTTTGTGACATCAGATAAAACGCCAGTCGGCGTCGTTTGAAACTTCCATTTGTATCTTTATGTTAACCGCTTAACCCTTGATGCAAACGACATGACTACTATCGGACACATCAATCGACCAGTCACATTGCAGTAACGTTCAAAAGTCTAAAATTTATACTTCACGCCAGACAAAAGACTATATCATTAGTCGCGTCTGTGACATTGGACATCACGCTAGCGATTTTTGACGCCAGTCACATTCCAGTTCCGACCAATTAATCACAATTGTCACTTCATGCAAAACAAACGTCTCGGTCATGTCATTAGTCGCGTTTGTGACACCAGACCACGCAAACGGTTCGCCGTCTCGTCGTTTGAAACTATTGACATCCATTAGCAACTTTATGTTAACCCCTTGAAGAAGAATGGATTTCATTTAAAACGTATAACTAAAACAACCCTTTATTAATTTGCATTCACGATCATATATTGGGAAATATAATTAGTGATCAGCAAGAAATCTTAAGAAACAATTTTGAGCAATGGTCTTTCGTCAGTAAAGGGATCCTGTGTTTTCATCATTCGTCAGTACGTCAGTAGAAGAATCACTACCTTAAACCCTTGACGCATACGAGAAGGAGGACCAATAGGTCAGTCACATTCCGCGACCAATCACCCACAATTGTCACTTCACGCAAGACAAACGGCGCAGTAGCGTCATTAGTCGCGTCTGTGACACCAGATAGCACGCGAGTGGTTCGCCGTTGCGTTTAAAACTATGACATCTATCTATCTATTGGTGCATACGACAAGATCATTACCGGATACACCAATGGACGAGTCACATTCCAGTTGCGACCAATCACCCACAATTGTCACTTCACGCAAGACAAACGGCGCAGTAGCGTCATTAGTCGCGTCGCGCCTCCACACTGTACATACTCGTATATGACGGGCGGGCGCGTCATGCGACACGCTCGCCGTCGCCGTGTCGCTTGCGATTTTTGAATCATTTATCAACCGGCTGTTTACTCTTTTTCACGGTACACCGACCGGTTTGAACCGAACTGGGTCACTCTTCATTAAGATCGCAGGCGATCGTATTAAAGCAATTAGGGGTACGCTCGATATCGATGCTGCTAAAATGTGTCGATATAGACTATTGTAATATTTTGTAATGACAATTTGATATGACAATTGTCATTGAGGGAGACCTACACGTCCAGTAGTGGACATTTCCAGTTTGATGATATAAAATTAGAAGATATTGATATAACATTTTGATGATCAATTGAATGCTATTCTGAAGATTCCAGATTCGATTTCCTAAACTAGATGGAAGATACTTGGGTGTTCATGGCCTGGCACATTTAGTTAACATTAGATACATTTATTTAGATTGACGTGATATCATAAAATAAGATAAATAAATAAGAAAAAATAATCTTTAAAAAAAAAGGTTAAAAGATAGATAACAAAGGTTCTTCGCGGAACCGTAAAAGTTATTCATAGATTGGCTTAGGCCCGAGCCCCGTGTCCGCACTTCGCGTGTTAATGCCTCGTTTCGATCCTATTAAAACCGATTATTGAAACTTGATATCTTTAATCGATAATCGTCATCCTTCAATTGATAAGAACGATCGGGGCCTCCGTTGAATGTTTTCAATATTTACCGCGTGTAATCCAGGCCAAGAAGGCTTACTTCGGACCTATTGAAGTTTTAGTATTGAAATGGCTATTTAATTGCTATAAAAGTATAAAAACAAAGTACTCATAGTACGGCGATATCAAATGTAAACAAATACTTTACTACAAACCTCGTTAATAGCATTAAGTGCGACCTACATTTTTCCACTCTTTACTACTTCAACATTCATAAACGAAAATCAGTAAACATTTTATTATTCTGCCAAGTCGTAAATTATCGACAAAAGCTACGGCAGAAAGTATTAAAGCGTTTAATTAAACTACAATAACATTATAAACGGCAATATAAATACCACACATTAAGTAATTGTTACTCTTATATGAGGCTTTGTTGCCTTCAAACTGCCATAAAGGTACAATTACAAGCTCTTGAGTTTATATTATACATTAGCCGACTTCACATATTGAGGCCAATCAAAGTCCAATGTTTGCCAACTTGTTAGTTGGTAAATAATAAAATTGCTACCTACGCTATTGATAAGTCATTTTATCAAAAATATAAATAATTTAAGCACAAGTAATATGTTACATAGTAACTTAACTAGGTAAGTACCTATAAATACAGTAAGAGACAATAGTGCTAGACAATAGATAATGACAGGGGATACAACCACAAAAATGTCATTTTCCAACGACAAAATAATTTTAATATGCCTAAAAGTACGTGGTGGAAATTAGCAAAATTTTAAAGAGATAAGTTTCACGTTTATTTAAACTGCTTTTAATTTAACAGCGACTAATAAAAACATACTTAAACGTGGTTAATGAACCTTCACAAAGTCATACTAAGACGCATCAGTCACTGCACTCAGTCATTCCATCTCAATAACTCGCAGTTAACTTTAATTGCCAGATTGTATCTGGAATCGGCGACGAATCGTTAAAGGCGGCAGTTTTTACGGTGCCGTTACTATAACTCCCTTTTGATGGAACACATTAGCATGTTAATAATATTTTATAGACATTTTATGCTTTGACAGAGGGCGAAGGTTGCTATTACTAAAATCAAGTCATTATTGCTACCAGCCATTTATCGAAAGAACCCTTAACGGGGAGTATCCGAAAATGTGACACAGTGTGATTACTACGAATTTTGATTTACTTAAATCTGATAAGCATTACTTGAGCAGACTGGCAGAATCTATGTATCATGATATTTATCAATTGTAGTCTGGCGCCTGTCAATGAAACAGGTAGGTTTCATTATACTCACTCAATTCACTATCCATTTACGTGAGACACAAAATTTAAGAGTTTAAGCTTTCGCGTTCCATTATAACAGTCCGTCCATTCCAGAACATAAGTTTATCATTAATTCGCGCCTCATTCTCTATCACATTTGTATACCAGTCAAATTCGCATTAATAAACATAGAAATTAATTAAATAGGATTGATTTAAAACAAATGTCATTTATAATACAAAGACGACTAAATTTTGCGACACAAACACGAAACACTAAAGGCGGATTTATATTTGTCTGATGTGTTGTGACGTGACGCATCAGAACGGTATCGGTTTCACATTTAGTATAGTAACGTTCATACTAGTAATGCGTATTGTGTTGTGATGGCTTGTGTAAATGTATGAAACCGATACCGTTCTGACGCGTCACGCTCACAATACAGCAAAAAATATAAATCCGCCTTTAGATTACACGCATTTAAACTAAGGACGGCTTAAATCAAATCAAATCAAATTTTAGCTATTTTTTCTTAATTTTGTTGCACTGTGTAACTCTTTTCCTCTAACTTTAAACTCCTGTCATAATGTATCTATGTGACCAATAGACTTCACTCTTAAATTTAGATTTAATATTATAGGTACTTTATGTTGTTCGAATAGTCCTAAAGTGTATTCTTTTCCGTGCGCAGGGTCCCCAAGATACAGGGTTACCTAGTTTGGGGCCCATTGCAAAAATTATGTCATGTAAATGTGTTTTTATGGAAAATAAACTTATTATTATTATTATTTTCGGGTTTAATTTTCACATTTTCATGGCATTATTTGCTAAGAACGGGCTTGATGCCAAAGAACTTAGCAAATTATATATGTAAATTTTATTGTGGAATTCCGGCTGATGTATTTGTGTTTAAGAATCTACGAACTATTGAACATGTATCTAAGATAACTGATTTTTGAAGGCCTATGTAGGTGGATTTTGATAGGTTTAGCTCTTCCAGTCCTGTGTGTAGTGTCTTCGGAATGACTCCAGTAGATGAAATGATGATGGGAATTATTCTGACTCTATTTTGATGCCACATTTGCTGTATTTCGTCGGCTAAAGGTATGTACTTTTGTATTTTGTCTGTATGTTTTTGTTTTAGATTATCTGTGTTTGGAACGGAGATGTCAATGAGGTATGTAATTTTTTCCCTTTTAAGTGTAAGTGTTATGTCTGGTCTATTGTTATTAGTGGTCCTATCCGTAATTATGTCCCTATCCCAGTAAAGTTTTGCGATTTCGTTATTTAAGACATTTGTAGGTTTATACTTGTAATATGGTTCAATTTTTTCTATCAAATTGTATTTCTTAGCTAGCAGTGCGTGAATTTGTTTAGCTACGTTGTTATGCCTCTCTGTATATTGTTTTGTGGCTAAGAAATTACAGCCACCTGTTATATGTTCTATTGTCTCCTGTTGTTTATGACATAGTCTGCAAGCATCTGATATTATAGATGGGTCTTTTATTATGTATTTTTGGTAATTTCTGGTATTGATGATTTTATCCTGAATTGCTATCATAAATCCTTCTGTTTCTGCGTATATATTTCCTTTTTGTAGCCATGTATTTGATGCATCTTTATCCACATGATCTTGTTGTAACTGGTTTGGATACTTTCCATGTAGTGTTTTTGCTGACCATGTTGCTATTTTAGCTTGTTCACTAACAATTTTACTTTTAGGATCAAAGCTGGTATCGTTCAAATTAAGTGGTGGTCCTGAAGTGTTTAGGGTGCAAATAGAATTGTGTATATTACTGTCATTCGACCTGTCTTTAAAATATGCATGTAAATTCGCAAGTTGTCTGTAGTGTAAATTCTTGATATCAATTATACCTCTGCCCCCTGATTGTCTTTTAGTTGTGAACCTTTCTACAGCTGAATGAATGTGGTGTATATTATATTTATTGCATACTGTTCTAGTCATTGTGTTGAGCGAATCTAAATCTGTATCTGACCACTTTATTATACCAAAAGAGTAGGTGAGGATTGGTATCGCATATGAATTAATCGCTTTACATTTGTTTCGGGCTGATAACTGTGTTTTGAGAATTTTTACTAGTCTATTTTTATATTTTATTTTTAGTTCTTGTTTGATGTGTGTATGATCTATTGTACTGCTCTGGTGGTATCCTAAATATTTGTATGTCTCGTTAGTGTCCATGCATTGTATACTATTATTTTGTGCGTGTAATTCATATGCATTTTGGATGTGGTGCTTACCTTTAACAATACTATTAACTTTACATTTATCTATACCAAATGTCATTCTAATATCGGTACTGAATTTATCGGTCAGTTCAAGTAATTGATCTAATTCTTTACGGGATGCTGCAAATAATTTAATGTCGTCCATGTATATTAAATGAGTAATTTTTGTACTATTGTCTATTTTGTAACCAAGGTTTTTATTATTCAGACTATGTGAAAGCGGATTTAATGCAAGGCAGAACCAAAGAGGGCTCAATGAGTCTCCTTGGAATATTCCACGTCGTATTTCTATGAGTGAGGACTGTAATGTGGTTTGTTCTGTTTTTATGTGAAGTGTTGTTGACCATGAGTCCATAGCGTGATTCAGAAATGCAATAATTTTGTTGTCTATTTTGTAGATATTTAGTATGCGTAGTAGCCATGAGTGTGGCACACTATCAAAGGCTTTTTGGTAGTCAATGTAGCCGTAATGGAGATTCCTATGTCTTTTTCTGCACTGATTATGTATTTCTGTATCAATCACTAATTGTTCCTTACAGCCTCTCCCACCTTTGTAGCAACCCTTTTGTTCTTCCGCCATTACGTTGTTTGTAGTTAGGTGTGTGTAAATTTTCCTTGATATTATTGATGTTAATATTTTATATGTTGTAGGCAAACATGTTATGGGTCTATATTTTGCAGGATTTCGTGTATCATCATCTTTTGGCTTAAGGTAGGTTACACCACGGGTTAGTATATGAGGAATCTTGTCTGGATCTTGTATGAGAGTATTGTATGCGTGTAAGAGATGAATGTGTGTAGCTGTGAATTTTTTAATCCAAAAATTTTGAATTTTGTCAGGCCCTGGTGTTTTCCAGTTATGGGTTCTTTTTATGGCTTCTACTAGATCGTCTATTTCTATAATTATCTCAGGCATGGGCTCAAGTCCGGCATTTCTGTTTTCTTCTTCATCGATCCATTCAGTGTGATTGTTGTGCTCTACGGGATTAGACCATATGTTTGACCAGAAATTTGTGACTTCATCTATGTTAGGTGCATCTTTGATAGAGGGTTGTTCGCCATTAAGTGCTCGGTAGAAAGTTTTTTGGTTATTGTTGAATCTTTTATTGTCTTTGTGTCTTTGGCTGGATTTGCGGTATCGCCTAAGGCGCTTTGCTTTTGCCTGTAAAGTTTGTACCTTTTTGTCTAGTTCTTCGGTTATCTGTTGTATTGTCTTATTTTCTGGATTGATTTTCTTCTTTTTCTTTTCACTTAAGTTACCTAGTAAATACTGTTTCAATTGTGCTATTTCTTTTCTCATACTATTAATTTGTCTTTCTAGTCTTCGTTCCCAAGCTGGTTTGTGTTCAGTATTTGTTGTAAAGTTTGATTGGGTGTTAGTGTTTTTGTTAAGCGTGTTTGATACAGTTGATGCAGCAGCGTATAGTATATTTATAATCATTTCTAAAGTAGGTTCAGCAATATTATCAAGTGACTCTCTAATTATTCGGTTTACAATATTTATTACTTTATGAACTTTTGTATTGTATGAAGTGATTTTTGATATGTGTGGTCTAAGCGTGGGGTCGATGTCTTCAAACGTATGTAATATCTCTTGAAATTTATTTTTTAAGGTGTTATAGCTCTCTGTATCTTCACTATTGACATTTTCAGTGGGTTGTGAAGGAGGGCTTTCTAAAATTTCTCTAGTATCTTCTTCATTCAAAATATTTCCTGTAACTGTTATTTCTGTGTCATTATTACTCTGTGTCATGTTGTTTTCAATGTTGTGTCCTACTATTTCTTCAATCTGAGTTTCTGCGCTAATGTAAGTGTTTATAATGTCCCGTTTGATATTTTCTCTCTCTTGTAGTGTGATTCTATTATTGCGATGTATTACGCGTATTTGGTCTGAAAGTCTTTGTTCTGTGATAAAGTGTAGCTCAGGATAGGCGTTGATGAATTCTCTATGTAATTGAGGTCTATAACCAGTTAGGTTGGTTTCATTTTGTGTAACTGAATAGTAGCAGCGAAGTAATTGTCGATTAATTTCGTCCGTCCATTTCATTCGCTGTCTACTACGGCCCGCAAGGGTGGTTGCAGGAAGTAATTCTTGCAAAACACTCCTTGTAGGGTTTGAGTTCGATGATGTTGTTTCGGTGATGTTGTTCCGTGTGACCGGTGTCTGCCAACGACTTGGCCGGACACTGGCGATTCGACTTCTGCCACGTCCAGCGCCAGTTCTAGACGAGCCCCGGCGTTCCCCGGGCAGCGGCGTGCGGTTCGCAATCCATCTATCAGGTTCAGTAGAGGTAGATGATGAGCTGGATGTATTTTGCTCTTGAAAAAAAATATGGAGACGAGTCTGGTGACTGAAATAAACTGTAACTCGATGTTGGTGATAATGATGGATTGGTGTTCATTTCGGCTGTAGTATTTTCGGGTACATTCCCAACGAGGGCCCGCCTGTTCAGCTCCTCGTTACCGGCGGTTCGTATGCTGAGACATCCAGCGTCGGCTCCAGATGTGCCCCGGCGATCACCCCCGGGCAGCGACAGTATACGTATTTTTCTACTTCGTAGCTCCATTTTAATGGGGGGGTTTGCCATATCCCTGTTTGTCATCTGCATAGTAATTACGTGGCAGATGTCCGCCCCTCACGTAGCTTAGATCTTCAAGCGTGGACGTAAGGTTGGACTTTGTATTATTATTATTATTAAATCGATCAGTAAATGAAACAAAATACTAACGGTCACCGCACGTCAAACTGCAAGACCATCAAATATGGACAACGAAACCAAAAATAGGCTAAACAAAGCCGCGCACTAGCACCGAAGCGGCGACAACGTGCGGTGCCATTATGTCACCGGCCGCTCACGTCACAACCGTGACGTCACGCCGACGAGCGGCATGGAGAGCACTCGCCGAATCATTTATTCCCGCAGACAGAGACCGTACATAGCGATTGTTCGGCCCAAACTACGAGTTACGATAGCACAATGCATGGAAATGGGGATTTTAAAAAAAAAAAAAAAAAAAAAAAAAAAAAAAAAAAAAAAAAAAAAGTATTCTATGCGAATTGAGATACGTTTTATCGGTGTTCGTTCACAAAAGGGTCGTTTCAGTGTTAAAGTTAATTAGAAATTAAGGAATTGCACATATTTATGGATAACTAGGATGGCTGGCAAGGGGGGATGCTGGATGCAAGAAGTAGAAGGGCATCTCCCAGAACAGCCAGGCAAGAGACAATTTAGTTTTCATTTCTTAAATTGACCCAATCGTGAATCGAACCCGGCACCTTTAAATCGTCCGCACTTTAGTCTCAACGCTCTAAGCATTGCGCCAACGAGGCCGTCACAGTAAGACGTTTATTCTCAACGAATAAGGCATGAGTAGATAAATCATGACACATGGTCACAGAAATCTGCTTTTCGTGAAAAATCTCAGAACGATATACTTAGATACGATAAGCTTAGACCATATTTACGACCAACCGAACAGGTCAAAACTGGCCAAACAGCGATTTCACACCTTCACACGTCACGCTGCCTCGTCACAAAGCGTGATGACGTCACCCCAAATGTAGGGGACACGCGCTATCATTGACTACCGTCAGCGTGCGGAGCTAACAATAGTGATCGCTCTCCCAGGTTATGAGATCGGGTGACGTCATTGGACGGCGCAAAGTACTTATCGACACAGCGGATGAGCGTAGGCGCCGATGACTGTTGCGACAACTTTTTTTTGTGATCAGTACACATGCACTCGGTTGAGATAGAGCCAAATTTACTAGAACGGAACGGTGATTAGACTCATCGTGGTTGTTTGAATCAAACATTCTCATGTTGGCATTGGGAAATAAATATCAACCAACGGAAAGAAGGCCTATGTTCAGCAGTGGACGGACCAGGGCTGTTGATTAATTGACTGACAACAAATATTCTTTATAGCAGATCCAGCATTGGACTGCGATAAGCGGCTGATGATGCTGATGAGGCAGTTAACTTAAATCCAAGTATAATGGATTTAATATATTGTACAATGTAGTCGGCTTTAAGGCGCTGTTTCAGACAAGATAACCTTTGTGTAGGATAGAAAGGGATTACCTCAGTGCATGGACAGTGTAAAAGCCTCTTTAATATTGAATCTAACCTGCTCTTCATTCCCACTTTCACTGAATTTACTTAATTAATGTTGTCACTAAGGAAACACAAAAGTGTTAAAGCGCATCAATCTAGTTCACGCACTGCTTTATCGGATACTTTAACGCAATTATCAGGCGGTCCCATCGCGGATCGACGCGTAGCCGGGAGTTTGCACCTTCGACCAGACGCGCGAAAATATACCTCTACAACTGATTTACGTCTAATGACGCCCTGAAAGAACTTAATTAATGTTGTCAGTAAGGAAACACAAAAGTGTTAAAGCGCATCAATCTAGTTCACGCATTGCTTTATCGGATACTTTAACGCAATTATCAGGCGGTCCCATCGCGGATCGACGTAGCCGGCGGTTTGCACCTCCGACCAGACGCGAAAACTTGCTTACGTCTACAACTGATTTACGTCTAATGACGTCCTGAATGAACTTAATTAATATTGTAAGTAGGGAAACACAAGAGTTTAACTCAAACATAATACCATTTTATTTCTATTATGGGTCACATGAAAACATTTCATAATTAATCCGGTTTTAGAGTTGTCCCCGATTATATCCGCAAATACCGTAAACAAGATCCGCATTACCGATTCGATCGATTACCGCTCGACATCACTGGGCCACTGACATACGCACAGCGACCGCACCATTATATCGGTAATTCGGTATCAACTTGTTCACCCTTTTAGGGGCGTTCTGATTGCCTCTGCCGTGCAAATAGGTAAATTAACTCTTTATGATCGAACCTAAGTGGATTATAGTGTTCGGTGTCCATGTTGATTGCACGAATTAATGCGAAATGTGCGCACATAGAGACATCCCATTAACAAAACGTACACTCCTGTCATTCCAATTCACGTCTGCAAATAAACTTAATTAAATTTGTAATGAAATGAACCCAATCCGAATTCCCAGAAACATATAGGCAATATAAATATAAACGACAGGCGGTTTTATTGTCATCCTATAAAAGGCGCCCAAAGTCCGCTTATTCTATCAAAACTTCCGCACCCATTTCATATCGGGCTCGTAACAAGAATGCGCAACGAAAACCCACTTCCGAGACAAACCCATTTCACATGCACGGACGTGGGACAAGTATACAAATTGACCCAAATTAGCTATTATGCAAATCAGTCGAGGGCTCGAGTGGAAAAAATATCGGATATCTACATTGGGGCTCACCTGGAAACCGGAAGATTCCGCGGCGCCGACCGCGGCCCAAGTATCAAATAACTCTCCGCTTTTGTTATGCTAATGCCTCGCCAAAATTATCTGTTCCGCATATAATCTTCGGAGGCATAAAAGTGCGCATTGCCCACGAGCTTATTTACTCTCCGAGGCGTTTATATTCTGATCGGATACAAGACATTGCCCCTAGAAAAGTTAAGAGTACAATCTGCAAATCGATATTCGCCTCTCTAATGGAAGCTAAGACGTAAAGGGAGTACCTTTTGACTTCGTCACAGAGTTTATATTGGCGTAATTCCCTAAACTACGCACCGCACGCGTAACCCTCCGCTAAAAGGAAATCTGTACTGAATTAAATCGAATTTCCACCCGAACGAGTTGTGAATCTTTGAACCCTTTCCGTGAGGTACGTCCGCGGATGATCAAACGCTGTCCTGCGCCATGTCTGCTGCGTAAACCAAGCGAAACACATTATGCCGTTATTCCTTGAATAACGTTAAGTAAATCAAAGAAACTCCGGGGTTATTATGGGAACTTCCACAAAGGTTCTTTTGTGCGCGCCGGAGTCGTTTATTTATATTTATTAGCCGATCTCGAGTAACAATGCGCCTGTGAATGTCGTTGGGTCTACAATCTAATTGCGCAATGGCTACTGGTTCCAGTGGCGTTACAGACAAGTTGGACTTCGAAGTTACCAATTTCGTCAACAAAGGATCAAGTATTAAAACCAAACAATGACTGTAAGCTACATTCAGGCTATTCGGTGGGCAAATGGCTTTAACGGACAAAGAATCGATGGGAATAGCAGCGTGCATTTTTGCATTCGGTGATAGCTACTATCCTGGTGAAGCCCACTGTGAATGTAGGCTAACAAAGGGGACTTCAGTAGCCCAAGCACGAACTTTTCGTTAATGCGTAACGTAAAGTAACGTAAACGTTAAAATACGCAGAAAGAAAGTCATAACAATCGCCGACTCGATACGAATACGTCGGGGATGTCACCCTTATCTAAACGTTCAGAATCCATATCAAAGAGATTTGAGATATAAACCCGAATAATTATTTATTTAATTAACGGGTGAGTTAAATCAAATTTAATAACTAAATAATGTTTATAAAAGTTTGAATTTGAAAAAAATATTATCGTAAATTTTTAAAATTCTAACATTATTTTCAAGTTTAATAGAAATGCTGTTTTTGAACGTCTCTCGTTACGTTTGACACTTTGACAGAACGTCAAACAAAATTTTGTTGGCATATTTATTGTGAAACTATTTCATATTATTGAAAATAAATAAAATCAAGGAAAGTTACTTTATTTTGAAAATCAAAAGTCGTATCCATTTGGAAAAGAATCAGATGGAAGCTGATTCCAAAGAAGTGCACTTGGCACGAGGCGAAAATTGCGTGTGGATGACTTTCAACTATCAAGATGATATGGATGAAATCTTGTTATTGCAACCAATAAACTTTACCTAAATTAAAGGAGGCGTACATTCAGCAGAGGATGGAGCGAGGTCAATAGATTGATATAAGAAATAGTTTGGAATTATTTTTGTATTATCTTTTGAATACATAAAAAATATTAAATATACTTATAAACATTTGTCTTTAATTTACAAAGCTAATAGCCACGAATGCCTACTACCGTTCCCATAGAATCCGTGAGGATTCACAGGGACTGGTAATAGATAGTCACTCGAGGAGACTTCCCCACGTTGTACCCCATCACCAACCTGCCTGCCCAGCGTGGTTATATTAGGTAAAGCCTATAAGGCAAATGTCCAACAGTGGACTGCGTAAGTTTATCAAATTCAGTGTTTATGTGAACATCTTGGAGAGCTTTGCATTAGTTTTATGTTTAAAATTACTAAACTCACTTCGAAACATAGTCAATAAGTAGAAAAATCTAAATTATCAAGCAAAATATCTTTTCTCACTTAAAAATTTTAAGTGACGAAGTATTCGTAAGGTCTCGATAGCCAGCCTTTGACATTTACTTTACCATACGTCAAAACAAGTTCGCGCATGCGCTTTAATACAAATTTATTTACGTTACGATACGAAGGCTATGATTTTCACTACGTTAACGTACGTAAACGTAGTACCTCTTACGCACGATAGGGGCGCTGTACCAAGTTTCATACAAATGTTTACGGTAACGTTACGCATACTTTTTCGAAAATGTTCGTGCTAGGCACACAGTTGTCTAAAATCAAACAAAGGAGGTACCTACGTAGTACTGTGGTAGTGAGTGCCAACCGTTTCAGATCATTACGAGAGTAACGCGAGGGTAGGCGTGTAAAAAATGTCAGAGCATCAGCTCTTCTCGGTATAAGTTTATTGCTACGTTTACACTGAAGATCGAGATTTTAATGGACGGTCCGAAGCGGGCATAAGAGGTCCTTAATTTTTTTATTAATGTAGATTATATCCGGCCTTTTATCAATACAATATTGTGCAAACGTAGATCTGGATTCAACTTTGCGTTCAATAGTCAACCACGAGAAAAGTCATGAGAAAAATGTTTAACTTTAATGTTAAGTGTTATAAATATTGTATCGATAAATCGTGCGTATATAGATGATTCATGTATCATAATGACCAAAACGAGCAGATAACCTAGATACAATACACTACTTATAAAACTGTATAATAATACATAATAATATGTTGTAATTTCTTATAACTCATGGCCAGTTATCGGACATACGAGCCTTTTTGACAGTTGGGAAGCCTTAATAAAATATAACCAAATTGATGTTTATATTTTTTGGTAATGTTACTGTCTACTAACGGGATTTGTATCTAAACGGTCCCTACTTTGGGCTTACTCATTATAATTATGACCACAGACTACGGTCAGTACCCAATGGAGTGACGCATTTATAACTACTAACACGCTATTTGACCTGAAATAAAGCACAAGAACTCTAACGGTTTTATCCCATTATAGCACCATGGTAAGGCTATTTGTAAAAGGGCTAACTGGTCTACGGCTTGGTTGCGTAACAATTTTTATGTAGGCATAAAGCCATTTGAATCTCACTCACTCTAATGCAAGTTATCAATGACGAAATTTCTGCTCTGCAATGTAACTTAAAGCAACGTTAATCCTTTGATGTCCATTGCCAAACTGACAATCCTAGTGTTTCATTTTATGTTGCTCGTTTGGTATTGCTCAAGACATCACGGTAGCACGTTCTGTGGCACCAATATGGTATCCCAATACCAATGAGATACGGTTATAAATCTTTTTGTTTTATGACAGAGAGGGCAAACTACACTTGTTACTTATTACCTACTTTCTCAAATGTCATGTTTATCGTCCGCTAATTCGCCATACCAAGTTTTTACACCGTCACCTTCACTCTACTATTTATTTTTATACTTCGGTGTTTTCTATATTATTATTATTTTTTATTATTATTATTAATAAACGGTACCACTGAAAATCAGCGCCGCGGCGCTTGCGTCACGGCTAATGCTGAGTGGTTACCCTTTTGGTGCATTGTTCTATAGTGTACGTTATTAAGTTACATGTGCCTATACCTACGTTTTACCTATAAGTTACTCCGTCTATTTGTAAATTGGTGTACATGTATTGTCTTGCACTAAATAAACGTTTTTTCTTTCTTTCTTTCTTTCAAACTGGCCTGAAGCACCTGAAGGTCACCTGGTGGTAAGTGATCACTTCAGTCCATAGACACCGTAACACCAGGGGAAGGAAACACAGGTGCGTTAACGGTCCTTGAGGAGTTTGTAGGCTCTTTTTGCTAAATGGCATGCATTCGGAAAAGTCGCAGCTGATATCTGATTCCAAAGAACCGCCGCACTAGTACTAGAAGTGTACTGGTACTTACATGGTGCTGGACTCTGCGGCTCCGCGTAGATCCCTATCGACTTGCTCGGGTCGTCGATGAGGGACTGCGCGAGATGATAGTCGCCGAGTTTGTGCTGGATCTGCTGGCTAACGCGGTCCCTATTTCCCGTCACCTGCAACAAGAAACAGTTATTTAAAGGAGCGATACAGAGAATAGCATGGGAGCATTTAAAACAAAAGAAATGGCATCGCACTAGCCGTTTTGGAGTGGCAATTGACAGGAATCAATGGATGTTATCCCACAGCAACTGACTTGGACACCCTGACTCGATTTTCTACATGTAAGCGTGAACCTATTGGCGTAACCAGGTATAGTCCATACTAAGTACTAACTTTTGTCAATAAAAACTAACAAAGCATCTGATTCGTCTTCCGAGAATCTGCTGATGGATCAGGTAAAAATAACTACTGGCATTCACACACTGCACTTTTTGACGCTAGTTATTAAACTTCTGAAGCTCTAAATTCTCTACATGACTATAAAAATCAAACATACACTTGATTGTGTGTAATTAATTTATTTACGTGAATAGTAGGTAATATAAAGCAATGCACGACAATATGTTTGAGGTAAATGGATTATTATTTAATCTTCGCAACGCAAACACCTCATAGTTGACCGCAATACTGTAGCTCATAATCAGGTTAACATTCGTTTTAGAATACGTTGTAAGTCTTATAAACTTCGACATATTTAACAAAAGTAACGTGTTTTCCCTGACGTTTAGTGTTGGATATATTGACCACATTTAATTTACTTCATGTGTTTTTATAAGGGACTTCAGGGAGTTGTTTATAAGGAACATTTTTGGCTACATTTAAGAAAACGTGTAATTGTAATGTTTTTTGTATTTATGTTAATTTTCGGAAGTATCAATAGATGGCAAAAGAATATATCAAAACCCATAGAAACTCTTTGCACTGAAGTTACGATTGGTTATAAAATAACATGGCCATTAATAGGGTCTACAAATACTAATGTATGACAAACTGCACATAGTTGTAACACATAAATACTGGCGGCGTTCCAACATTTAGGTAGGTATATTCGCATCATAACATACAAAATTAAATAAGAAATTTGATAGCATCATTATTAAAAGCAATTTGCACTTATACTTATTAAACTCAATTAAAATGCAAATACCCCAACGATGGCTAATCTCCATGGTTCCCCGGCATGGCTTATAATTTACGACAATACACATTTATGTCTGCTTTCACGTAATTTTATTACGGGCTCGTTTAAAGTAGTATTAATAACGTGAAAGCAGACATGTGTAGTGCCCATGCTGTTACTGAGCATAGACCACACACCTGCAAACTTTTATAGTGTTTTTTATGTTATAAATGTACAAAACATATTTAATAAATCCATTTTTAGTATTGAATTTGAAAATTGTTTCACTAACACTCACTTATTCTTGGTCAATTCGTTTCATTTTCTATTTGACAGCTTACGCCTATGAAGTACTGTTTTTTTTTTTCAGAATAATTTAACAGAAATGGCATTCTTTATTGACAGCTAACACGGCAATGGAACGCACAGAAATGAACCGCGAAAATGATTAAAGAGGCCACTCAATTAGAGTATTAAATATTTTTAAATCGGGATTATTTGTCTGAATTGTGGGATACAAAAGTTGAGTTATAAGTTTATATACTTACTAATTAATAAAAATCATACGGTTAAAATAATACTACGTCGATTTGTTATGCTACTCGTGTCCATTTATAGCCAATTCCTAATCTTCTCATAAATCAATCTCATAAGTCAATTTCATCTTTATTCATTAAAAATACTATAATATGCCAATCTCGCTCCGAACGCTTTTCATAATATCATCCTAAGATCACCATCGGCAGTCATATTGTTAAGTCCATCTCCGTACTTTACCGAATTCAGTTCACCAATTGGTATTCCGCAGAAGGAAAAACGCCTATAAAAAGTGTCATACAAACACAGGCGAGGTCACACACCATGTGGTATGCACTGCGGGCATCGCGTCCCAAATACATCCATCTCAATGTCGCGAGCGTCTTCGTGATTCATACATTCATACAACATCACACTCATAAGGAGTCATATCTCATATGTGACTCCAGCCATACAACATCATAAGGAGTCATACGTGAGTCTTATTGGAAATATGCAAATGTCTATTTTCGGCGTAATCTCGCTTCGTACTCGATTGGGGTGTCCAATATTATTTGGCCAATAAGAAAATTCTAATAAGATCCAACTGGATCTTATTGGAATTTTCTTATTACCTACTAATTAGTAGGTAATAGACCTAATAAGAAAATTATCTTTTAACAAATATTACTACATAACGGAACAATTACTTTTGTCATACATATTTAACCTAAACAAATATTTATGTACTTCAGAATTACACTGACAACTTTAGTTAAAATGACAATAAACATACCTATTTTATCAAAACATGCAACAAAATGGCGCGAATTAAAGGAGGCCTACGTTCAGCAGTGGACGGATCAAGGTTGTTGATTGATTGATTCATTGATGCGAGAAAATATTTTATTTTTAGAAAACAAATTGCATATTTTCATTTCTCTGTGTAATACGTTTCACGGTACAAATAACTTATTATTTGATGGCATATATTAAATAAATCTTTATGACTTTAAAGAACAAATCCCAACTTTAGGTTACCCAATGCCTTTCTTTGTCTATATTCATAGTTACTATCTACTACTACTACTACTATCCGTACAGTTTAAGATTCCTGAAACATGGACACCCTCACCATTCCAGAGAATCGCTCTGTCATCGAAACGATGGATGAAAATGGATTACCTGCATTCTAGATGCTATGTAAACGATGCATCGATTCCTTATAAGTGGATTACCGGTTGAACCATTTCAGTCTTCGTCGAACATACCTTTACCTACTTCACGTGCATTTTCATAGCGTATTCATTTTCTTAGGTACGACTCAAGAAAATATTCGATGAAAGTGTTTGCGAATCTTAATCTTATTTGTTAATTGAGCGACATGAAAGATTATATAGCTTTCGACATTTCGTGAGACAAATTAAGCGCATTAACTTTAAAGTTACGAAGAAACTTCTTTGATACGCAATAAAAAGCTTATTTATCAATAAGTATCCCGGTGAAATATTAGCGAAAAATCCAGTGTAAGTTCCTACAATAAATGATGATGATTTCGTGAGAAACTCACATAAAATTGTGTACCTTACGGCAACAGCAATTTGCCGCTAAGAACTTAGATTCGCTTCGGTCCGCGGCGTCCCTTTGCGTTACGTTACGACTAACGTTTCTAATACTGGCAGCTTGTGTCGTAATTGTATCTCACAACAATCTATAATATACTTAGGTGTCGTACAGTATAATAACGCGTTCGTCAAAAGAGCGGAAGGTTCCGAGTTCGATTTCCGGTTGTGTCAGTTTAAAAATCAAATTTTCTAAGGTGATAGTAGTAGAAGATGAATGTGAGTAGTTTAGAAGACGAAGATATAATTATCATCGGAAACTCAACTACACGAGATAATATGCGAGCATACTTAACCTATTACCTACATTGATGTTACATAGTATTACTGGTATATAAAAAGCAGTGTGTCCATAGCGTATGTATAATATTCATGGTATATTTGGTAAGATTTAACGAAGTTTCGGTGTCGTATTAAAGAGTAAACCTAAGCCTACATTTACCGTTGTTCCAAGAATCCTGCACCCTTACCTTACCTAATTCTAAAACGTTTGTCCATTTTATTATCACAATAGGTACAATAAACTCGACTATTTAGTGTCGTCTGGTATTTCGTAGTCACATCTCATCGTTTCTATTATTCCCTATGCTTACCGTCCTGTGAACACCTCGGGGGGAGAGGGTGGGAAGGTCGTTCATCTCGCGTCATCGTTACACGCCATGAAAGTTTAAAATTTTTATCAGATTCAGCGCCTGACTGGAAAAGGAATCGGATTGTTTTATTTAACTTTGTTTATCGCTACAAAACTAAACTGCAATGGTGAATTTATTAACGCAGGCTACTTTTTAAACGTATATTTTATTGCGAAACAAAACTATATCAAATGTAAACAGATTTTGCAGTAATCTAACATCATCATCAGCCTATTGCAGTCCACTGTTGGACATAGGCTTCTCCAGATGTTTGCTTCAAGTGACGAAACATCTGGAGGATACATCCATAATTGCTACGCTGGACAGGCGGGTTGGCGATCGCAGCAGCAGAAACGTATGCGCAGATTAAATGCTGGAATTTAGATACAGATCAGTGTTTACAATGTATAGAAACATTTTATTCTGACTGAAATGCGTTAGGGCGTACTTAGTTTGAGGCTAGGTGTTTGATTATAATTGTCTGGCATTAATTATTTCTTATATATTTGTTACATAGTAAAATGTTTCAGTCTTGCACCACAATAATCAAATTCTTAAAACCTACCTAGGATTTGTAATCCTCTACCTGAAGATGATATTTGTAGCTATTAATGATTGTATTAGAAAATATGCTACTTTAACAATGTACACATTTTGCGCAATAAAGTATCAATACCCTAATATACCTATCAACCATTTAACTTCATCAAATCCTCATTCAACATAGCGACATTCGTTCACACTTAATCGCAAGCAGTTTCTTTAATCCGGCCGAGTTGCCACATCTGAGAGCCACGATTTATGTGTAGGCCCTCCGCCCTTGCCGGAGCGCCGGTGCCCTCTCGCCGCCCGGTGCGGGGCGTTGACACCGGCGGGGCACGCACCCCGAGACAACTCGTACACTCCTTAGGGGTGAAATCTTTGACAACTTCACGATTATCGTACTTCTGACACTTCGTTGGTACGTACATTGAAAAGTATAGCTAGTTAGTGTCAAATTAATAGGTAATTTGTGTTTAAGTCTTTTTTATTATTTCTTTTAATTCATTATGGGTTTGCGCTTGGCCATGATTCACCTGATATTAAGTGATATTGAAGCCTATGGAGCCAGCCCATTCAGCAAAAATCGGTTTATTCTCGCGTTCTACATCGGAAGATTAAAACTGTCGGGAAATAAGGAGCTCGGTCTTTGTGACCAAGACTGTAATGAACATGAGTGTAGGGACACTCATACCCAGTGAGGAACAGGGGGCTAGAGCGTCCAAAGAAAAGATGGATGGACTGCGTGAAGGATAATATGAATGAGAAGGGACTAGATGGGACCATGACGTCTGATCGGGATGTAGATGCTCTGGATAAAGAACGAATAACGTACGAACGTAGAACAAATGTTCAGTTATCATTTCATTGGAAAATTGCTATGCAAACGTCAGTGCCATAGTGACATGAACCAATTAGTATATGGTGCCAACTGTGAATTCGGCTGCGAAACAAAAGCTTTTCTATTGCATATGGATCAGCTTCTGAAGGATTAAAAAGGGTTTAAAAATACTTTAAACACGCGTAAGTGCGTCACAAAGACATTTGCCCGCGACAATCTGGGCTACGTCTGACTAAAACCAAAATGGGGTCACCGACTGAGTGCCGTTGATCATTCGCTGCGTAGTAAACGTGGCGCCGTGAGGGCGAGAGGTATACGAGTATGTACGCACGTAGGTATATGTGTGTATGCACATGTGTGTACCGCAGACAATACTCGACTGTGTTGCGTTTTTTTGTTCTAATTACGTAACGCGCTAGACGTTAGGCCGTTGACATTGAGCTGGCGAGGACCAGACGGACCGCAAATTTGTCGACCGCGTGCGTGGGAACGAATTTCGGAACGATGATCGCTACTTTCTTGGTCTGAACAGTTGTGTAAAATTTAATGTGCAAAGAAAAAAATACGTAAAGAGGTTTAAAAATAGTGAAATTGGGACTTGTATGTTGATTTGGGAGCTTGTCTTAAGATTAAAGCTTCAGAATTTTTTAGGTTCTCAAATAACAACTATGAAATAGTTATGTCGTCGTTGAAATGGGCTAGCTAAAAGATAGTGAACGTAGACAAGACCTGTATTTTATTCTTCATATTGAATATCATATAACAAAAATCGTGGGATCTAAAAAATTCAATTAATTAGAAAATCGACTAATGTTTCCCTACGTGTTTTTTTATTAAGGTTAACTCCTATTTTTATGACACTGTGTTTTAAATAAACAAAGAGAAATCTTAACACATTTCAAATGTTGTTTGTTCTTTAGTAGGTCAAGAAGAAACTTTGTATGGCAAGATCAAAGAATATTCAGTTTCATCAAAGTATCGAGATAGAAATCCCACACAGCGATATCAAAGCACACTTTTATAAGTGTTACACTCATATATGTAAAGAACTGTATATCTACTGGATGTTATCCGCTTGAATATCAAAGTTTCACACATGGCCATACTTTGATGTACCCGAGTCTGTCATAATATGGATAATGGATATTATAACATAATTGAAAATTGTTTGGGGATTGACAGATTAGGATAGATGGATGTATGTATCGATATAGGACGTAAAAATACTACAGAGAGTACGAGCAGTCTACTAGAGAGAGTTAGTCGCCTCTGACGTAAGATACTTATCTTGTCGTCAGAGGCGACTAAAAGGATGCCTTCAGGATTGAGGGTCTCTTGTGCTCCGTTCAGCGACCCCGGGGCAGACGACGTCACGTCTTCAGACACACGTGGTTAGTAACGTCGTAACGGGAGGGCACCATAACGTCCTCCCAAGTGCTGCCTACTCTCCAGGCGGCACAGCCCTACTGAGCTGAGGAGGAGTTGAGTAGACTCCCAAAAGGTCACCCCGAGCGTCCTCAGATAAGCGTTAGCGGGCCACCGTCAAGTTAGTGGGTATTGTTCGCTAAAAGGGAATCCCACATAAGCCAGGTGACCCGTGCCCAGAGCCATGGTGTATGTGTCAATACATTCCTGACGAAAAAAAGGGTAGGTTGATGTGTGGACATCTGTATTTATAGTTGGTTTACAAGACAAACCATCACAATCAATTGTCATACACAGACATAAGCTGGCTCGTTGCCACTTGAATGAACAAGGAATGACATAACCACAATGAGGTCACTATCAATCTCGTAAAGTGCAATGATGCATATAAGGGAATTCGAATAAATTAAATAGAATCTCAATTCGTTTGTGTTTTGTTTCTCTTCGCTCACGCTTATGAAATATCGTTTTTTGGAATAATGTTAAATACAGTAATGTCATACTTTATTATATTCTGCTGACACGCATTTAGTGAAGTTTAGTGTCGTCATTACTAATTTTAAACTGTGTCTAGAAGAAAATAATTAAGTATTCAGAAGAAAAAATAAAACAAACCACACATAAAATTTCGGCACAGGTATAGGTATATGTAATCTCATTCTCAGAACATCAAAATGTATGTTTAATTCCAAGAAAACAAATTAAACCGACCATAAAACCAGCGCAATAAACATCTAGATTTTATCTAGAAGCCAAGAGAGCATAGACATAACGAATTATAGATCTAAAACGTGACCTAATAAATCGCCAGGCAGTCAATGACCCACCTTCAGTTACCTCTATTGAACAGAGTAGGTACTTTAGTATTTCAGATTAGGTAGACGGGTCGTCAATGAATAAAGCAATAGATGAATTAAGGTTGAAACATACTGGCAGCAGCATTGCGATAATACGAGTATATGGACGGCGGTGTTTGTAACAATACGCTAGTGTAGAACGCCCTCAGGTCAGGACGAGTGACGTATCTTTTTTTTTAAGACAGAGGTGAACGGACCTTTAGGTAAGTGATCATCTATACCAAAGAAGTCGCATGTCCGTTTTTAAAACGTCCTTAACCAGACCAGATGTTTTGCGCGTTAGCGAATCTTCTAGGAAACTTGCCGAGTAAGTTGGAGATATTACAGAGGAAGAGTTGGGCAAAAATGATGCGCGCTCTGTTCCGTCACTCCGACAATCGGATGGGACCTTTTATTTAAACCTTTTTTGTTACGTTTATTATGTCTAGTATTAGGGTCATCTGTAGCTGTGAGATTATGTCATTATCCACTTATTGTAACAATGGCACGGTTTCAATGTCGGACATCTTCGCTATGGAGTAGCGAATGGAAACAATGGGACGCTAATGTCTTCTCGCAAATACCGACCAGGTGCTTGAAAATTATTTAATGAAAATAACTTATATGCTGCAGTTTTTGTTTGAATGGTGTATTAGTCAGAAAAAGGGGTCATATTTAATAGTGTTTTTGGTACAGTTTTTTGTTGTATTAGAGGCGTGACGGTCACCTTGGAGCGGTCACCGTGACCCATAGACTAAACACATATCGCTCTTGAGAGTGGTTTGGCAGGACTGATTGTTCACATATAGTCCAAATCAATAGACATATGTGTACACGCTATTACAGATATATACCTAAGCATTGTAACGACTAACGATCACGGCGCATTGTGAAAAAATACGAAAATTCCGGTTTCTTTTTTTTAGTAAATGAACAGAGAATGAACTGTTTCTGCCCACATTCTTTTGCAATATCTTTTAGTTACTAGACTAGCATAAATTTTTTAACCAAACTCCGGTCAGGAGAAATATTAATAATCGATTTTTTTACTTTGACTCTGCTCCAGTCAGTCATTATAACGATATTATGACACTGACTTACCAGCGTCAAAGTTGGTACCTAAGTTAAGTTTGGGATCAGATGTAAGCTTATCAAAAAAAAAATGAAGGACATTCAACCCGTTCATATTGAAACGAGGTCTTCGAGAGATGAATGACACAAATGTGTTTTCGCAGTCACATCTCCGTTAGCTTATACAAAAAGGCGTTGATTAACAAGGCATATTTTCATTAGATATTTGAGTGGGGAATACTGTCTGTCGAGTGGGTAGGGGGCGAAAGGGGGGCAGTAATAGTCTCGTCTAGACGGAGCTCTGTAGTACGGTGTATTTGTATCGCGTTGCCATTGTGACTCCGCAAGCACACTGGCTTTTAGCTTATCGCCTAGTTAATGAGTAATGAGGGAACTAATTAACGATGCCTCGATTTATTTAATCGCCGTTTAGTTTCGGTAAGTTATATGGGCCGACTTTTTATAGTCGGTATTAAAATAGGTTAAGGAGTAAAGCGAAATTCAAGAAAGTCGTACGATACATAGTTTTGCCCAAAATCGATCAAGGTGGCGAACATTAGGAGAGGCCTATGTCTGATGATGATGACATAGATTTGCGTTTAGGGCACTGGTACTCAAATCAGCTATAACGACCACTGGTCTGGTATCTACAGAAAAGAGATTCCCATTTTATCCTCGGAAGATAATAGGGGAACCAGACCGACTCCGCTCTTACAGTCCACTGCTGGACATGGCCCCTCGCCACTTTGCTCGACCCTAGGCTTCTAGTAACCACGTCCGTTCAGCAGTAACTTTGCTCCAGCCGTCTTGCGCAAATCTTACATTTCGTTTACCACGGTATAAATAACGATCGCTTTTTCCCAGGAAGGTTTCATACAAACTTCATAAAGTTTAACTTGCGTAAGAAAGTTTGTCAATACTTCAAAGACATTTCCGTCCGGGCCATTGTACATCATTCTAAATGTACCTTACAATACAACTATTGCTACATAAGCCTATAAATCTCATTGGATACGTCTACTCCGTAGCATTAATAAGCGGTTCCGTGATCGATGTGGTACAATCTTAGACTAGTATTAATCTTGAGTTACTAGACAAAGTCTGTCAACCAATGTTCATTGGAGTAGACGCATTGAATAGGCGTGTGCCCTCAATGACTGCCTGCGTTTGTGCCCGGAGGCTGAAGACACACTAGAAAGCAACGGAGTGAATGCAGTTGCGCTTATGTGCATTCGATGCACAGTAAACATAAACTAAGCGAAGGATGATGACAAATGCACACTGGTTTTGTTACTTAGATCAGTATTATAGAAAATTATGAGCCAAAGAGTCCTACAATGATCTTTGGACACGCGGGTGACATTGACATGAGTTACCGTGAGAGAAAAATGTCAAAAATGAACGTCAAAAGTGAAATTTTGTATGAAGGCGCCGCTAGTTCCGATATCTTTGCAGGGTTAATCTTATGTCAGTGATGATGCGCTGTCATACAGGGTGCTGTACGCACAGGTTATCATGCAGGGTGCATATTCGGTGGAATATAATGTGTTCTTATTGGCCATTACGGCAGATGGCAGTAGATCAGCGTTGTGGATTGTTCCGAAGCTGCTAGTAACGGCGAAATGACAAGCAATAGGCTCAAACGACTATAACTTTTTCTGCAAAATACCTATACATCTCTACATGCCCTCTATCTTTTCTAGAAGAGACTGTTACTAATAACATAGCTGGTAGAGGATTGCCCAGGATAAATAGTGTTGTCTCAGAAAGATCTTCGTTCTTCAACAGCGGACGACGATGAAGTAATAAATGACTAAATATGTAATAACGGTCACAGGCATCACACAGACACGTACAAGTAGTCACAGTTGAGACATAAAGCATTAGTGTAGGTATTAAAAGTGTGGTACAGGCATTACAGCTTTAGTTGTTTAAACTCCCATAACAAAAGATCTCGCACAATAGCCGTATCTCGTATCTATGAATAATGTGTGGTGCTAATTAACGAATGCTCTCTGGTGTGGTCAGAGCTATTTGTTTAATTAGTGTATAATGATCGGTTAAGCCGTATTTGGGAACGGAACCAAATTATAATGGTTCATTGAGACAAATAAATAGTTAATAGGGATATGATGTACTTATTCACTGAGGGACAGATATACGGTTTTGAATATATTAAGGAAGGTTATGCTACGACCGTGCTACGAAATATTTAGGATTTTGTCTTTTAGAATTGAGTAGATGCTGTTGAGTTATTTTAAAATAAAGCTAGACTTTTTTAAATTAATATTTTATTGTAGACTCTTATAAATGTTTACCAAAAAAAGCTTAAGGTCAGAAAAATCTTATTTTGGGCCAAGAAATTGGCATGAACCAAACACCCTATATAAAATACTTAATCACAATAAACATCGCATATACCTCAATGGAACTTTACCGGCAGATACTATCCCATCTGTCGGCGAACCTTTATTAAACGTAGAGAAAAATATAAGACAGATTAATAGCGGCATAAACATAAAGATCGCAACAACAAAGAATACGGGCAACGCATAAAGACGCCTCGGAAATGGATATTACTCCCTGAAAGGAACCTCCTTTCTCCGTCCCTTATTAGCAAACCGCTCACGAGCGAGACGGCAAGCTTTATATGAACGTTCAAATGAAGATAAACTAGATACGATAGGAGAACGTGCAACACCTGAGAATTTGAGACCTTGACAAGGTGAGACGCGAACTGGTATTCACATTGTTGTATAATTGACACTTGAAAAAGTCGCTTACAATATACTTGTGTAGAACACTAATATGTCAATTATAATAGAATACAATGTAAGTAATTATAAACAGACGTGAAAATGATAAATGAGCGAAACTGAAATTGCAATTAAAATTAAGTAAGACTCTCCTAGGCGAATTTCGGTCTAAGCGTTCATTCCTATAGGAGAGTAGCCAAGTACGACGGGACGACTGTTCGTTGTAGAGGGATATCTATCTATTCAGGAGGATCAAAGTCTCTTTCCGATGCGCAAGTTATATCACCGCAAATTTTCTGACTCCGGAGCTGCTATTGCGTTTTTTTTTTAATTAGCACGACATAATGGCTTCCCTGCGCCTGATGGAAAGGAAAAGAGGAGCCCAAGTCGCTGCAACAAGGGGCTACTAACCGGTCAGAGGACCTTCTCCGGATGGAGGGCTCAATTCGAGCGAAGATTTGCTATGCCCTACCTCTATTACTTTATTTCTGAGTTACATATTTCATAACTTAAATCTCTCGACTTAAATTTTCAATTTATAAAAAAGTAGTAAGAAAGTTTTTAATAAATTTACAGTAGGTATTACCTAGTAGGTAGGTAGGTATTACTTTTGGCCCGACTCAGGATTCGAAATCGGCACCGCTCGGTTCTTAGGTAGCACTAGTCTAGCGACACAGTCAATTATATTTCCATATTGCAAGTATTGTGTAGTCGGTATTGTAAAAGGGCACCGCCAAAGGCTATTGCGACCGATAGCAATTTATGGCTATCAATGGCAGGCATTGACTACACATAAAAGTGAAATTACCTGACACAACGCACAACGACAGTGCGGCGGTTTTGTTTACTTTAAACAACAATTGTTCATTTGGTTTGCTATTCTCTTTGGATTAGAAAAATACCACGGAAAAGCATAGTGGCACAAGGCACAAGTAACTGGTCAGTTACCTGTCAGTTGCCACCGCCATGCCAGCCCAACCCTAACCCCCCATGAGCTCCGGAAACCCTACTCACCGGCAGAAACACGACCCTGAGGTCATTTGCTGCGGTATTCTATAGAGTGGAGGTCCTTACCCGGTCGGGTAGCTCAATTCGAGGGAAGATTCGCATAAAAACACATTTTGTTTAAGAGAGGTAGGGTATGCTCTAACACAAAATGTGTTTTTATTTATACTTAAATACGTTTAGAGCCAAATTATAGCGTAGCTCTGTAGTTAGAAGGTAGGTTACCTACCTACACCACCGGCTTGGAATACAAAAACACATGTAGCCTCTCGAGTTCCCCCTATCGGAACCATTTCGTAATGCGGCGCGGGAGGGGGGGAGAGAGGTGTAATTACACTTGTTTATGCACATATGTGTCGTTGTTCCTCGCAAAGTGGGTCGGCAGAGTGCAGGCAGCCAACTGAGATAAGCCGGTCGCTTTTAAAATGTTATTATAAGTCCACTTTTGTTTGTAGTTCCGTTTCAACGACTCTCGATTTAGATGCGCGGTCGGCGAGTGAATTATCTAATGTTGTTATGCGGCATATAAACGGAAAGTTAGTTCTTTTGCTACTACATACATCGGCTTCCTGCTACTTTTATATTGACCGGCTCGATGGTTCATTAAGTAGTGACCGGTGCATTCTAAATCAAGGGTCGAGGGTACGATTCCCTCCTAGGACAAACATACGTGTGTTGAACATTTGTGTTTGTTCCGCGTCTGGATGTTTCAGACTGCAAATATCTGCTGCTGGACATAGGCCTCCCCCAAGTATGTCATTTGGGGGGATTCGGGTTAGTCAGCACTCTCGACAGGTGGGTTAGTGACCGCAGTAGGTTTTATTTGTTTCATTTGCTAATGTGGGTATTCTCCGTCTCGCTTCCATCTATAGGCGGAGTGTGTCCCACATACCCTGTTACGCTGTTACCCCCTGAGTAGCAGGGATGCGTAAATGAATTTTCCCCCAGGTAAACGCTGCCGCACTTTTCTTGATATTCCCATAATCATATGGGTTTTTGTATTTAAGTATACATTTGTGGTACCTTTCTGATACCCATTACACGATATTCACGAGTATCAAAAAACAGAAAAACATTCTTTCGGAGCAGTTAATAAACAATAATATAAAATGATACATATAAGATATCAAAGGCGTTAACTAGCCAGATAGAAGATGTAAACACAAATTTTCTCAGTAGACTCTTAATCTCAAGACTCGTTATCTCGCAACCCCGCAATGTAAACATTCAACTTTCGTACAATTTGGCAGAAAATTATCTAAATGATGCGACGAAACGTCGGTAAATGTAATTATTCCGAGATCCCACGGCAGAAATGATGATGTCTAATTGAAATTGATTGTTTATAGGAAGTGCAAATATCCACGTTTGTCCCACCCACAACAACCTCAATCTGTTAAAATTGCATTGCATTGGAATGGATGGAGTATTCCAATGCAATGCAATGTAAGTAGATGTCTGTCTGTGACTTCTTTGTGTACAACACGGCCATACATCATGTTCCGGTCTTCTTCTTCTCGTGTCAATAGTAATCATATTTTAGGAGAGGTAGGGCATAGCGAATCTTCGCTCGAATTGAGCTGCCCGTCCGGGGAAGGACCTCCACCCTATAGAATACCGCAGCCAAATGACCTGCGGGTCGTGTTTCTACTGGTGAGTAGGGTCTCCGGAGCTCGTGGGGGGTGTTAGGGTTGGGCCGGCATGGCAGTGGCAACTGACAGGTAACTAACCAGTTACTTGCCAGTTGTCACAGCGACTTGGGCTTCTCTTTCGCTTTCCATCAGGCGTAGGAAAGCCATTATGTCGAGCTACTATAAAAAAAAATCCGTATTATATAGAACGCATCCAAAACTTAGCGACCTGGAGACCGCTATCGGTCGCCTCATGTAGGTCCCTAATTGTGCACGTGGTAGGGCACATCCGAAAGCTGAGCAGATGCTCCATTGTTTGCAGTGAGGCGCCACAGTCGCGGCCTGCACGTGACTCCTCGCTAAGCCCCCACTTCACCAAATTGACTCTACACCGGCCAACCCCGGAGCGGAATCGATTCAAGGTTTCCCACACCGGCCATGATTCCTGATGACCAGGGGGTAATAGTTCAGCCGGCGGAATATAATCAGGTGGCGGGGGGACTCTCGCCTTCACTAAAGAGTTGGGTATCTTGGTGCGAAACTATCAACTGTTAATATTAAGTACATTATAAATACCTACCTACACTCACTGCGAAAAAGTGTAAGTATGGACATACCAACACTTTTCCGCAGTGGGATCTTAGTGTATACGTATACTGTGAGCGTAATTACCGCGTCGAGTCGTAAACAAGCGGCGACCTCGAACCCTCGTGACATTGACGATGCCGTCCGAAACCGCCGAGTCTTCCGCGAACCGACACCCGCCGGAGATAATGTCACAATATTATGACACTTAATACATACCAGCTTATGCTGTATAGGTATAGATAGGTATGGAGAATCTTGAAAAGTAAGGTGCAGCACAGACGGCACACTTTTTGTGCGATAGAGCCTGCGTCTGAGACATTTAAAAAGAGCGTCCAGGTCTGCGTTGAGTCTGTGAAATAACCGCGACAGATTTTTGCGCGTCGTGTGCGTTACTGCATATAATTTTGCAAAAAAGTGCGTCACGGATAGTCTGTCGTCTGCGCTGCCCCTAACGACGCACCAACATATCTATACTTATTTTAACAAACGTCTGTGTGTCATATGTTTTCAGGGCGGTTCACGCGCGGCTGCACTTTCATGTACCCTTATCATCAGCCTATTGCAGTCCAATGCTGGTTGTTCGCCACTATGCGCAAACATCTGGAGGCTTTGCTCATACCCATAATCGCCACCCTAGCCAGGCGGGTAGGCAACCGCAAGGCACAGCTCCTTCCTCAGATGACACTTGCACCTTTATACAGATGATGATATTGTTAGCGGAGTTGAGAAGTGAGATGAGAGCAATACGATTGGTCAACTTTTGTTAGCCCCGCTTCATAGAATACCCAGTCAAATGTAGTGACAAATGAAGATCTCGCGATCCTTGCAAACTTAACTCCTGTTCCCGCTAATCAGGCCAAGTGGTAATCACTGTTGAGGAATAAAACGTTTGACGATCGACGAGCATAATATGCTGGGTGAGCGAACAGCCGAACACTGGCACGTGCGGCCCATGAAACCGCATACTTCACTTTTACTGTTGCGGATCACGCAAGTCGCGGGCAGCTAACGTTGCGACGCGCGACGGTAGATAGCCTTCTCGGAAAGTGTTATTTGCGCGGCATCTCGACGAGTGTTTAAGGCATCGCCGTATGGAGCAAGCGGGGTATGCGATATGAACCCGTTGCAGCACTGTTTCTTTTTTATATGAATAAACACTGGGGGCCCTACAGCGTCATCTAATCCCAAACTAAGCCTAGACAATAGGGATGTTTTGGGGGTCAAAATAATTACATTATATTTAATCCGTATTTTAGATCATAAAAATGTATTGGACAGGTATTTTTCCTTTTTTCAATCAAATACAAAATAGCAAAGATACAAGGCATCAAAAGTTAGGAGAGGGAGTTTATGATGTCACTCCGTCCCGTAAAAATGCCACACCGCGTGACGTCACGCGTAATTTCAACGGGCTATAACTTTGTAATTTTTAGTTTAATTTGCAATTCAAAAAATACGTGTCTTTTATTTCTGAATAAGCTAAAAGACGGTCTAATTACATTTTTAAAGGCCACAAGCCTATTGATAAACTTATTTAAATACATGTAAATTAATAAACACAATACATAGCAAACACCCAGACCAATACAAATAGACATATTCATGCACATTCTTTTTACTGTGCGGGAATCGAACCCACGATCACTGGGGTCATCTAACAGGCCACATAACTGATAGTGTAAATGACTACATCTTACGATAGCATACGATCTTACATCTATAACATTACGATCCTAATCGCAGATGAAAGTAATTCCGAATTTAAGTATTCGAAACTTGCAACGCAGAATAGAAGGTTCGTAACGTTAACGTTCTAATTTAACTAACACTTTATCCGCTCCACCGGTTCGTTATCTGTCCCCAACACCGATACACCGAGCGTATGAATCTATTAGCCGTTTGCGTACCAGGCCACGTGACCGGCGATCGCTCCGTAACAAAGGAATGCGCATGTTAATACCAATGATATCGTACTATTCGAGAATGCATGTAGGTGACATGCAAATGAATGTGCGGTTGGGAAGTTACACTGTCTGCTTGTCGGTCCGTCTGTTTATACCGTTGTGAATTACTAGCGTATTTGCGATAAACGTAGGTTATTGAATTAATTATCCCATCGATAAGGTATGCACCTAATTACCGATAAGGAGTACGATAATTCTAGAATATACTACATTGGAATAATATGTTAAACAGATGTATATCGACGTCATACGGGTCGATATCAATTCGTCATCTATTTAACATAAACAGTCTTGGTCCTTGATTAGGTGAATTGATGATTTAAGGGTTTGATGTATTGTTGACAAAGGTTTTGACAAATAGAAAATAAAGTGTATTGTTAGCACATAAAATAGTGGGAATGAAGAACACAATAATCCAAGCTTTATTAAAATTCGTTGTGACTTAGCGCTTTACCTGATGTTGAGTGATATTTGAAGCCTGTGACGAAATGCGTTTGCCCTAAAAATACCAATTCACCGTCGCCTTGAACAGCTGAAGATTATGCCATGAACAAAGTATTATATTTGATGGATGTTTGTCAATACACTTGTGATCACCATCCCTTAATATTGTGCATGAAAAATCTCATAACTAAACTTACTATTATGCGCGTTAACTACAGAGAAGGGTCTTGGGTCTCAATAATAAACATCTCAGTTAGATTAATCCCCCTCATTCGCGTCGTAAGATAAAACATAGGTGATATATGCAACCGGTAAACATTGTATACGATCGAACGTCTTACTTTCCCCGAGACGTTGAAAGCAACACGATACAAACAAATCTCAACCCGCGGCAGAGTTTCACCTTCATGTGAGGAGATCGTGGACTTTTGAACTCTCGACGCCAATATCCTAGTCTTCTAAGTCTTAATTAAAGAAGTATGTACACCACCACCATCAACCCCAACTTGGAAAGAGTTAGTAAAAATATTTCAAAACGATTAAAAGCCCCAGAGCATAAAAAATCACTCTACTAGCAGTCTTGAATGAAAAAATGGGAAGTTTAAAGAAAACTAGTGCTACCAACACTAAATTGTTTAGTCAAACAGCTCCAGAAGTGTGTACAACGCTCGCCGGATTAAGTATAACGCAAGATGGTCCATTACCGCTCCCGACTCTCGGCTCCCGAGTCCCGAGTCCCGGGGACTAATTTACTCCATTGTAAATAGTCTACGTCAGACGCACACGGCGGTCGTTTCTTTACCGGATTCTTTCGACTGTTTATTAACTGTGTTAACGTACAGTCAGCATCAGATAAATGTGAGCACGTAAACTAGCACATACGATCTATTTGACGATCTACACCGATAAATAGCAATGAAAATATCTACGCACTAAATTTCTTACAATAATATCAAAATACTAAGTATCAAATTGATCTTAGCACACAGTTCTCAACTATAAGTATCTTATATTTCACTGTAATGATATTATGTATGCTGACTGTCACGTCAGATCATGCTCATGTGAGCAAGTAAGATCTATTTGAGGTTTTACACCGATAAACAGCCAGCTGCTACGCACCAAAAGTATCCAAATGATAATCATAATATACAACATATGCATCAAATTCATCTCAAAACAGTTGTCAAATAGAAGTAAACAGGTTATTCTAATACCCTGTTTACAACTGATAAACGTATTTCGATACTTTTTGTAAATAAATACATATTATATCTGATGCCGACTGTACACACTGCACTGGAAAATCTCGTTTTAATTACTAGCATTAAGGCTGTTGCTGATAATTATGACTATAAAAAGAGTTCGTTTGCGTTAGTCGCACGAGAGAAAACATATTAGCTTTATGGTACAATTTATTTAAAAAGCTTTTAATTTCATTGAGATATTTAAATGTTGCAAGTTGCAAGTCACTCAATCAAAAACGCTATGGTTATTGCGTAATCATGGGTGTCTTAGATTACAATTAAGGGAATATCAGGAAACGGGTAGCAGCGTTTACATGGGTACAAATAAAACCTACTGCGGTCATCAACCAAATTAACAAGGCAAATCCCCCATATGAATGTTCAACTGGGACGTTAACAGACTGCCTGTGATGACGAACGAAACTAAATATAGCAGTTTTGTCTACACGTGTGCTATTGTTGACTCATAGGTGGGTACTTCCTATCTCGTACACACGTTTTAAGGGTAGCGAAGAGTTGCACATGAACCATCCATCATGTAGACTTTACGGCCTCGAGTTGAACGAGTTTGACGAAGAGATATTCTTATGGTATTGTTTTCTTTAGAATAGTTTTACGGTTTTACGATCGTGTCTCGTGTAGGAACGCAATTGTATAATGTTTTTACAATTTGCACGTCTAAATAACTGCGTCTTGCCTGAAGTTAAACAGACAATGAAGTCAAATCTAGAAATGTAAGCGATCCGCATGACGCCTAGTTGGTGCGATACGGATCGATGACACTATGTCGACCTGCATAAGCGCTACTTCACGCCAAAGGACCCAATACTATAAGAAGAAGGGACCACGTGTGCCGGAAGAGTTTCACAGCCCAACCATTAGGCAGATATAAGATTTATCATCAACATCATCAGCCCACATCAGTCCACAGCTGGACATCAGGTTTGCTGTACTTTATTATTGTAGCCCCCCAAACGCACGGGTCCACTCTTGCTACTCGTCTATTCTGCTACTCTGCTGTCCAAACGAAGAGTGCAATAAGTCGAGTTTTTGGGCGAATTGATTTTTTTTATGCGAGAGGCGGCAGACGAGCAAGTGTGATGCCTGATGGTAAGCAGTCGACACCGCCCATGCACACCCGCAGCTCTAACCGAGTTTAGCGTTGTTGCCGGCCTTTTAAATATGAATACGCTCGTTTCTTGAAGGTTCCCAAGTCGTAGCTGTTCGGAAAGACTGTCGCAGGAAGTTGGTTCCACAAAACCGAGGCGCGAGGCAAGAAGTTCCTCATAAAACGTACAGTCGAGGATCGCCAGCCATCGAGATGATGTGGATGGAATTTCAGTTTCAACGTGTGGTGCGGTGAAGAAACTTAAGACCATATTCTTACAGGAGTATGGTCTAGAGCTAGGTACTCACCCTGAAGGGCGCCGGGAAGAGCGACGAGGCATCGGGCTCGGCGGCGTGCGCGTGCGACATCTGGTGCGCGCGCAGTTGGCGCTCGCGCTCGCGCTCGCGGTCGCGCTCGCGGCCGGCCCAGGCGCCGGGGCCGCCGCCACCGCCGCCGCCGCCGCCCCCGCCCCCGCCCCGGTCGCGGTCCCACTTGTCGTACCTGGAACAAGGAAAAAGCTAAATCAGTTGATGCTACATCACTATGATGTATGGGGATGTAAGGTAGCGACCTATCATCTTTTCGCTATAAGCCAACCTTACCTGCCCGTGGTGCATCCTGCCGAATAACAAACGAGCGCTGGCAAACGACTGGTGGCGGTATAACCATCACAATTGAAGGCGTAGCTAAATACCACAGACCAGTGACAGGCAGCAGCGTCACCGGAGCGAGAAGCTACGCCCTGCGATCCTGCGGCCTGCGGCCTGAAGTATTTAGCTACACCTTCAATCGTTACCGTTATACCGGCACCAGTCGGTTGCTAGAGCCTCGTTTGAAATTAGCAGGATGCACCACGGGGAGTTGAGAATAGCTTAAACGTCAAATTATAAACTATCTAGCAAAATTGTAAACTGTAGTTCAATGTATATCAAACTATATTTCAACAATATGACAGGAGAAACCTTTAAGAACATCATAAATTTAGAGAGCGTAATGATTAAGCACATTCTTCGCAGTAAAAATAAAGACATTGTGAGGATAATGTGGATGCAAAACAAATACATAGTTTCCTTCCATTTACAACGGAACATTTTCCAGCGGCAGTACTTTAAAACTCGCTATAACAACAACCAATTTCGCCCACCGCATTAGATACTCAAAGTTTCCACTTTTCCACCACACTTCCCTCTTTATGCACAAACGTTTTAGTTACAACTTCAGTAGTTATTTACGATAGAGGAAATTTTAATTATATTCGCTGGTTTTAAGGCCCGACTGGCCACAAATTAGCAGTTTAGCTGGATGTTGCGTAAAAAGGTTGGTAAGACGATGAAACCATGTCAACTACCGTATGATGAATGTACCTACATTGTGTTTTTTATTTCAAACTTATTTGTTCAGATTTTTTTATTCATTATAATAATTATGGGTTTGCGCTTGATGACAATTCACCTGATGTTAATTGACATTAAAGCCTACGATTGGATAAATGATGGATTTCTCAGCCCCTAAATTCAAATAAAATGTTTAGTTTTGAGCTTCAATGCTTAAGCGTGAAGTTTATGATAAAAGAAGAGACAAAGACACGTACAAGATAACGAGAGATGAAGCTCTTCGTGACAAACCAGCGTTGCCAGTTGTTGCTTTCGATTCTTTGATGGTACACGGCTCATAATGTTATTTTCATGATACTTTCAGTACCAAAATGTTACTGACAATGGACAGATAACAATTGCAAAGGATTTGTCTACAAGAGAACAATCCAATGTATAAAATAACAAAATCAGACCCAGTCGTCTGTCCAGTTCAATTTCACTGGACGTATATAAAAATCCGCTTGTCTGTGGGCGATGGCCTGTTAGCGAAGTAATCAAATCAACAGGGACGTGGAAAACGAACGGACATGTAAACTTGCATACAGTTGTTATTTATAAATGACCGCTTCGTTAGTCCAGTGATTGCAAGTGTCACGTGACAACGGTAAGATAAATTGTTCCTGGGTGTTTCTATAAAGACACGTTTCAATGGAAACTTTTTGGCGCGCACATTCAGGCTAAGGAATAAGCTTCCGCTATGCGGTCCTTTTTGCTTTCCGAAAAGGTTGTGAAGAGGTTTTTAAATGGTCGGTAACGCGCGTGTGATACCCCTGGAGTTGCAGGCGTCCATAGGCTGCGGTAACTGCTTAACATCAGGCGGGCCGTAGTAGGCTTGTTTGCCTTAGTGGTATAATAAAACAATTGGTTGAAAAAAAAAAGAAGCGATATAGTGCTCCTTCAATAACGCCACATTAATTTTATTATATGTACAAGCCTTAAAAATCGCAGCTGTTAAGAGCAATTAAAATACAGATTTATACGAGTAAAAAGGATAAACATCTGTCAACCAGCGTTAAAAGCGTGTCAGTGCATATCTGTCAGCCAACGGCCGATAAAGCTACGAGCGAATGTAATGAATAGTACATGGTAATATTTTTATAAGCACGACTGCAAACGCGCAAGAGCGTACAATGAACATTATGATCGGTCATGTAATACGGATCGGGTGGACGAACTTAGGGCGGATTGCTTTATGACTGACACTTATTATTATTATTTAAGAGAGGTAGGGCATAGCGAATCTTCGCTCGAATTGAGCCGCCCGTCCGGGGAAGGACCTCCACCCTATAGAATACCGCAGTCAAATGACCTCTGGGTCGTGTTTCTGCCGGTGAGTAGGGTTTCCGGAGCTCGTGGGGGGTTAGGGTTGGGCCGGCATGGCGGTGGCAACTGACAAGTAACTGACCAGTTACTTGCCCGTTGTCACAGCGACTTGGGCTTCTCTTTCGCTTTCCATCAGGCGTAGGGAAGCCATTATGTCGAGCCACTATAAAAAAAAAAAAACTTATACTTAATGTACTCGTATAACCAAACATGGTACGCCAGCAACCTTTGGGGTAAACTTTGGGAGCTCTGGAGTGAATACTCGTACCATTTCTCGACAAACGTAGTGTAGGACGCCCTTAGTACAGATGCAGACGCCCTTAGTTAGAAACGACATATGAAATAAAATGACTGACAATGACAAGTGCTGGATGCCAGAAGGCAAGCAATTGGAGAGCCAATTGTTCGCCACTTGGCTTCTAGGCCTCTGCCTATGATCAGCAGTGGACCGCGAGAAGGTGACGATACACCAGAAGAAATAAATCTATCGTAAAAGCTACTTTCAAAACACGTTGTTTTACAACACAATTATCACCGCAAAACCTAATGAATTCGACGATTAGAGAATAAGAAATTAAAAAGTACTAGCACGTTTATATCCTAACCATAAATGTAGGTACTAAGTATATAAAAAGGATGGCTGGACATTTAAGCTGGCTGAATTACCAGTAACGATGATAGTCAATGAACATGGAAATGCGACGTCGTCTGAACACAATGCAAGCGATCGACGTCTACGCGAAAATTAATAATTTACAACCGTTTACAATTGCAAAAGCTTCATCAATAAATTATTTCCACGAAAATTCAGTTTGTTTACCGAAACTGAAACTGCGGTTTGCAGAAAATGTGAATATAATTCCTTATTGTGCTGATTCAAAGGAAAATAATTGTGTATTTTAATTGGCTACTTCGTAGATCTTTCAGAATAAGAAGTCCAGAATTCAATCGGATAGGTGCTAAGGCGTCTTAAACCTTTTCGTGACCATCGGTTCTGCTCTCATTATTTAAAACATATGGATTACTAGCTGCTGCTCGCGGCTCTGCCCGCGTATAAAACATAGCCTATGTGTTAATCTGATGTACAAACTATATTCCTGTAAAGTTTCATTAAAATCCGTTCAGTAGTTTATGCGTGAAAGTGGAACAAACATCCATCCATCTATCCAAACAAACTTTCGCGTTTATAATATTAGTAGGATTGACTACAATATACATATAATAATACATTAGAAACCCAACGTACAACAAAACTGCAACAATTCTCCAGTACTCTAAGTATCTCACGCAATCTCTAAGTCCTCTTGCAAATGACATTTAGACAGCAAAATTGCTTCGACTTTAAGACACGTATGCGATGTTTTCTACTCTTAATTATATATTACTTGCACGATTATTCGCAATGTTAATATAAGGTAACAGACATTGAAGTGACACTATATTGTATGCAAAAATGGACCCACGCGTGACCCTGAGTACATCACTGAGGCAACTTTAGTATAATATAGGTAGTCATACTTATGTGGCGATACAAAGCATGAATATACAGACAGTATATTATACTTGTGTAATACACAAACAACGTTATGTGTGTACAATTTAAATTAATTTAAATTATACAGCATCATCTTCAGCCTACCGCAGTCCACTGCTGGACATAGGCCTCTCCAGTTGTTCGCCACTTTCGTTAAACATCTGGAGGCTTTACCCATAATCGCCACACAAATTATACAAGTACATAGGTAGTATAGCTTTATTGTGGATTTATTTTGATCTTTTTGTTCGGAATTTAGGAATTAAGGTAGAACTTATATTAGAATCATTAATCGCGTTTGCAGAACTGGATCAGGATCAGATTCAGGACCTGGATCGGTGCCGTTCCTGGTCTCGAAACGAGAGATGCGAACGAAAACATTCCCGATCGAATTGTCAAAGTTTTCGCCAGCTTTTGAAAAAGTTTAAGAGAACTGTCAAATTTGATGAACGACCGAATATGTCTTCGCTTAGATATCGGGTTGCCGAGAGAGATTTTTCCGAACGCATTTGTGAATAAGGATGTTGGTCCCGTAGAGTTAGTATCTAAATAAACATTGTAAAAGTATTCACTATGTGGACAGGTGTGATCCCCGCGATCGCCTACACGCCTGTCCAGTGTGGCGATTATGGATAAAAGCCTGGAAATGTTGGTGTCCAAAAATCCCGAAGTGGAGGAACAACTGGAGAGTCCTATATCCAGCAGTTGACTGCGATAGGTCGATGATGATGATGGTGTGATTTCCTATTTAATCAAGTTAGAGAGCGATCGACCGATCTGTTACTCTGTGGCTTGCGTGCACGTTGCCGATGCACGTATCGCCAACGTCCTTGGATAATACATCGTACAGTACAGTACGTACTGAAACGAGTTTTCACCTCGATTTATTATGACACCGAATGAGGAATGATCCGTCACGGTCTGTGACGCTAAGTACTCACGGAGCGGTTTTCAACCGCGCCCGCCGCGGTGGTGGAACTGCGATTTTATTTTAAAAAGGTTTTGCGCGGTTAGGCAGCCGCCGAGGTTGCGGACGTAAAACGCGTCGTGAAGTGTGCTCTATTTTATTTTTTATATAGATAAATGATACATTTTCGGAGACGATTTTCCAATGCTGATGTGCTGATGTATATCAGCATTGGAAATCATGGAACGGCAATATAAAGCGCACACAGTCAGACTACGTAGGAAATAGATGCCTGTTCCTCACTGTCTTCTGCCCAAGAATACGCGGCAGGCCTAAGAAACGCTGGATGGATGTCGTAAGAGCCGCTCTTGGGCGAAAATAATCTCACACCAGAGGATGCCGAAGACCGCGCAAAGCGGAGGAGATTTTGTAGGAAAACGGACCCTGGTACTAGGCCCGGAAAATGCTGTAAGCATTCTACAGAAAAAGTGGGCGCGCAACCGCGGCGTGCGCGGTTGATAAACACTCCGTGAATTCTTACCCTAACTCGCGCGGTCTTTGTCTTTGTTCCAAACGCAAGATAACTCGCGTCGTAAGCTCCCATACAGGTTTGAGCTTATCGATAACCGCCGAGAAATTCATGGCGCTATTAACGATCACCCAGGGTGTTATAACCGGACCATTATGACTGCATTTGCCATGCCGATATGCAAATCATTTATTTAAGTGCAATTTATGAACTCTTCTGCGCATATTTTGAAATAAATCATTTACCAATAGTATAAAACGAAGTCGCTTTTGGTGTCTGTCTGTATGCAACGAATTTTGATGAGGTTTTTAAATAGATAAGAGTGAATTAAGACGAAGTGAAGCGAGGGCAGGTCGCTAGTTTACCAATAAATCTTTTTAAAGAAGTCTTGAATTATATGAAATATTGTGTTGTTTGAGTCAAGTCCAGATTATGCTAGAACGCAGTTTGCTAATGTAAAACTAATCGATTAGTGCAATTTCTGTCATTTATGCAAATCATAATACCACTACAGAGTGGATTACATAAATTTATTGTTATGATTCCGTGCATCACAACATTCTTGCGTAAGAATGCTAGTATTATTATGTAGTCTGTAATGAAATAAAATAGGATTGAAACAATGGACGGGTTTTCTTACTTTGAATATTAGTGAAACATATTTTAAGCAATGTTTGAACACATTAGCATTTCAAACAATATGGTACGCTAAGCGATATAGCGGAAAGTTTAAAGTAAATGAATAAATGAGCCAGAAAAGTCAAGATATTAATTGGGTTTCTATTTGCAAACCTGTTGATCAAATGTAAAATATTTCACCTCTTCCAGGCAATCTTTAGGCGGTGGAAATAAATTTTAGCGACGAGGTGATATATCGATATGACAGGAAAGAATTCAAGGTTTCGCAGATTATAACATAAGCTGATTTTGTCGTATGTCTCAATCCTTGACTAGAATTGCATCATCTTTCATTCACAACACCAAAACATCAAATTCCCAACAATAAAACATTCCACAATGTACGAGTATACGAGCGCACTCTTCGTCTAGACATAACCGTACCAGCCAAACAATATTCTTCGCACAAACGCATAATTACGAAATACTTTAACTAATTCGCTTTCACTGGCCGTCAGCGGCCGGCTATTTAATCGTGTAATTACCACAGCGCTTTAGCACACACGCCCTCGGGCGAGTGTTGGTCATGAGGAGATAAATGGGTTATCTTATCATCAGTTACTTCAAGCAGTTTTAAATGGCCGACTGAGTAGAAGTCTTTCTTTTTCTAACTGGCTTCGACGATAGCCAAGGCGGTTTGTCATCAATGGCTGACTCCGAGGGAGTGGGATGCGAGAAGCCCAGGATTGAGGAAAATAGCGAACAGTTGGAGAGATAAATGTCCAACAGTGGACCACCAGAAGCTCAGATGATGATAAGTGTACAAAACTCATATCCCTACATACCTAATTATCAAATAAAACGCCGTCAAAATGCAATAACACACGTAATCAAATTAATATATTTCCATGAACATCATCAATCAAATTAATATATATACAGTAACATTAAAAAATTACACACACGATGCCTAATAAGACTTATATATCTAATTTTACGATCGTTTTTAATTTCCTGTACTGATGTATGCAGAACGACCATTAAATCCACATTTATTCCGAAACGATACTGGTGCATTAATTTTAGTTTGAGTCGATAGAGGCAAGCCAATCTTTGCCGTATCGTAAATAAACGTAAAGTTTACTATAAATGTCATGCAATTTTGAATTTACTGTAATTTATTGGTGAATTAACAAGGCTGTAAAGAGTGAAACCAATAAGATCGTGCAACAAATGGATCTTAATTCTTATTAGATGTATGTTATAATCTTTCAAATCAACAACCTTGGGCCGCCTAATGTGTGAACGTGACTCCCCGGCATGTTTGGACCACCCGCTTCGATCGGAACCGTTCACTGGTTGAGACGTAATTGCTAAGGGTGCGTTTCCACAGAAACGGGTTAAGGCTGAGGCTAACAAAAATCTACCAATGTAATATCACAGCCCTACTTCAGTGGATCATTTCATTGGTCAATTTTTATCAGCTTCACGAAGCCTCGCTTCTTTGGAAACGTGTCCTAAAGGATGCTTTATTTTATAGGTCAGAGGAATTAAACAAAAGGGATCCAAACCTTGGTGTACTTGTGTGTTCTTATAAGGTCTGCAATTCTAGTATAGTTCTAATTATAGTATAATTTTAACATTTCAGCTTGACAGTCAACAGCTTTTACGTGAAACAGCATTAATTAAAACCAGTGATTCGCTCATTAACGAAACGATCCTCTTTTGTCATGTACTTTAAAAAGTTCTCACCAAAAATACCGTTGCAAAATACATGTAAAGGCCGATATGAATAAAGATACATTTAATTGTATATTTAATTGTCTGGTGATTTTTAAAATATATGGACCACCCGCAATGGAAATGGCACGTGGGAATTCGGCCAAACGGCCAACGTTGGCCCAAACTGGTATTCAGTGATGACCAAGAATGTACTCACTTCCAACTAACTAGATAAGAAAGGCAAACAGTGGTCGTGTTTTAAAATCGCCGGCACGTACCGACAGACAAGACAACGATAACATCTCCTTCGCTAGGTACATACGTACATAGAAAGCAAAACTAATTTTATAACTAGTATAAGCACGCAAGATCATTTGAATTCTTCATTTTATTTGCACAAGTCGTCTGCACGATTTAGACATTTCTAGAAATTGGCTTAAACATAATTAATATTTTACAGGCCAAGATCTGACTATTAACGTTTTATTTTAACGATCATATAATGAGTGCATCTGACATTCGTATTTTTTTATAAGTGCACTCAGGAAGACCTCACTCCACCTGATGGTAAGCGGTCGTGAGGTCCAAAAGTTAGGTCGACAGGCGTAATAGAATTTGGCTTAAAGTATGATTTTCATTTAAAGTTATGAAGTTTGTCGTTCTATTTCCACACTTTATTAATATTTTTTTACTGGTATATGGTTTCCTTGGCATTATGTGGTCATATACTGGTCATACAATTTAAGCAATCTGAAAAGTTTATATCATGCATCTTTTAGGTACAAGATATAAATCCATATTTAAACTTGGCTATTAACTTGATAAGACTCAGTTTAATTTGTGGACGGTACTAAGTTGCTTACATTGCGTTGTAGTATAGTAATGTGAAAAGTAAACCACTCAATGAGTTAAGATAATAATTCTGTACGGCGCTGGCTTTTAACAAACAATCAGACACCGCTATGAGGATGGTCTATGATGCAATTGTAAGTGAGTTGAAACGTCGTTGAGAAGCATTAAGCAAAACAATGTTTGTTTCTTTACCTAGTTATTATGTTACTACATACTTAAAATAAATTAAGGTTGTCTATACTCGTATTGTGTACAAAGAATGAATTCATTTATTTAATCTACTCACTACATTCGTTTATGCAAATATTCGATCGAATGTCAAAGTTTGCGCCAACTTAACAGCTTTTGGAAAACTTCTCGATGAAAACTGTCAAAAGATATCTCGATTCCAAGAGAGAATTCTTTCCGAACGCAGTTGTGGATCGCAGTATTTTCATAGCAATCATTGAAACAATGTGCACGTTTAAAATACCCATTCAAAATTTCAAGAAAATCATAACATTCATAACTTAATTTAGTCCATATTACCTCACATCCAACTGAGAAAACGATTTAAAATAAAGCATTACACTATTGCATTCTGCAACGGCCAAGTCACGCTACCGAATGGTGAAAACAAAACAACAAACGACTCAACAAAAGTACTTCGGCAATAATACGAACGCGATCACGCGTTACAACGCGCGAACTTCCTTCCCAAACAAAAACAATGGCGGGTGTCGAATTGGCGTTTGGCACCGGTGGAAAACAACACACAACAAGCCGAGGCAAGGACGGCGCGCGCCGAGCGTGCCCGGCGCCCGCGCAACGAATGCTACACACATTCATAATGCGCGAATGTTTGTAGCATTAGTTGCGTGCGCGGGAGGATGTAAGGGAGCGGCCTATCGTCTCTTCCCTCACTCGCCCGTAGTGCATCCTGAAGAATAACAAATGAAATTCTGGCAACCGACTGGTGGCGGTATAACCATCACAAATGAAGGCGTAGCTAAATAGCACAGGCCGGGCAGCGGCGCCACCGTATCGATCGTAAACCCGTGGTAGCATTGCGTTTGTGGGCAAATCCTCCAGATGTTTGCCCAAAGTGGCGAACAATTGGACAGGCCTATGTCCACCAGTGGACTGCGATAGGTAATGACGGTGCGCTTATTTCTTAAGGCTATAATAAGATCTTTAATTGAACTGTGCGTACACTATTTACATTGACCGCACGCGCCACGCCCCGCGGCACGAGTTAATAAGCCCTAAGCCAATTTCGAGATGAGCGTCCATTGAAGCGAAGATGTGCTAAAAGCGCTCCAATGATTCACTGCAACTTGCGTATTTCTGAACTGCGGAGACCAACAATGTAACGTGCGAGCTTGAAAACTAAATTTAAATGTAACAGACAATTACCAAGCTTCAAATACGACCGAAGGAACGCGTTTAACGCACCATACACAAATAAATTGTTAACAAATATTATATTTATAGAAATTAATAAATAGGAAGGAATATTCATTTGGCTGTACTTATGCAATGTTAGTACATAATATCGAAGTTATAGTTACGTACGTCTATCAAACGATATCGTATGACGAAATCTATATGGAAATATCGTGTGCCATGACGAAAAGAAATCAGCGTTAGCATCATTCAACGGTAACTAATGAAAGATTCTGGAAGTAATGCCCGCGAACAATGTTTATGCGATAAGTCTGACTCGTTTGTGGCAGAAATTTGGCAGAAAGTAATCGTAAACACGTCTAAAGCACTAGCTGTTGACGGCTTGAATGTTAATTGTGAGGTATTTGCGTATCGCAATACGGAAATTATCAGTAATAAAACGAATGCTTTGGGATTCTATGATGGGTAAATTAAAAAATAAAGTGGTATATCTCAAAGAGTTTGTGAAAAACCAGTTTTATCAATTCTATACAACTTCAATAGAGTTCCAACATGGGACTTTACTTTCGTATATTTCGTCAACTCGAGACTCCGTAATGCTACTTCCAAGTCTAAGATTCAATTGTTCCATATTATGTAAAAACAAGACAAGTCAACGAGCTTTCTACCAGTAAACCAAATTAGACAGCAGATAATTGCAGACAATAGCCAAACGAAAACGCGGAGCCGATGCGAGAGACACAAAATTTAGTTAGGACTTCACAAGTGCTAGTACTTAATTAAGATCCAGACACACGACCGTTTGAGCTAACAAACTGAACAAACGAACACGAGGATCAGCCCTACAACTGTCAGAGGGGGTAGAAGTAATTGCCGGCCTTTTAAAGGCTTTATAGTTCATTGTCCTAGCGGAGATTTGATATAATTAATAAGCGTGGGCTTGAACTTTCTCCTTATCAACATTGCAAGTACGAGAATTACAGCTTACAATTCAGGTCACTAAATCATTTTAAACCCAGACAGACAGTCAGTTGCAGATTTTAAGCCTGAACACATTTCTAAAACTGGAACAATAGAAAGCAGTGTGAATAATACAAAAGGTATGACAAATAAAAAAAAATATATATTTTTATATATTCTTTATTGCACACCATACAGTTGACTTAAAAGCTAGGTAAACATCTGTTGTACAATGTAGAAAGTTGATTCCTTATGTATCAACATATGTATAAATAGTAAATTGTGTTCGAAATCTAGCTTTTAGGGTCTACCTATGTGGATCCAAGAGGGCTTTAAAAATGTTTTATTTTAAAGCACGTGGCAATTTAAATTAAATGAATTTAAATTGAAAAAGAAAATTGATAAAGGCATACGTAAAACATAACAGTTCATAGGGTGCTATTCGATAGGGCGCTTAGTACTTGTTACAAATCAGTTTCTTAGACACACACACACACAACGGATTGTTGCCACGGCACAACGGGTCCTACACATGCGCACGCACACGTCTAACCGACTACGTGACCAAAGTCATGTCCCACAAACGTTTCTAATTATCGTATAGGATGAACACCGCAATCTTAATGTACGATTCCACCAGGCTTGTGGTCAAAACTTAAACATAAAAGCAAAAGGAAAACCTTTATTTATTCTATGTATGTCAAACAAACGAGGTCGTTTTGCTCGAATGTTGAAAACATAGATTACAACATTCCAAATAAACATGTAGAAAAATGTATCCATGTATAAAAAAAAATGATGCATCCTGCCGAATAACAAACGAGGCGCTGGCAACCGACTGGTAACGGTATAACTATCACAATTTAAGGCGTACCAAAATAACACAGACCGATGACGGGCAGCAGTGTCACACCGGAGAGAGAAGCAACGCCCTGCGATCGCCGACCCGCCTGCCCAGCTTAGCGATTATAGGTATAGCCTCCAGAAGTTTGTCCTAAGTGGCAAACAACTGGAGAGGCCTATGTCCGGCAGTGGACTATAATAGGCTGATGATGATGACTTATCTTAACTTAATATTATAAAGCTGAAGGGTTTGTTTGTATGTTTGTTTGTTTGAACGCGCTAATCTCAGGAACTACTGGTCCGAATTGAAAAATTATTTTTGTGTTGAATAGAGCATTTATCGAGGAAGGCTTTAGGCTATATAACATCACGCTGCAACTATTAGGAGCGAAGAAATAATGGAAAATGTAAAAAAAAAAACGGGGAAAAAATAACTATTCCACGCGGACTAAGTCGCGAGCACAGCTAGTAATTACTATAGAACAGAATGATTTCAAATATAATTATATCTATAGTTTTCTTTAAAGACTTGCAATCATTTGGAAACATTTCTTCTTCTTCTCTCGAGTCGATGACAAAACTGATTGAACTAGATTGGAAACATTAACAGGGGTTCTTAGAGCCTCAAGTTTGAACCCCTGACCCAGAGGACACGCGCCGAAAGCCGCGCCCCATCCAATCGGCCTATGTCATAGGTTGAGCGGTCGTCGACACTCGCCTTATATTCAGAGGATGAGGCGCAGATAAGCCGCCGATAACAGCTGCACACGAGAGCTGCCGGCGAAAAAGCTCCGTTTCACTTACGCTAACCGGCGAGTTGTAATATGGATTCTTGGAAACGAGAGCCAAGACAGAAATTATTGGATACCGCAGACAGAAAAGTACGGTTTTAAGGCTTTTTCTCAGTTCCAGATTAACACAGTGCAAATAGTGCAATCTTAACTATAGTTCATTCGCGTTAAGAAAATAGTGACTAGTGGCCTGTCAGTGACCTGTCAGTCACTATTTTCATTACTTATAATAAATTATAATTATAATTTCTAGCGTTTTAATTGGCTAGTGGCCTGTCAGTGACCTGTCAGTCACTATTTTCTTAACGCGAATGAACTATAAGAACGTTGTACAAAAAAGTGTCATAAACTTATTAAAAAGTATTATGGGACGAACTTGAACATAACTATCTTTTTACCTTTATTATTTACAAAAATATGACGACGATTGTGGCAGATGTAGATGACATCCAGATTAAAAAACACATAATCAAAAACAAACTAAAGTAAAAACCGATAATTATCTGAAACTTAATACTGTTTTCGGTAAAAACGAATACGAACCTAATAACTATTTATCTCCCCCACAACACCGAAACGTGGGCGTCCGGTAAATTACCGGTCGACGACACCGAAATTCTTCCATTTCCATCAATACACTTAATCACACACATTTGAATACAATTTTCTGTTGATCAATATCTTATTGAGGTATACACTATTAAGTACATCTATGTAATACAATAGTGACTGATGATTGATGAACATAATATACATAATTAAGATTGCGTACGAATACCAAATATCAAAAATTGCTTAAATTTGTATAATATACCTAATGTATAGGACGCTGCTATTTCAGAATGTGACTTTCATTTGAAAGTATTTTTTGAATCGCAAAAATTTTGATATTGTATCAGGATCGGGATTTATTCGACTTGCTTTTAAATTTTGTTAGTTAACAATAAATTAGACAACAATAAATCTCGAAATTAAATCTGCAAATGCTATGTATAATATGTATTTATTTACAAAAAAGTGTCTAAGTAAGTTTATCAATTTCCTAGGACCTATGGGGTCTATGGAACACACCTCGGCTTAGTTTGGGACTAGATGACGCTGTGTTGAACACATATCCCACAAGAAAGATAATGGCATTACCAACAAAATTCCGTACTATTCAAATAAATCAACTACGGACCGTTTCCCAACAATTATGCAATTCAAAAACCGCCCCGAACAAAAGTTGGTAGTGTGGAGATCCGTCAAACGTAAATCCACAGATAAATTAGTTGGCTCTGCCCCTCACTCTGTCAGCTGCATGATTTATGAAATGTTTGACCTAGGTCCGGAGTTCGACCCTGGGCTAACTGCCGAAACTTTTGTGAGGGAGAAGAGCCACTATTCAAAATCAGTTTATTGAATAAGTACAGTGACCTATTCAGAGTTAATTCATTAATCAAATTATAATACAATGGCTAGAGTTGATGTTTTATGTATTTAGTGCAATGGTACGTCATTCATAAATATATTCGCTCTTAGGTAAACTACTAGTGTTTATAGCATTAATAATAGCGTATGGATTTCAAACGACTTAGTACAAAAGACGTAAAAGCCGATTTTGGATTAAGCAACATATTATTAGCATTTTGTCATATCGTATACAAGTTAGCATTTTGTCATGGTTAGCTAATGGTGACAAGAGATTAAATCGATATTTCGAAGATATCAAGTTGACAGATTGCTTCGTAATGTAAACAAACCAATATAAAAAATATTATTTAATATGTACGTTTATCGAAACTTTCTCGACCAGACAATATACAAGCGAATACAACTTGCTTTCAAATTACATTACAATGGATGTACAACATGGAAAGTTAAGAAAATGTGAACAAAAACAATGACTTATGGGCGTAAGCGACAGTGTAACACAGTGCGGAGTGTTACAACGGTACAGCAACTTTGTACACACATTGATACTTTTTATATAAAATATCGTCCATCCTGCCGAACCACAAACGAAGCTCTCGCAAACCGAATGATGGCGGTAAAACCATCACGATAGAAGGCGTAGCTAAATACCACAGGCCTATGACGGGCAGCAGCGTCACCTGAGCAAGAAGCTACACCCTGCGATCGCCAACCCTCCTGCCCATCGTGGCGATTATGGGTATATTTTTTTTTAATATCCTCCAGAAGTTTTCCCTAGGTGGCGAACAACTGGAGAGGCCTATGACCAGCAGTGAGTGGACTGCAATAGACTGATGATGATGTGTAGATTCCCTATTCTATATCAATCAATTACTTTATTTTCAACTTAACTCATCAACAACTGATCATCAAGTATCAAACCACACAATGCGTAACACAGTGTAAATATAATGCTTACTATCCAACAGAACAAGCCCTGGTGATCCTGTAAGCTGTATCACAGCAGATACAAACACAAAAGGCACACTTTGGCTCATTACCAGTTAAAGGATTACAGGCTCAGGGCGCTCGGCGTAAAATGACGTACGCATTTTAGAGATTAGCGGTGATTTCTCACTGGTATTTAATACAATGTGCTCTGTCGGCTCGGAAGCGCCTTTGTAGCTAGTGCAGCCATTCGTGCTGGTTTTTAAGAGACGTCCTGATTTTTAGGAGTCGGTTGATAAAGACAGATTAACCCTCGATTGAGAAACGAAAGTTCCTTGTCACCTAAACGACATGAATGGAGAATCTGAACATTATTAAAAGTGAAACAGATAATTGTATCTTCACACTGTTACAAGAATAGGTTTTGGTAGATGTATTGTCATTAAATTTTGACAGTATATTTTATTCATCATCATCATAATCATCATAATCATCAGCCTGAAATCGTCAACTGCTGGACGTAGGCTTCTTCTAATGACAATTGTTATTTAGGGAGATTTGCCTTCTGCCTGCTAAAACGCCTGCCAGGTGACCAAAGCAAATCTATAATTAATGTTGATAATGATCCACTCGTAAAACTATTCGGATTTCAAAATCAATATCACGGTTATCTTGACGGTGACAGTCCCGTGCACTGCATGTAGTGCACAGGTATTGTTTATCTATTGAGTCTGCTCTGAGGACAGTTAATGAGTTAACCCTACTATCAGAATAATCGAATATCCCGATATTTCAAACTGCAATCTTGGTAACACTATTAATGCTGCAATATTTAATTAGCTAAGCTACGTGGCCATTTGTCAACTGAAAGCGAATGGCCGCTAACGACCCGTGAACTATGAGACGGCGATAATGTAAGCCGATGGTACGGTAATATGCAACACTATTTAGAAGGTACGTGACACAAGTATGGACTCGCGATACATTATTATTTAATACTTCAAATTACATTCTCAATACAATGTAAAATCTATTGTTTAGCAGTATTTGACCGATAAACTTTTACTACTGGTCAGGCACAAAATGTAACGGTCGCAGTTTTTCTGTGACTGAATCCGAAATTAGGATACTCACTAAGTGTAGAAGAACCAAGGAGGCGATGTAACTGAAAGAATTTGTATGTTGAACTGGTAATGGGTAGGCAGGCTGCATCATAAGAAGATTCGGTAAACACCGCTCCTCAGCACCGCTTACCATCAGGTGGAGTGAAGTCATCCTGAACGCTCCTTTTATAAAAAAAAAACAATACGTATCGCGAATGACAGATGTAAAACGGAAGAAAACCCTACTAAATGGACTAACAACGAATAGTGTACGAGGGTATAATCAGGGACGATGGGAGGCTTATGGTCAGCCGTAGAAGTCTATAGACTGTTGACGATGTTTCAGCCGATAGAAGCCAACACTACATCACCAGTTAACATTCTCAAACTGTTTTAAAGCAACCATCGTGCACGCCATTCAAATTTAAGTTTCCACTACGGTTGCAGACAACAAAGGAAATGTACAACAACTCAGACCGTCTACCGCAGAACAGTATTGGGTAATTCACATCACAATAGCTAATATGGAATATTGATTGTCCAAAGTGAGGTAGTTGGACTGAAAGACATAGAATTGATAACTTACGATCAATATCAATGACAAGGAAATCTAAATTAAAGCCTGTCACAAGTATTATTCTATACTTACTAGGCAATCTCGGAACATGAATGCATGTATTGTGTAATGTTAAATGTTTTTAAAAGGAAATAAACATTTTTTGTTTCTTTTTAATACTATTTCTAATGATGTGTTTGGTAGTCTATTTGGTGGTAGTGATCAAGCCTTTACTCGTAAAGGTATGGTTAGAGGAATCATCAAATCCCATCCTTAACCAACAATAATGAAAGGACGATATCAGGTTGTTTGTATCTGGACATAATTATTCTTAGTGCCTTCGCAAACAATCTCCATAACTCAATTAATTTATGTAATAACTTTTTTTTTATATAAAGAGCTTTCAGGATGACCTCACCTGATGGTAAGCGATCGTGAGGTCCAAAAGTAAGAATCTCATTATTTAACACCAAGAGTCTCTAAATACCAATGTATCTGTAGGTATATAAAGAGGACTCATTAAGGACTCATAACTCTTAAGACCTATCTCATTATTTAACACCAAGAGTCTCTAAATACCAATGTATCTGTAGGTATATAAAGAGGACTAATTAAGTCATAACTTAAATGAATAACTAAAGAAAATACAACTGTCGCCACTGATAGCAAAACATGAATCCAACACTATAATACCATTATTTATTTAATTTCCGCAGAGCGGTAATCGCTACTAAGTGTATCTTACCTAAGTGCTGAACAAACTTATTGTACTTATTTGCCTAATCTGCGTTGTCGCATCTCAAATAGACTCTACTTACACCGTTAATTACCCCTCACTAAACTTTACCTAGTAATATTCGTTTGACGGCAATAATCCTTTTTACGAGCAGAGCCCTGTCTCCATATCGCTTCTTCCAAGATCTTTTAACGGCTTTAAACATCGGAGTCCACGTAAAAGTGCGTTTAAGCTTTAGATTACTTTATTTTTAAACGCAACAATGGTGTCGTAAAACTTCTATGTTAGGGCTGTCAGATGGAAAACGACATCTGAAAGTCAAGTTTTTATCAAACTATGTCTTCTTTGTTACTATTTTTCGACATAAATAAGCGTGTTTATTGCTCTTTTTAAAATTTTAATTTCTTTTTAAATTATATAGGTACCAACAATTTCATTTTGATCACCAGCCTTCAGGCGTCCACAGCTAGACTTAGGCCTCCGCTAATGACAAGTGTCATTTGGAGGATTTGCTTTTGTCATCACGCTTGACAGGCGATTTTATTTGGACCTAGGTAATGCTGCCGCCCGTTTCCTGATATTTCCTTCGTCTTCTTTTACGACACCCACGGAATGAGTCTAATATCCGGAAACCACAAGATAAGCATTTACTAGATCGAAAATTTGTGTTTGGAATTTCTTTAAGCCATCAATTTCAAGTGCATTGAGGTTTAACGAATCAAGATTTATCATAGACAACCATTAAAACAGAATTGCTCTTTTTCCGTCTTGCACGTGCCAGTTATGGCACGTGTAGTTGTAAACTATACACTGTAAAATAATAATTACGAACCAAGTTCCACAGTGTGGAATCCACACGTCCTAAGAAATAGGTACCTACTTTGTTAAGAAAACTACTTCATACGGAAACTTCATATGGAACATTTGCATGCAACCCTATGTTGTATAAAAATATGTTCCTGACAATCCAAGTAGCGGTTTATGGTTCTAGCTGTGGTACTATTTACCTATTATATTGTGTTCAATGGCATTGAAGATGTGCAACTAAGCAGTAATTTTTATGTACGTTTTTCAGTTTGGTTACTATCACTGAACGAGCTTTAATGGAACTTCGAACTGAACATTTCAACACTACTTTGAAATTGAATAAACAACAGCTACCAAACTGAAGCTGGCTGTAGTACATACTACCATATTCTTATTGATTCACACTAATAATAAATTCTCTCTATAGTACAGCAAGTGACAGCCTGACCGCCATAATATAATTATGTCCGACAATGTCATTCTTTATTATCACAATTGGAGATACATAATATTATGTCCAGCAGTGGACTGCAACAGACTAATGATGATGATAATAATACTCTTATGACCGATTTTCAGATTCACCAACCTCCAAGGAAACTTACCATGTGCATAGTAAACATTAACTGTTCCTTCAGTCTCATAATATAATGGGACGATACTACGATATTTCAACAAGATCGGAGATAAATTCGATAATATGACAGAAGGCCTAACATGCTTATCTTCTCAATCACACCTAATCTATAGATAATTTTTTATAATGTATTCCATTTCTCATATTATATTGTTATTGTACTCCTACAGTACAGTGGCTTCTTTTCGCCTAATGGAAAGTTAGAAGCCCAATTCGGCCAGTATGTGGTCCTTCAAAAAGGTTGTCAAGAGGTCTCTAAAAAGTCGGCAACGCGCGTGTGATACCCCTGGTGTTGCAGGCGTCCATAGGCTGCGGTAACCGCTTAACATCAGCTGTTAAGCATGTTTGACGCCTTAGTGGTATAAAATAAGTTGCTCTGAGAACAAGCGGGTAACCTCATGCAAGTGTACGGCTAAAGGAATCAAGTATCTAAAGACAAAACGCCATCATTATAAGCTGTTTACATTACGGTGCGCACTACTGCGTATGATCGTGACAAGAGCTACCGGCGCAGATGATAATTTACCGCAATCACGGCCGCAAGATTGCCTTACCATGGGCATTAGGTACAATTATAACATCAACACCATATGCTTACTAGCGATAAGACCGCCTAGATGGTACCATAAAATTTCTGTATCACCTTTTTTGTATTTTCTGCAATAAAGAATATCTATCTATAGATCTCTCATACGTATACGAGAAGTACGAGAACCTATGCTAAAGCTTTATGGGCTACATATATTAGAAAAAGACAAATCCAACGCCGCATTTACATACTCGATAGTTCGAGGAACGGAGTGACGATTTCTTTACTATCGGTCGAAGCATACCGTGGTCCGAGGAATGTTAAAAGTAGTTACTTCAATAAATTTTGATTTATTTACGCCTTAATAACCTAAGGTTGATTGACTGGTAGAGAATGCCTAGGTGGCAAAAAGTCAGTCACTTTTGTACACTATCTTGCCCTTTAGCAATAAAAACAGAGATAAACTTATTAGATTACAATAGGCTTATTAGGATCGAATATTTTCCATTTTAAAATTCTTATTAGATATGTAGTCGCGATCACCCCTTTAACTAACATGTAACATATGATTTTAAACCCGTTATCGCTCGTTCCCACCAAAAGTTTTCGCGCCCTTTAGGGACGGTACCGCCCCCGTTAGAAATCTATAGTAAACATGAAAGCTGCGTTTAATTGACACAAATAATGGTCTCGAATGGATGCCATAATGTTACGGTTAAGTTACAGCAGACATCCGTCATTCCACTTTTACTGTGGAATCTACCGCAAAGCATCGATATTATCTAGTTAGCTACTTTCATGCGAAGTAATAAGCCGTAATCATTTGCTTTCCTTGAAGAACTTAGTAGTACAAGCTCTGTACGTAGTTAACAATTACCTGCATTCCATATTAATCATGCTCGGCAGCTAGATTAAGTGCTAAATCTATCTAAATTTAATTTTAAAGGCACAATTCTAACATAATTCAAGTTTGTGAATTAATTTATACGAGGCAAATTTAATTAATTGAGATTAAGCTTTTTACTTTCAGATATGTTGTGACATCTATATGTATTGTGCAAAAGCACTTTTTATTTAATGTTCTATGCATTTTTTACAATTGCTAAAAAGCTTCTGAATGAATCTACGTACAACTGATGGTGAACTTTAACAAAGAATAAGATACTGATTGATAAACACTACCAATATAGTCTATTCCAATTCAACGACTTTTATACAAGATCCCTCCCTCCTCTGTATAGTACCTCTATAATACTAGGCCTATGTCTGCATGGATAATAAACATATCTCATTTTCCGGGCATATCAATCAAGCTTCATTATTGGATCCATCAAAATGGTAGTCTTTGATCACGATTGCACAAATGGGATCGGACTGTGGTGCTAATCCGACGACCGGTTACGCGTATTGTCACAGTGATACCGAATACCGGTAACGCTAGCACATTATAGTGTTGTGTCGACCTGAGTCGGTCGAGTCAGAACGAATTCTACTCGAGTTACCTAATTTATTTAAAATATAATGAAAAGGAAGAACATAAGAGATATTATTTATTGTATAACCAAAATAATTGTCAAAAACTATAAATAGTAGTATCTACATATAAAAAAAGTTGTCATAGAATTTAGGCGGTGACTCCTTTGTTTTAGATTTCGTCTAGTATATCGCCATGGTTTTTGTTAAAAATATTTTTTTTGTAATTTTTACACAAACCTTGGCCTAGCAATAACGAATACATTATACTCGTACTAACAACAATCATTCAATTCGGTGCAGTCATTCGAAAGTTATTGGGCGTGAATACATTTCGAAGATCCATTTTGATTTATATAGAAGATAAGTGTAGATGGTAACTTGTCTTAAAGATTGGCTCTTTATGCAACTTGAACCAATTTTATTCTGTGTTGTCATCACATCACTATCACATTAAACCAGCCGTTAATTATTGCCATCACCCGCTCGCTACTCGACCGGCCGGGTTAAATAGCGAAATATTTGAAATATCCCGTGTCTAAATGGCATTTTATAGTCGATCATATCGACTTGTTCGACATTTTGGACACAAACGCGTGCCCGGAATTCCAAATATACGATTGCTAGTACGTAAGTAATCTATAAATATTTCCGGAAATGACTTGCAATATTTTTTATTAAAGGATTTATTGGTATCCTGAAATACTTCAAATGGCAAGTAAATAATCCCAAAAATCACTTTGGACCTTCAATTACATATCGACTAAATAATTAAAGTCCTTTTATGCCCAACTTAATAGCTAAATCGAATATAGAAATCAAGACTGTTAGAAAATACAGTTAGAAATTTTACTGCAATACGTCTGCAGTAATTTTCCTGTAAAATCTAAATTTTGTAATTTGTCATGATCATTAGATTAATAATAATCAAATTTTAAATGAAGTCTAAACATTATTACAAAACAGATTATCGCATTATTCGTTTGTAAATTTACTATTTGTAAGTTAATATTCGCTCTTTTGTGCCGCTCCCAGTGACTGACGAATGTACAGACGGCACGTCAGGAAATTCGATAAAATATCTCAAAGCATAATGCACTCTTTACCTAGGACACATAGTTCAAAATTGCCTGTTGATGTTTCATATTTGACATATGTTTATGTCTTTGTGTGCCTGTACACTCGCTCGTTCACCTCACATTTGCGTTAAACCGTGAATTAGTTAATTACGTCTCGGTGCAAGCTCAAACTGTGCGCTTGTCATAACATTGTGAGAATTATGCGTTTGTAACGTCAATCATGTGCTAACTCGCAACGGCATTGTGCGAATAAGACGATGTAAGCGAGACTGCGATCACAGAAACGATAATAAATAAATACAGCTGGTAAGAAAGCACTAGGGGGAGAAATTTTGTGCCGACCTTGATAGGTATTATGTATTTATTTATATAAAATATATATGTAAAATGACGATAATACTATATATAACAGCCTACCAGACAGAATTAAGGAATGTAAGAGCGTTGAAGCATTTAAAAAAAACTTAAGTTTTATATATCAGCGGGCACCGACGGCTAATTTAATTTTTTTATATTCATAATGTGTTATCTCATTTTAAGTAAAATGTAAATTTCTTATGAGTATAAATTTCTTTAAACCTAAACCTAAAATAAGTATTAAAGTATGTACATATGTTTATCAATTGTCTAGTACCCATAGTACCACCTTCGGCTTAGTTTGGGACTAGATGTCACTGTGTGACTTAAGCGTGGCATATCTTGGATTAGTCTTGGATTACTCGTATTATAAGTCCATTTTTCTTAAAAACATGATTAATCAAATTCATATCATTATATATGTTTTGTATATGCAATGTAGCGCCACACTTAACAACAATAAACCTATACCTACGTACATTCCTTGCGCAACGCTTCCAAACTAATGGTTTCTCATTTCGGAAGGCGGATAACAAACACTGAATAATGAACAAGTTACCACTTATCCGGAGTTAGTTGTAACCAGTAAAGAGCCACTTTGCAGCTTACCTGTTTATTTTATGTTCATTTTGCAGATACAAAGTATGGGAATACAAGTCGTAATAATTAAGGACAGATGCGCTAAACCAGCGCAGTACAAAATTTGCGTAATGAATATCGTGGTTGTAAGCGAAGTGTGCAAACGGTTCGGTGTTGCCATTGCATTGCCACGTTTTATCAAAATGTACAGTGAAATATGTAACATACATATGATTTTATCCAACGAAATGACCTTAACGATTATTAACCTGTTAACTGTTTTACAAAGTACCTATTTCTGTGATATTATCATTGTATGATTAAGAACATCGATTGTTTCGTCGACCTAGGAAGGTTATTAAATGTAAAAATAATAAAGATCTGAATTTTCTCTGATACAGCGGTCGTGCTTTCGATCCCCGCGCAGTACAAACATTTATGTGTATAAAAGAACATGTCTGTTAGTATTGGTCTGGGTGATTTCTAGATGAGAGCCTTTCGTTCCCTCAACAGTCCGGTGATGATGACAAGGCCGGTCTGGCCATCAACGTAGTCATTTAGAAAAAAAAAACAAAAAAAGGGTGATTTCTATGTGGAACATGTATAAAAAAGTTATCATATATCTAGTTGCCATAGTACAAGCTCAGTTTGGTACTAGATGGCGCTGGGTGGCCCAGCGTGGCATGTCATGGGTTACTGTTAAAATTATACTGAAATATCTATCAGGTGTTCAATAAAATTCACCAAAATATCGAGAGCAATACAGGTGGCAACACTGCAGCAGTGGCAAGCTTGATGGCAAATGTTTGCGGAGGGTTAGCGGCGTTCACAAGTCGGCGTCAGTTACAACACAAAGCCGTGTGCAATCGGAATGCAGCTTTACATTTGTCTCTACTGCACATTGCACAGTTTTTGCTTGTTTGCTATGAGCCGAGTTGATTTTAATAAGGGCAAAATTGGTTCATGTTTAATGATGATTTTGCTAAGGAATGACTGCATTCCGGATAATTATAAATATTTATTGAATACAGAACTACTTTTACTAAAATGCATAGGTAAAACTATAATCGTTAATGTGTCCATAATTTGTATCTAGGTTCATCTAGATTCATGATGTGTAGGTAGTAAGTTGAAGATAATCGTTCAACATCTCAATTGGTATTGGGCAAGCATCATTACTAATTGTTAATCAGCATTAACACAAAGCAAGGCAAGGTCCTGACATTTAGTCAAATCTAGGTTAATGATGATGAACACTGATCCACACGACCATATACCCAAGGCGATCAAACTTATCACACTGAAGCACAGGCTCTCAAACTTTTGTCTACTGCCCACTATGAAAATAAATACTTTTTCAGCTTCGAGGCTTTGGAGTCTTCGTGGAGAGCTTTCCACCAAGCCACGAACTTGCTTGGTTCACATGGAAATCCATACATAGACTCTGAACTCAGCTTAGCCATAGTAAAGAGAAAAGGTGCAGATGGGTATTTACGGATAAGTACGGTTTCTTTCCTAAAAAATATTTTTTTTCTTATAAGCCATCATAACAGCAAATTAATTGAATTAAAAGTGTGCTAAGTCTGATTTAGAGATACAAGTTTCAGTTGAATTTCAACTTTATAGTATTCACAACAACGCCCCCAATTTATTCCGGACATCTCACCACCTCCTTCCAGGAGCTTCTAAGCCTCCCGCGCCCACAAGGGGGCGTATCTACAGTACGCGTTAGCCAAAGACTACACGAGTATATTCCTGCATTATACCGTTTTAGTACCACTTCAATCAGTTATTAGTTGTCCCAACGTGCAATTACGAGTACGTCGCATCACGAACGGTCGCCGGACGGTTGCAAATTGCGAGAATCGCTAGTACTTACTTATTAAACTTAGATCGAGCGTAACAGATGTACAAGAAAATAGACCAGCTATTACTCGTACAATGACGAAAAGTACCTATATATCGATCATAAAAATACTTTTCGTTTTTACGAATTGACATTTTTCTACATTTAATGCCAAATTATACCTAAACTAGCGACCCGCCCTCGTTTCGCTTCGGGTGTTTCAGATAAACATTTTAAAACTAAATATAGCCTTTTTTACTCAGTGATAATGTAGCTTTCTAATAAAAAAAGAATTATTAAAATCGTTCCAGTTCTTTTTGAGTTTAGTCGTCACAATAATACAAAATACACATTTTTCCTCTTTATAATATTAGTGTAGATTTAAGTCAACTGTAAGTGGTACAATAAAGAAAATCTTAACGTACTTCAATTGAGACACTCTTATCTTTCGAAGACTCCAGGGCCAGCGATCTTTTTCAGGTCAGGTATTTCAAACTCATGTCTAGCGAACTGTTCACGATCGAAGGACAAGACGCAGGATGCGTTAATTGTCGTTATTTTATAATCCGGCGAATCGAGCTGCTCGGGCGTGATTCCGCGCAAAGATGGCCGACGGCCCCCACTTTATGGGTCACTTAACGACCATGTGACGGGAGGCGGTTAAGCAAGTACGGTACGGTGTAGTGATTACAAAGACGAAATCTACTGTGGGATCGAACCTGCAACCCTTATGTCAGAAACCTATTCACTACCGATCATACTTTTCTATACGTAATATGGTCGACTTTAACTATGTCAGATTTGTAGAAATTAATATAAATATATATAGGTACGTTAAATATTTGAAACATATTTACACCTGATTATCTACTCTATTACATCTTAACTAATATTATAAAGCTGAAGAGTTTGTTTGTTTGTTTGTTTGAACGCGCTAATCTCAGGAACTACTGGTCCGAATTGAAAAATTCTTTTTGTGTTGAATAGACCATTTATCGAGGAAGGCTTTAGGCTATATAACATCACGCTGCAACTATTAGGAGCGAAGAAATAATGGAAAATGTAAAAAATACGGGGAAAAAATAACTATTCCACGCGGACGAAGTCGCGAGCACAGCTAGTTTATTATAAAATCATGAATTCTGTATCATACTCGTAGTTAATTCCACTTTCGAGAGAAAAGAGGTATGTACCATTTATAGTCCGATTTATTATTATAAAAACAAACTGTTTAATTAACTCTACTTTCATGAAAATAGAGAAACTGTTTAATAACAAAAAAAATTCAGAATGTGTCAATGATTGCTACATTAAAATAATATTATTAAAATAATTCTACTAGAACGGTTAATGTCCAACAGCAAGAACATAAACTTGAAACTAATTATTTATTGTTTATGTATGGAGGTATAAGTAAATATTATTAACATACTGTAACAATAATCGATTTAAATAAATTACATTTAATTATAAAGTATGTAGTGTAAATAAATAAATAAACTGTATCTGCGTTATATTGGTAATCTAGGCATCTTTGCATAGTATTATGAGGTAAGTACCTTAGCCGATTATAATTTGTTTTATATGTAATTCTAATAATAATGCGTATAATTATGCTATTTTAAGCTATAAGCCATTTTAAGTGTTATATTTAAAAAAATCAATGTGTTTTCTTTGTGCTAATGCATTGCTAGTAAAATAAAATATGACTACTGAGTTGAGTAACAGTCCAGTTTCATTGCAATAAGGACATTTAAGTTGAATTTAACATGTTCGTATAATTAATCGTGGAAATTAACATTGTTTACCGTAATATTTACGCAACCAATGTAAAATAACATACGATGACTTAAATGTATGTGAAATTACCATTAACATCACCCTGTAAACGTCCACTTAGTGACCACGCATGGCGGGCGGGTTAACCCACACTAGCACAGTACGTTTTATTTGTAACCAGAGAAACGCTGCTGACCGTTTCCTGATATTCATCGTCGTCTTCTACGACTACGACACACACAAAATGAGATGGTCCTATTCTAAACCCGGAAACCACACGGACGGAATAGGTGAAATAAAAGCGACCAAAACAAGTCGATATTTGTGATTTCTTTGTGCTAATGCATTTGCTCGTCTGCCAACTCTTGCATAAAAAAGAAAAAACAGGACCAACAATGTTTCGTCTTCTAAGGGCCGCCGTACACGGACTGCTCGAGCAGTTAGCGGCTGAGTGAAATACACGGACCGCTCGAGCGGTCGGCGTCGACTGCTTGAGCTGTCGGTTGTTGACTGCTCGAGCTACGACTCAACTGCTCGAGCAGTTGATTTTCTACCACAGTCGAGTCATGGATTCTGACGAGGAAGCACTGCTTTTGCTGCTCCTGCTCAGGCGGAGACGACGGCGGCGACGTCAAAAGAGAAAATTTTGGGTTCATCCAATTTTGCAATTAAGAGAACAACGTGGACAATTCCATCATTTGTTTATGGAACTTAGACGTGATGAAGAAAAATTTTTCAACTATTTTAGAATGTCAAAAAACAGTCGGCAAATGGGAAAACAGACGCCGCGAGGCCGCAAAGGGCGGGGGGGAGAGGGAAGTCGGAGAGCTGTCGACTGCTCTAGCGCAGTCAACGGCTCGAGCAGTCGGTGTATGCCTCGCAACCGCTCGCGAGCGGTCGACGGCACGATGGAATTTCATCATGCAGTTGACGGCTTGAAGCGGTCGCGACTGCTCGAGCAGTCGTGTGTACGGCAGCGAATGAATGACTATAGTTCACTGCGCGGTCGCGGCTTTAAGCAGTCGGTCTCAACTGCTTGAAGCAGTCCGTGTACGGCCGCTCTAACACTTCTTGACTAGCTCGGTGGCTCATTTGGAATTGACCTCTGCCTTCTGAGCCACGGGTCGTGGGTTCGATCCCCACACACTACAAACATTTGTGTGCATGAACATGTCTGTTTGTATTGATCTGGGTGTTTTCTATGTATAATATGTATTTATTTACAAAAAAAATTGTATCTAGGTAAGTTTATCAGTTGTCTAGTACCCATAGTGTGGGTACTACTATACTACACCACCCCCCAAGACATGTCTTGGGGGGTTATTTATTCAAACAGCTAAGCCGATATTATTACCAACTATTATAATATCTCAATCATAGTTTACAGTTCGTTTCATTGCCTCCACAAACCTCATTTCACACCGCACTGCACATCAACAGTGTAACCAAGAAGGTTAATCCGAGCCGCTTCCAATTCAGCTTATTGCATTATTAGATTATCTAACCGAGCTCCACTTTGTCGCAAACGTGTCGCTCTTACATCGAACAATATAAACTCTAGAATCGCTTGTCACGAAATGTTATGATAAACAAATTATGGCAGTTCCAAATTACATATTCATTATTACCGTTGTAGTCACGAGGTCGGAGCGGGTATATGCCCACTTCTGAATGTAAGATTGGAAACATAGTATCAGAAGCCTGGTTCAAACGTATTGATCGGAAGCAAACCACACGTGCCACGATTCGTATTACAGTTTTTCCTCCTCTGAGACTTTGTAATACAGACGTCTAACCTCATAAAAGTGGTTTCAACGTAGCTAGAGTCGTTACATATTACATTTAATCTTTAATCAGTTTTAACGATAAGTGTTATCAACTAATGCAGCTGATACAGAGCTATAAACATTAAATCTATTTCATATCATTATCTAAATATTGATGTTATATTAATCTATGTGACCGCCATTTCAGAAAAAATCGATTTTGTTCGATTCACCGGCCGATATCGGCATTACGACAGTTAGGGGTAAGAATGAGACAAATAAATACATAATACATAAACATTTGGATGAAGGAACATCTTTTTGAATAAAAACCTGCAAAGATTCATAAGCATGTACATACGGCTGACTGTTCCGCCAACTTCTGCGAATCGACCCCTAACTCATTGTAAAGTGAGCGGCGAACTGTAGCGTTGCCCGTTCGCTGCTTTTCAGCCGCATACTAAAGCTAAAGCGAAAAAGCGTTCTTAAAGAGGGACGCCATGTATAGTGGAAGAAGCGCCGTGAAAGCAGAAGAAACTTTAACTTACAATAGCCAGCTTATGTAGCTGATTATCATGACATAATACTAAAACGTATAAGTGAGCAACGAGAGATAAAAGTTTGGGAACCCCTGGGTGGGTTACTGCATATACAACTTGTAGAGAAGCAAACTATAGGCGAAACAGTTAGCCGGTGACTGTTCCTCTAATGAGGACACGACCTTACAATTTATGAAAGCTATAAACTATACCGCTCTTATGCACTTGTCGATCACATTTCGCACACCGAAGGCCGAACTATTAATTAGATCTATATGCTTACGGATCACCTGGCCCGTACAACGTAGTTATAGTGCGAAGCGAGAGCTATTTGCAAGTTGTCGTCTTGTTGACAATTTGTGAGCTGTTTATAGCGGGGATATTGCCGTCAACAATGTTGTGCCAGATAATAGCCTGTAATAGGGTGCGTTGCCACTGGAGAGGTGGAGCTAACAAAAGAATTACCAATGATATAGATATTACACAGATGTTTCTATGAGATCTATTCGTACTACTTACAATAAATAAATGCCATAGTTGAGCCCACTGTGGGTATTGCTGTTGTATCAGCGGCAAGTTGTGGTGCCTCTGTAGCAGTGGCATTAGTGAGAATCTCTCGATCCCAAGACCTGTAGTCGGAGGTCTAATGCAGAAGCCATAGCGGCTACACATTTCAACCATTTAAGCATGTCGTGGCAGCCCCTAATTAAGGCGTCACATTAGCAATTATATAGCACTATTGTTAAAATCATGTTATTAAGTGATTGTTTTGTTGGCTGTCCTTAAATAAATAAATATTGTTGCCCGTGTGGTTTCCAGATTTAGATTAGGACCAACACATCTCATCCCGTGGCGCAGAAATCTACTAAGGGAATATCAGGAAGGGCTGCAGTGTTTACCTGGATACAAATAGAACATACTATTGTCTAACAAACGTGGTGACTACGCCAAATGACAATTGAGATCATTGAGAGAGGCCCACGTCCAGTAGTGGACGTCTTCATGGGTAATGATGATCATTGTTCTACTGAAGTAGAGCGGAGATGAGTAGTGTACTCAAATGAGCAATAATGTTTGCTCCGCTTCTGTGAAAATGCACCCTTATACAGGTAAAGCAAAGACATCAATACTTTGTTAATTATCTTTGAGTTAATAATCAGTATTTTAGCGTTCATCTTGTAAGAAAATTAAATGTATGCTATTGGAACAATAGATAACCGTTGGTAGAAGTGATATCGAAAGTAAAAAAGCCGATAAGTAGGTGTACGTATGTACTTTTAAATGTTATGTTAAACAGGTCATTGGCCTAGGATGACGTGTAAAATGTTTCTATACTCATTACAATTTATTAAAATCGAAAGTCTGTTAAGACACCATACATAAAACACCAAGAAAGTGACTTGATGATTCAATTCTCGCTTTTCATGGATGATTGTACTCTCTCCTTTCCTAATAGAATACACGAATACGCAACATACTGTTCGTTCGTTCACTCTCTTCTATAGAACGATAAGTTTCCATACTACTGAAGAGAGCTCAGGCTCAGGACCAACCATTTTACACGGTTTTCGTTGCAAGAGGGTGTGTATTACCGCTACCATCCCGACTCCGGGGCAGCCACTGAGTAATTTCTTGAAGGAAAAACCCACTAACAGTTTATGGTCGGACTCGGAATTCAAACCAAAGTAGACCTCTTGGTCTTTAGGCCGTACTAGCTACCACTAGACGAATGAGGTAAATTTCATTGCTACCGTAATAGGAACAGGTAATAAATGCATTACTGACTATTAAGAAATTTGTGTATGGGCTTGCAGATCGGACATGTAATTAAGGACAACTGACTAAGATTACAATGGCTTTTATTCGACAATGCATTAGCTTATTTAGGAAGAGATATGCATGTGTGCATAAAGATGTAACCCCACTACAGACTCTACTGAAGACTCAATTCTCTTATATAACACTACATTGTTTTCCTCGACGATAAGCTGTCATAAGCATCGTTCGCCTCTAAAGCAGCTGCAATACGTAAGTAATACTGTTTAGAGGCGCTCGCGTCGGCATAAAACTTGGAAACAATAACTCTCTGCACACCGGCTTATAGGACCGGCCCATGCGACCGAATCGATTCACAATATTCCAATATTCCTTTTATACGATTTAAGTTTCTATTTGTAGCGAATGCGATATTGTAAACGTAGCGAACGAAAACTCAATATGTTTGTTGATTCACTTTCTAGTGGGAATTTGACCAGGAACGGAAACAATACGAGCAAAGATAAAGAACCGTTTCATTTCAAACATTTTTCCATATAAATATTTCAGGAGCGTAAAGAGCTTGGCTATGAGTATAACGTTGTTGGTTTACTATGTTGTCTATTATCTTTTGTGAGGTAAGGAAGTATATTATAACTATTTCATGTTAGTCATGTACATTATATACATATACGGCACACACTAATCGTTATTTCAAGTTGGTGATTGCAAGATGGCGCTAAATTTATCACCATGAAATTATATTTCCCAAATATGTATAAGTGTAAACCCTATATTATTTAACAGATATTTTAAAGTGTAACACAGTAGCAATATAATTCCAATTAATATCCAAATATCCACTACCAAAAATCAATTGAGCATTCACATTCAATTTGCGGTTATTAATTGCCTATCATTTACATTCAATGACTAGTGTAAATAAACATTATTACTTTTATTTAAAACCAGAAGGGAAATCAAATTGACGGATTGGATTAAACGTGCAATGTGATTAGCATTAATTAGAGCACGGTATATTAAACATCGTGTATTTTGGAAGTTAACAACAATATTTTATTGATATTAATAGTTTTTTTTTTATTGTGGCACAGTATAATGGTTCCTCACGCCTGATCTTAACTAATATTATAAAGCTGAAGAGTTTGTTTGTTTGTTTGAACGCGCTAATCTCAGGAACTACTGGTCCGAATTGAAAAATTCTTTGTGTGTTCCATAGACCATTTATCGAGGAAGGCTTAGGCTAATATAACATCACGCTGTAACTATTAGGAGCGAAGAAATAATGGAAAATGTAAAAAAAAAACGGGGAAAAAATAACTATTGCACGCGAACGAAGTCGCGAGCACAGCTAGTAGAAAATAAAAGAGAAACCCAAATCGCTTTTATTAAATATCAAATATTAGATAACATCACATACATTGCTCCGATTCCAAAGTAAGAAACTTAAGTACCTACTTGTGTTATGGGTATCAGAACAAAGAAGGTACCTACCACAAATAATTTAAATACAAATAACACCCAGACACGGGAGCACCCGCGAGCATTGGTTTCAGAAGGCAGGAGGTATAACCAATTGAGTCACCAAAGTATTACGAGCTTATATTTATATACGAGCAGGATGGCTGGCAAGTGTGATGCGAGAAGCCCAGGATAGAAATTGGGGAGACCCGTGTCCAGCAGTGGACTGTGAAAGGCTGATAATGATGTTGAGTTAACTTATTCAATTACGTCAATTATATGATATACGAAATAAAGGAAAATGTGCGAATAATCAGTCTAATGAAGATAACGTTTTTCTTATCAAATATAATATCTTAAAATACAAGCCATTGTTGTATAGTTACGATAATTATCTCTGATGGATGCTTGCCAAATGTCCAAAATGCTTGGCCCCTGAGTCTGTAATAGGTACCAATTTCCTCGATAGATCATTACATTACACATAGTATAATATTTATAGTTCATTTCTTATACTGTCTTTTTTTTATAAGAAGAGCTTTCAGGATGACCTCACTCCACCTGATGGTAAGCGGTCGTGAGGTCCAAAAGTTAGGTCGACAGGCACAATAGAACAAACCCATTGCGCTTGTCGCCCATTTTTCTGTAATTTCATCTGTACAACCTGATATGAAATACGGGGCGTGCAAGAACGCGAAACAATACTTCAAATAATTACATAGTAATCTCTGTATACCTTGCTGCCGAAATATGGGACAACAGAGGAGAAGAACATGTTTGGAGGTCACCCGATGGTAAGTGATCACTTCAACCCATAGATAGACACCGCAACATCAGGAATGTCACAGGTTGCCGGCCCTTGAGAAATTCGTAGGCTCGCTTTTTGAAGGTCCCTAAGACGTATGCGTTCGGAAATATGTACCCAGTAAAGTCTAATAAAAATAAATGATCAGCAACCCACGTGTGATACCCCTAGTGCTGCAGGTACATATCTATAGGCTGCGGTAACCGCTTAACATCAGGTGGGCCGTAAGCTTGTTTGCCACCCTAGTGGTATCTTAACTAATATTATAAAGCTAAAGAGTTTGTTTGTTTGAACGCGCTAATCTCAGGAACTACTGGTCCGAATTGAAAAATTCTTTTTGCGTTGAATAGACCATTTATCGAGGAAGGCTTTAGGCTATATAACACCACGCTGCGACTATTAGGAGCGCGTGGTGTGTTATATAGCATTTTCCATTATAAATAATGGAAAATGTAAAAAAAAAACGGGGGAAAAATAACTATTCCACGCGGACGAAGTCGCGAGCACAGCTAGTAAAAAATAAATTCTTACCCAACAGCACCGTTCAGCGGGGGGACCACGCCGGGTCTCTCATAGCACATATGCATGCCAGCCGACGCCCTGGACTTTTTATCGACACTGAACGAAATTATTCCAATTTCTCTTAACACTTCACAATACAAAACTTATATATCACTGGTCGTCACACTGAACTAAGTACGAATGTATAACACTTGTTCAATCAACACCACGCACGAACATGTTTGGATATCATCCATGGAACTGTGCAAAACGGAGCTACCTGTGCAAAACGATTTTCTTTTTAATAGATATATTTTTTTTATGCGGTAGATGTCAATGCATGCGGCGCTTATAGGGTTACCAGAGATGTACAGCGATTGATTAATTTCAGAAATTCCTTTTTTAGGTCACAGTACAGATATAATAATTTTACATAAAAATGCGAAGTTTAAAATTTTATTTAAACCACATTATTTTACACACTTGATAGTAGGTTAAATTCCAGTATAAATAAAAAAAACTGTCATGTGACTATACCTACTACTTAAAATCACAAAACATTCCATTATCTTAATTAATGAAAGATAACTTCACAAGTTCACACATTCAAAGCTATTTTTGTACATATTTTTAGGACTTATCTTTTTGACAGGCTAAATATATGTACGTATATGAAGCGATTGCATACATCTTTGATGATGACGTAAAGTATATATAATATAAGAAAATAAAAGTAAAACTGCTTTCTTGCGAAAAAAAAACATTAATCGTGACCAACATAAGTTTCTTTTTTAATGCCCTTTTGACGTTCAGACCTAATTTTTACTTTTTTCTCTTTCTTTGCTCTGGCAACCCTATTCGCGCTAAGGTTGCATATTGTCCATGTGTTGACTCGTGTCGTGTCATAAGTATTACACTTGATTGCTACAACAGATTTTTTGTTGTAGAAATACTTCAATCTATAGAAGATAAAGAACTTAATGCAATACGATATCATTGCACTGCTGCATTATAAACATTTCGTCAGGTCCATCAATCATTTTAAAACGTAGATTAAAGAATCGATATAGACTTCGCAGCTCGAATATAATAAAATTGTGATCGTGAGGTTTAAGATACGCGCATATAGAATATTCTCTAGACGTTTATTACGCTGAACTTCAAAATGGTAAAAATGTGTTTGCTTGACAGTATGACGAATATACGCGTTTGGAGTTATTTGTGCAAACTAATGTTGCCATATCTCTCGAAAAGTATTAATGCTATTTTGATGCGGTTTTCAATAAATAAACAATCCATGCTGGGCCACACAGCGCCATCTATAGTTTTAATTGGCTAGTGGCCTGTCAGTGACCTGTCAGTCACTATTTTCTTAACGCGAATGAACTATAGTCCCAAACTAAGCCGAAGCCTGTACTATCCTTACTACAGGCTGTATTTTTACAAGACAATTGATAAACTGATTCAATATTGGAAAATTATATCAGAAAACAAAAGGTATGGAAGGATCTAATATTTACAAGGATACATAGGTAACTATTGTGATTACGAAATAGAATCATTATCGCACTGCAATACGTACGACAGTTTCATTATTGTTCAATACGATCCACGTGCAACAAAACTGTATTAAATTATAGTTTATTGATATTACGTCGTTACAGAAAGAATCGCATCACCATTATAAACGTCAATCATTACCAGCGGGCACAATAAATAAAACAGGTTTGTTTATCTGGGAGAATGGAGACGTGAACTTAAATTACTGTTAACCTTCCTTGTCTGTTGTAATTATCGGAATGCACAAGGAAAACCGGCGTCGACGAAACGCAAGCAACGTGTTCGGAACGTGATCGTATACGGATTTGGTGGCGACGTCCACGCCACGTCACACTCGAATCATATTTGAGTGTACAATACTATATGTATTTAATTTATAGAACTGTTTAATTTCTATGATTTCTATTGGAATATCATCTATTGTAATGACTTTTTTTTTTCTAAATGACTACGACGATAGCAAAGGCGGCCTTGTCATCATCACCTAGCTGTTGAGGTTGCGGGAGGCTCTCACCGCTAAATTGTAATCCGGTATTATGTATCTTTGCGTCCAGAAGGCCCTGTCACACTAGCGCTCATAACGTGCGTTTTAACGTTTTTGAAACAAAAGAGCACTAGTGTGGTTGTTCTCTAATTCGAAAGAACATTCGCGATCATCGCGGGCGCGTTCCACCGAAAGTTTGACGTCACAGATTTCGCATGAATCGTTATGTTCCGTTTCTGTGTATTGAATCTTCCCAGGAAACACTGATCCAAGACACGTTTGCAATATTAATATAAGACAAGACAATACACAATTATGCTATCTAAGGACTAGTAAACATGCGTTACGTCATTACTTACAAGAATTTATAAGATAGAAACGGATGCATTAAGAGCATATTGCGCTCAAGGAGTTAAATACTACGAGTATAATAGGATGCTGCAGTTTCTACTATAAATAACAGGCACTAACACGACGCAATAGCGATTGCAATAATCAAGACTGGAATAAAATTGTTTTCCTTTCCGCAGAATCGAGGTAAATCTAGCCTCAGTATCTGACATAATGCGAGACGTTTGTTTACATTAAACTAATGAATTCCATAAAGATACCAATGTCAAGGAAATGTGACATAATTAGTCTGAATTACTGTTCTAATTAATGCATTCCAGTAGCAGTCAGCTTGGACTAATACGTCACCGGAGCGAGAAGCTACGCCCTGCGATCGCCAATCCGCCTGCCCAGCGTGGCGATTATGGGTATATTCTCCAGATGTTTACCCTAAGCGGCGAACACCTGGACAGGCCTATATCCAGCAGTGGACTGCAATAGGCTGATGATGGACTAACACAATTATAAAGCAGACCACCCATCGTGAAATAGCTAGAAAGAGAACGAAATGCAGAAAGCTAATTTTGCACAGTCAAGATCTCTATTGTATTCTAATGAATATGAGAGTATATATCAAATTGAGGAGATTATATCTTCGTGTGGGTAAGGAAGACGCAAAAAACGTAACATATAGAGTCATGTACATTTTATTACGTATATAATAAGGCAACATCCTTATTTATACACCGCTTAAGATGAATCGGAGTAATACGGCACCGTCTAAAGAAGATATCGTCCAACATGACGAATGAATACAGAAAGAGATTTTTTATCGTAACAAGGTGCGATCTTGAATTAAGAAACAGTGATTACTTGCGAATTTTCCAAGCGGTCTGATGATTAATTGCGCGCCTGTCCCTCGTATACTTTTTGCCTTATTTAGCCGGCGGCTGTACCATCGAGTAAATAGGTTGTGGCGGCTTTTTTCGTAGGGTCATGAGGAGCCATTACTCGGGTGTTTTCCCGCGTGATTGATCGGTGTTTCGCGCCTATCCCCGGCCGGATCAGTTAGTGGGTATGCACCCTTTTGATGCCGCCGTCAACTTAACCGTGCCGAGATAATAAATTAACAATATTAGTTAAAGACCAATATTAGTTAAAGACCAATATTCCCTACTTACTCTGTATCTACTATAATACAGCGAGCGTAAGTAAAAATACAGACTCCTGTTGAAATATTCTTTGTTTACAAACAAAATCACCAATTTGCCAAGTACATACTAAATACCGTTCCCGTAATGTCATTGACATCGATCCGAGAAGTCAAGACCTTTCGCCGTGAAAGATTTAATAAAACAGGGGATAAAAGGAAAGAAAAGGGGGAATAAACAATTACGGGCCGAGTTTATTGTCCCGAACTCTTTCCCATTTCGTAAAGCATTACTTTATGATTATGGTTTGGGAAACAATTTCGCGCAGTACAAAAATAGCCCCACTGTTTATAACAAAAGCCCATCGACGGGCCACAGGCAGGAGCTATGATCTGCGGCGGTCGCATGCGGGCATAACAATAAAACTTTATGAATATCTGTCAAGGTTACCACGGCAACAATTTGAGGAAATTTTCTGTTCAAGCCAAAAAAGATACCGTCCCAAATGCGAGATACATTAACCCAGTTTAAATCCGAGGCCGTGCTATGACCACTTTGACGAAGGGATTTGTTGAAAGAGAAACATTTAATTTATATTGAGAAGTAGGGGCTAACAAAGGTAGGACAGAAATATTAATTAAACTTGGTACGTGTCGTTTATACAAGTATATTGTTAATTAATTAATAAACTAAATTACGATTTGGACACCCATTTATGTTTTAGTTTTGAAAAAAGAGTCATGGCTAAAAATTGTAATTAGTCCGTCTTTTAGCTTATTCAAAAAAGACACGTATTTATCCTTTTTACATTAAACAATAGCAAAGATACAAGGCGTCAAAAGTTAGGAGTGGGAGTCCTTGACGTCACTCGCTCCCGTAAAAAATTTTTATCTGTATGATTGAACGCACATTACGCAAAATTTAAGTACTGTATGGAAGTTGGAAGTTAGGTCTTATTTAAAATTTAGGCACCATTTTATGGAAGTCCGTTATTTTTGGAACCCGATATCCACGCGTGCGACGCCACTAGCACAGCTAGTTTACAAATAAAAAAAACACGTGGCTTTTATTTTTTAATAAGCTAAAAGACGGACTAATAACAATTTTTAGCCATAATAGCCTATTACCACAAAGATAACCTGAGTATTTTTTATGCATATTCTGAAAAGCATTATTACCTGACCTAAAGTAATTGTTATAATTCAAAAATATGGTTGATTTATAGCTCCCAGAAATAAGTACCATTAAAATGTTTTTTTTTCGGGGGTAGGTGTTCAAACCGTTAACATCTCTCTCCTTAAATAAAAATCTTTTAAAATTATTATAACTAAATATATTTTACTTTGTGCAACGGATATACTCTCCCTGGATTCACTTCTAGCAGTGGTATTATTTGCCAAACTGTACATGAAGTAATAACACTGGATTAGCACTCACTGCCGGCTATTTGTTCTCCCACTGACTATCCCATCACTGAACACACAAGATGTCAACACCAGGCGACTTGGACAGCACTTTGAAGAGCATCGAGGCCACGCTGATGAAGAGGATGCGCGATTTCGAAGACCAGCAGGCTAAGTTGCAGCCCACTTCCCAGCCCACTTCAGTAGAACGCTTATCAAGTGAGTTCAATAATTTCAAAGAGCTTGTCTGGGGCATGCTTAAGCTGTTGAGGCAACAAATTGAGGTTGTCTCTAAAGGTCTGGACACAATCGAAATGCGGCACAGGCGGAAGTGTCTTCTGTTTGGTGGAATTGTGGAGGAGCCCAACGAGGATGCTGTTGGGCTAGTTTCTGGCGTTCTGTCTAAGCAGTTGGGCATCGAGGGTATCTCTGCGGCATCATTTAAGTCCTGTCACCGGTTAGGCACACATTCTGGAGATAGCAATAACAAGCCTCGTCCTATTTTGGTCCGGTTTGCTGAGCACCAGTGTAAAGCCTTGGTATGGAGAAAGAAGAGCTGCCTTAAGGGAACCCCCTTAGTGGTGTCGGAGTTTTTGACTCGCAGACGACAGGGGCTGTTTTTGGATGCACGTAAGCGCTTCGGGATAACGAACTGTTGGTCTTTGGACGGCAACATTTTCGTGAAGCTCCCCGATGGCAAGCGCCATAACATTACGTCTGAAGACGACCTGGTCCGCCTGGACAAAACTGCATCGGATTCGACGGCCGCTAAGAGCGGGCAAGTCGCCGCTTTCACGAAGTCCAGCGTTAGTGTCGATAAGAATAAGCCAGTGCCACGATCGAAGCGGGCGGTAAAGTCCAAACAATAATTTTTGTAACACCGCCTAGTTTTTAATGTTAACTCTTATATTGTTTACCCACTATTAAATATTAATTTGTAATGTATAATAATTTTACTTGAGCATAACAAGCAATGCGTTTGTCAAATGTCATGTCATAGTGACGTTTACTTAGTAACAGCTGGGGGCTACGTTCAGAAACCGCTGATTTTGGTTTTGTTCTTGTTTGATTTTTTTTTTTTTTTTCATTTGCAGTTGTGGTAGCGGTTATTGGCCACTTAGGATTGTATCCTGCAGTGACTTTCATACATTTCTATTTATTGTAAGCCGGCAGGACGGGGCAGAAATCCGTTCTATTTAGTGCGCATAGTACCTTTCTTTTTTATATATAATTATATATATATATATTATATATTTTTTTTTTTTTCCCCTTATTACTTATTTAAATATTATTTATGGACGATTCATTTCATCATGCCTTAGACTTTACTAATGATGTATCCTCTGACGACGACTCTTTCCACGACTCATCTTTTATACCTCTTGGCACTCTCTTGAGACAGGACCTGATGCAGTTTAAAAAATATTTCAATGTGTGTCACATAAATTCTCAAAGTGTCCCTTCCCACTATGCTGACCTTGTGAGCACATTCGAAGGTAGTCCTATTCAAGCCATTCTAATATCGGAGTCCTGGCTTAAGCCCTGCTTGGACTCTGCCTGCTATGCTCTTCCCGGCTACGTTCTGATCAGGAATGATCGCATTGGCAAGTGTGGAGGTGGTGTGGCTGTTTACCTCAGGAGCAATATTCCATATAAAATTCTGTTAGCATCAAATTCTCAATACTCTGCGTCTGCTGAATATTTGTTCCTGGAGGTGAATATCAAGGGTATCAGAGCAATGCTTGGAGCAGTTTACTGCCCTCCAGGCATCGATTGTGTGGCAGCATTGGAGTCGGTTCTGGAGCCTATCTGCCTGGATTACGCGCATATGCTCATTATGGGTGACTTCAACACCAACCTCTTAAGCAAGTCAGGGTCTTCCACTAAATTTCTGTCTATGATTAATGCTCTCAATCTTTCTATTTTGCCCCTTAAACCTACTCATCATAACATTGAGGTTCCCGACACCTGGCTTGACTTAATCATTACTTCCTCTACTGAGAGCATTCTTACGCATGGTCAGCACGCAGCGCCTGGCTTTTCTCGTCATGATCTGATCTACACTTCTTACAAACTGCACACTGAGAAACCTCGACCATCCAAAGTTTGGATGCGCAACTTTGCCAGACTTGACGAGGATGCCATCAGATGCGACGCTGCTGACCATGACTGGAGTCCTATTTTTTCCGCATCTTCAATTGATGCTAAGGTCACATATCTCAATAATTCTATTCTTAATCTTTTCAATAAGCATGCTCCCCTTCGCCTAGTTAGGCTTAAGCGCCCTCCCGCGCCCTGGATCACTAGAGGAGTACGCGCAGCAATGACAAGGCGGGATCGGGCTTTTCGCAAGTTTAAACGAGACCGCTCAGATAACAACTGGGCTTGCTTTAAGATGGCTAGGAATCGTTGCAATCAGGTGGTGAGAGCAGCTAAGCGGCGGTACATTCATGAAAATGTTGTTGATTCATCTCCTGCACATTTATGGAAGTTCATTAAAAGCTTGGGCATTGGCAGACGCCAAAACCAGGTTTCCTACAATTCTTTCACCCCTGATGACTTCAATCTACACTTCTCATCTACAGTGTCACTTGACGCGGTCACTCGATCCCGTACTATCAATGAAGTATCTTCCATGCCGGTACATTTATCCGAATCCTTTTCGCTGTCCGAGATTTTTGAAGATGAGACAAGAAGGTATATCCTATCCGTGAAATCCAAGGCCACTGGCTGTGATGGCGTAAGTCGAGCCATGGTCTTAATTCTCCTTGACATCCTACTTCCCGTGATCACCCATATCCTCAATTTTTCTATTAGTACTGGTTCGTTTCCCTCACTATGGCGCAAAGCGCATGTCATCCCTCTACCGAAAATCCCCTCTCCTAGCACAATCAAAAACTTCCGACCCATTTCTATACTACCTTTCTTATCGAAAATTCTCGAGATTGCAGTTCACACTCAAATGTCTAAATTTATTTTCAGATTCAACCAGCTGAGCCAGTTCCAGTCTGGTTTCCGTCGTGGGCACAGCACAAGTACTGCCTTGCTTAAAGTCACTGAGGATATGCGGCGGGGCATGGAGGGTGGTATGGTGACCGTACTTATTTTAATTGACTTCTCCAACGCTTTTAATACGGTTGACCATGCTATCCTTCTATCCATGCTAGCGCGTCTCAACGCATCTCCCACAACCATTGATTGGTTTTCTTCATACCTTGGTGGCCGCCAGCAGGCAGTCAAAGTAGATCAGGCTCTTTCCCGATGGTGTGACCTTAGCACTGGGGTTCCTCAAGGTGGGATACTATCACCTCTACTATTCTCTTTCTTTATTAACTCTATTACTGCCGGACTTGTCTCTTCTCACCACCTATATGCAGACGATTTACAGTTGTACCAGCAGTGCACGATAGGTGGCATCAACGCGACTATCGATAGTCTTAATAATGATCTGTGTCTCATAGCGGACTGGTCGGATAGGTATGGTGTAGCTGTAAATCCCGATAAGTGCCAGGCTATAATTGTGGGCAGTACATTCCAATTGCGCAATCTGGACACTAGCACAATTTATCCAGTCGTTTACCGAGGTACTAAAATTCCTTACTGCGCTAATGTGAAAGATCTCGGCCTGTACATTGACTCTGCTCTTAGCTGGTCCAAGCAGGTCGACGAGGTCAGCCGTAAAGTCACCGCTGCGTTGTGCTCTCTCTATCGCTTCAAACACTTTTTGCCTATTAACACCAAGGCAACATTGATCCAGTCCCTGATCCTTCCCATAATTGATTATGCCGATGTGTGCTACCCTGACCTTAATCAATGTCTCCTTCGCAAGCTGGATCGTCTTCAGAATAATTGCATTCGATTTATTTTTGGCCTACGGAAATACGACCATGTCTCCTCTCATCGTACACAACTTAGCTGGCTCCCTATAGCGACACGTCGTAATATCCGGATGCTATGTACCCTCTATTCAATTCTTTACGATCCTAACTCGCCTAACTATCTCAAATCTCAGTTCCCATTGCTTAGTTCGACTCACACTCGGCAGCTTCGCTCTTCAAGCAGCTCCCTTTTAGCTACTCCCTTGCACCACTCGAGTTTCGTCTCCAATTCTTTCTGCGTGCAATCCATCCGACTTTGGAACCGACTGCCCGAAAATATCCGGAGTGCCCCGAGTAAAGCAGCTTTTAAGTTTAGAGTCCAGAAACATTTTCGTATCCAACATTAACGAAGTCGTCTCACTACTCTGTTGTCGTCCTTACTATTATTTATATATATGTATACTTATTTTATATATACTATATTGTATTATATTTACTTTATAATATGTATGTATTTATTTAAGTATTTTTTGTATTTTTTTGTTTAATTTTTATCGAACTCTGCAGCACACTACCTACATTTATTTCTGCTTAGCCCAATGGTTGACTGGTAGAGAATGCCTATGCGGCATTAAGTCCGCCTTTTGTACACTCTTTTTATTGTGCAATAAAGTTTAAATAAATAAATAAATAAATAAAATGTGCATTAAATGAAATTCTAACTTTTATTAGCGCTTTAAATCTCGGACATAAAGCTGTTGAGATGGTGCCGAGTTACGATAGAGCAATGTTTAAGGGCAGACACAAATTTCACCGAGCGATGGTCGGCTTATGCAAGTCTATAGGAGATAAACCCATGAGCTCCTGATACCCTTGTCAAGTATCCGTGGGAAGATCTATGTAACGCTCAAGATTTGTGGGAGAACAATTGACCACTGACTCGCAGTATGCTCAGTATTATTATTCAAAGTTCGGCAAAGAATGAGAAATGAATTCCATTCAGTCAACGCATGAAGGGGTAGGGTTGACAGACGTTAGATCTTTTCTAATAAAAATGCAATGAATAATGGACAGTTTTTATAAACACAATAGAAAGCGTTTTGATTCCCTGATAAAGCTAAGAAATCAAAAATAGTATATGTAGAACATCTGCCGTTAATGATTGTGTCTGTAGATGTGATAATTAACTTAATTTGGCAGTTGTAGAATGTAGGCTAATCTTGTACATGTTGAATGACGAACTAAACAATAACCACACCGCTTTAATTACTTCCAGAGCGGAGTAGGTCTTATCAACATTGGCCTTGTGCTTATTCTAGATAAAATTGAAACACATTGTGTTCGGATATTTTATTATAACATACTTGGCGATATAACATGTTTCTACAAATTCGAATCAATGAATTTGCTCAGCTCACAATTGTTTTAACGTTATTAAATATAATAAATAGTTATTAAATTTTCATTGCTTTTCTTGTAGATATTAAAATGGTACTTATGTTAGGAGCAATTTAAATTATATTACTTCAGAAAATAAGCAAGTTTTTTTGGATCATCATTTAATCACCTTATTACAATATGTTCAGTATTATTTTACATTCATTTCCGCTACCTTAAAGTTTAGCTTTGTTTTAACCTATGACGACAAAGACCTATTAACCTTGCCACCGATATCTAAAAAGTAATGATATCCATTCCGTTCTTATTACTCTCCGTTTTGTCGCTGCGAATTGTTAAGTAAATATTGACCTCGTGAACGCTATGCTTTCACAGGACCGCATTTTAGATTCAAAATCGGCAACAGTAAATCATAAATAAATTCCCAGTTCCAGCAATCAAGTGCGTCACGCATGAGTCAACATCATGGACATTATATCCGCCGGAGCGATTCTTACAAAAAACTGTGGAGGTAGCCGTAGCGTCCGACCCGATCCTACAATCCAACACTGCAATCCAAGTGATCACTGGCAGTCCTCGCCACAGATTTCACTGTGACGTAGCGGCGCATAGAGTCGCGGGGCGAGTTGACAACGCGCGCGCATGCCGATGCCGAATGCAGCGCGCATCACGTCTGTGCGAAAACCCGCCAAAAGGTAGTTCGTCGAGTACCCTTGGTAGGGCGCGGCGAGTGACAGAGCGCTGCGGGACACAACCAGACCGCGGGCGACGACGCGCTCGACTGGCGCTCGCGGCGGGGCGGGAGCGACGAACGCCGCTCGCTCGCAGGTTATCGTGACTCGACTACACAGATAATGATGTCAAAAGTGGATCGGACTAATGCTCTCTATTATGTTGTAAACGTTCCGAAAATCCTGAGACGAGACGCCGAATGTTGCACTGTCAGACCGCCTCTGCGCTTTGTGAACGATCAATTGAATAATTTTTAATGGAATAACTAATTTATCGAGTCGTACGTTTCAGAAATTGTTATGGTAACGATTGAATCAATTAGGTATGTTCGTTTCCTTTCAATTTAGCGTAGCCCCCCTGGTGAGCATTGCAATTTTCTATCGATTATTATTTAGTTTAATACTCTAAAATTATTTGGGGTACATGCCTATAAATCCGGCTCGAAGGATCAATAAGGTCCTTCGAGCCGTATCGCCCATTCGTTTTTCGTTCAAAGCATCTTTTATTAAAGTTAAGTATTTGTGAAATCGCACACGAATTCAAGATGTCTGAAAATTGCAACAACAAAGAAAATATTAGCAAAGAATATCACTCATCGGAGTGAGCGCGCGCCCGACTCAAAACACCGGCCGTAATTTTATTGTCCCACGCCCGTGGCTCTCATCAAACAAAAATGATACGTAATACCAAATCCTAAGCTGATATATCGCTTAGCTCAGCGGTTAGTACACACACTCTTATTCAAAATGAATAATGTTGATATTTTGACGACCTTCCGAATGTGTACCGTATCGTGATTGTATTGAAGTTGTTAACGCATTGCCCGCATTAATGCGGATGACACGTTTCGTATTACTGGATATTACTAGGCGGCCACATCGTGTACTGTAAATGTAATCGTATGCTATCGATCATAAGGTAGAAACTGATGTTTGTAGGAAATTGGCGAGCGAATATTTCCATTTAGCAAGACTTAGCGTTGTGTGGGTTTATATTTTGGTTGTGTTAAGAAGTGAGCTTCGTTTGATGGATGTTTCAGTTGGTTGAGGTTTTTGCGGTGAATTTGGTGAACGAGTCGTGACATGGGGGGTAAGAAATGTTTTTTGTTTGTGCTAGACTAAGGTTAGGCGCTGGAATAATAATTAATTTCAAACAATCCTACAGATTAAAAAGTTAGATCGTTAAATGGGGGCAGTGTAGCGTCGCAATTTCTAATTAACACAGCGTCACGGTGAAGCGTTTATTGCCTTTGCATTTGATACTTAAAATACACATTGACGTCAATTAGTTTGTGTTTCAGGATTACACTGGCTCGGTGGCTCAATTGGTAGTGACTCCTGCCTTCTGAACCAAGGGTCGTGGCATCGACTCCCGTACGACATGAACCATGTCTCTTTGTATTGGTCTGGGTGTCTGCTATGTACATAAAAAGATAAATTTTCTTTATAGCACAAAATACAAACAATACAGAAAAATGTATTACAGACATCTTGTGGTACCATTTAGGCAGTCTTATCACTAGTAAGAGATCTCTTCCAGACAACCTTCAGGTAGAGGAAGGGTAATTCCCTGAAGAGAGAATGTAATTTTCTTATAATATGTATTTTATTTACAAAAAAGTATCTTAGAAAGTTAGTACCCATAGTACACGCTTTATGTGTTGACCAAAAAATCTGGTCGAATGTTGGTGTTGTTGACTGAATGCAGACCAGTGGCCTTTAAGTGAATTGCACATGGATAAGTGATTCGCGGTGACCCAAATTCGGGGTGACGAGTGGAGCGGCCGCTCCTGGGGGACTCGGGGGACGCCATAGACTCGCACTTTCCGTCCGGTGTCCGGTCCTAATTGCTTGTTTTATTTGATATTAGTTTCGGCTTATCTGTTGCGGCGTATTCACCCGCGAGGAATTCAGTGCGGGCACAGAAATAGCACGCCCTGGAGACACGGTACGTTTTACGCGATTAAATAAATAAGTAGTTGCTTCACTAATCGGTTTAAACTAATTTTGTGAGTCATCGTTAATTTTGATCAACAAAATTCAATTAAACATTAGTTACCTTACCGTACATAATAATAATAGATAGCATAGTGCAAACCACAAACAAACAAAAATGTTTAAAAGAAAGTAATAGGTAATAAGCCTAAAGTTCCACATAAAAAAACACTTTTCAGGTCACATAAAGTTTACATGTTTACATACGAAATCGTTTATTATTCTTTTCTTTTATTTATTAATTCTTACTTAAATGAATACGAGTACATCATGACTTATGCGATCAGTCGTCTCATGTTTATCAGTCAGTTAAACTTTATCCGTCAATTACAAAATTTTACCTAAATTAATTTAACAAAACTCCAGTAGCAAAGTCCGTCCATATCATAACCAAAATGTAAGTATCCATTAAAATTAAAACTGCGTGATCAATCCATATGCCACAAAAGCAGTAATCTGCGAATGTAAACAAAAATGGCTACCCACGAACGAGTAAAAGCAACGATAGAAAAATATATCTGTTGTACGGACACGGTCCGATTGACAAGCTGCAAACTGCAGCGCGAATAAAAAAATATTACACGTATCCGAAAAAGCCGACCAGACTGAAACGTAACGTATCAAAAGTCATTACGAACGACAAGAGAATCGTATATTCGCTGACTTTTTATGGGAAAGCGAAATAACAAGTTTTGTAAGTCAAATATAAGGGATGCCGATATTATATGATGACTTTGTTTCATCTTGATTTGATTATGTAATCTAGCTGAAATAACAGAAATTTAGATTTCAACTTTCTTTTAACTTTTTTTCTTTTTATTTATTGACGAGTATAATAAAGAATTCTGGTATGGAAGCCGCTTAATGTAGTGTAGGAACGCCCTCGGGCCCGGTGGAGTGACGATTTGCGCAGGACGGCTGGCACATGCTGGATGCGAGAGGCCCAAGATCGATCAAAGTGGCGAAAAATGGGAGAGGCCTATGTCCAGCAGAGGAGTCTGAAAGGCTAATGATGATCATGACACCATCTCAACCTATCTTGCTATCCTATACCCAAAGGTGATAGCTATTATAGTGATAAAAAGGATATAAGAATGTCTAAATTGTACAACAATTGTTCCTTGCCTAGTTCTAAGTCAATGGTTTTTTTATAGTAGCTTGACATAATGGCTTCTCTACGCCTGATGGAAAGCGAAAGAGAAGCCTAAATCGTTGTGACAACGGGCAAGTAGCTGTCAGTTGGCTGCGGTATTCTATAGGGTGGAGTGGAGGTACTTTCCCGGACGGGCAGCTCAATTCGAGCGAAGATTCGCTATGCCCTACCTCTTTCTCTTCTTATGTTTGAAGATAAAGAGATATCTTCCTTAGTAAAATATCAAATTCCAGATGACAACTATCCATAACTAATAACGGAACCAAAATTTTCATGAGCGTTTAGAATCCGAAACGGAACGTCGAATTTGCTCCTTCAAGATTAAGGCGCAGTTACACCGTCTAGCAATTAATTATATTCAGGATTGTTGGGAGTAATTCCGGTTCACAGAGGGCAGGGGCGGAGAGACCAAAATCCCCGGTTAAATATGCAGGCGTACGGTCCGAAATTTGGGATTGGTGCTGCGCTAAAGAACTGTAGGAAGTGGCCCCTTAATGTAATTACTTCGGATACATGTTTACTTGTACGGAAGTAACGGACCATTGGGAAACGATTCACGTAATTTTTCAACGAAACATTTTCAGTTTAGCTCGACGATAGTTTAAACTGTTTCGACATCCGATTGGGAATAGGAAAGAGGATATGAGGATATATGTATCAAGGATAGAGCGGTCTTGGGTGCGCTAATCGCAGATTCAATCTTGCACTATGGTGCTTGAGAATGCCCGCGTTGCATGACCGTTACCAAAACTGACAAGAAAGAAGCCTACTACTATAAATGTGAAAGCTTGTTTGTATGGATGGACGGTGTCATGTTTGTTATTGTTTCGCGCAACAACCACTGAGTGGATTTTGATGAAACTAACACATCACACACTGACACATAGGCTATAATTTATAAGATTATCCACGTACTGATATTCACGCAGGCAAAGCCGCAGGCTTCTTCTATTACATATATAGATTGTAAAACGTCAATACACGTTCGAAATCTATATTCTGGCGTTAGTTTCAAGGAGAACGCACAATCGATTTTGAAGTTAAGGGTCCTTGTTTAGATCGTTCAAATTTCGAACGCTTGGAAAAGTGACTGGCTTTGATCATTTGAAGATATGATCCTTGTTCTTTCTAGATATAATCTGTGATACAGAACATGCTAATTGAATGTGCAATTCTTTCCCATGCTTGTTTCAATGGCAAGCTCGGTGAATTGAGCGTGACACTCGACTGTTTACTTTCTGAAAGGAAAATTCGATGCCAGTTACAAGTGCGGCGCAATTTGTGGTGGGAAAGTAATACTTCTTATGCTCGTACAATAACAGATTATCAGTTTAACTGAGCCTTATATTTACTACGCCTTACCTATACCATGGTGGTGTAGAAGACGACGAAGAAGGCAAATCTCCTAAAAATTACATGAGAGGCCTACGTTCAGCAGTGGACGTCTGCAGGCTGATAATGAGCCAATTAGCAACTGTCCATCTTCTTATTTCTGTAGCAGTAATGAATGTAGATAGAGTTCTAAATTGATAATGGTACAATAAAAAACAACAATGGATTTTGACTTTGTTTAACATTTATCTGAACTCCTAGTAGGCAGATACTCTTCATTTTGCACCATAAAAATTACTTAGAACTAGGAAACTAAACAAATGATATGCAAATGAGCAAACTCTTCCAGACAACCTATCGAATTGAAGGAATACTTAAAGAAATACTTCGTTTACAGGTCACATAATGAGGTTAATTAAACAACTGGTGAGACAATTTTATTGATATCAAGAATGTCATCTAAGCCAGTAGGTTCGCGGACGCTAGAAACTGCCAAAGGAGCTTTCCTCCACAGTTGGGAGTGAGCGTGAAATTGCAATATCATTAACGGTCGGGCGATGAGTTTGAAGCATAGCTGAGTTTATCGTTTTGCGACGCGAACGTGGGGGCAAAGTCGCGGTTACTGCTACATAGTGGCTGAAGTATTAAATATATGTAGTATTCTCATTTTCAATTACATACATGTTATTTTTAACGTACTCGCATAACTTGGAGAAACATTAGGTTTACAGTTTGAAGACTGTGTAGAGTCTTAATTATTGCTACAACCTAATCGAAACATATTTTTATTATGAGTCTTAGTGACTTCCATAGTTCCATGATTTTTGAAGGCGTAGCTAAATACCACAGACCGTTGACGGGCAGCAGCGTCACCGGAGCGAGAAGCTACGCCCTGCGATCGTCAACCCGCCTGTCCAGCGTGGTGATTATGATATATCCTCTAGATGTTTGCCCTGCGTGGCGAACAACTGCTGGAGAGTCCTATGTCCAGCAGTGGACTGCGATAGACTGATGATGATGATGACTTCCATGAAACTATTAGGCAACAATACCTCCAGTCCTTTAATTAAACAATAACATACAGAGCTGGCGTTACGAGAATCGATGACAGTGACGATATAAGTATCTAAGTCTGTCTTCTCTACATACAGCATCTTACAAACACTAGCGTCGCATCGCCGTTTCGATACACCCTATCTTTTAAGACGTTGGTACCTTGGCTTTGCCAAAGTCTCGGCGAGAAGCATCAAAAACAATATTATAATAAGATAGTACCGATTATTCAATACCATTAGGTGAAAACCGATTCAGAAAATCTTGAATTCGATAATATAGCCAGAGCTCTGTTTATTAGCATCCCGTTCGAAGGACCATAACATAAAATATTTTAAATCGTGGCAACAATCAATTGCAATGCCCAAATACTGTCGTCCTGAGCATTGATTGATGATCACACTTTCTAATCCAGTAAGGCGAATTTACTTCCATCGGGAATCCGTCAAATATATCAACTTCATTAAAAGTACATTAGCGTTCGAAAAAAATAGCTGCGCATCTTGTCAACACTGCACGTCAGGAAGGCGAAACAAAGGCGGTGTATTTGTCGAAAGAGAAAAGTCTGGGTTTCTACCCCTGGTAACCAGACGGAAAAATACAAAGTCCTCGATTGTTTGCGCGGCCCGAACGCCGAGTGCGGAGTATGAATAATTATGGCGGCGAGAGTGCCCCCCCTCCACCCCCCCAGCCGTTCCCTCATCTGCCCCGGCCTGCCGTGAAGTGACGACGAAATATCGCCGCAAATGTGCCACAAATGGACTTGTTGCTTATCACGATTTCAGACACCGAATAATACAAAACTTTTCTTAGGTTCGAATGATCTGCATACTCTTTGAAGAACAAATCGATTCCATAATATTGGCGATGGATCGCAAAGTGTGGAGGGATTAGAAGCCGTTGCCCAGCAGTGGGATGGAGAAGGCTAAATAAAAAAAGCAACTCCACTAAAATTACGCTTAGTTCGCAAACATCAATACTTTTAGTGGTTTATGTTGTTAAATATTATGTAAGTAGTTTCTTAAGCTCTTCTTTCAATCGAGTACGTTTTAATCGATTCTTATTGTGCTTGTCCATTCAATTGGTTGTCAACAAAGGCTTGGCTACAAAACCTTAATGATCAAGTTACGTATAACCCTCCGTAAGAGGCTCTGTAGTTTGCAAAGTGCGGAGTATCGAGTTAATCCTTATTAGGCCATTATCGATAACTTGAATACCGTGTTGTTGAACTTTCGACTTCTATCAGCAACCTGAACTATATAGTTTTCCTCTGCTCAAAATGGAGACATGAATAAAAAAGATTGAATTTGTGAGAGCACACATGTCAAAGAAAATGCTGCGCTGTAAGAGGTAATCTTCAACTAGCGAAAACCGAAATAAAAAATGTAATAACCACGGGTGTGAATAATTCGGGCTGGGAATACAGTTTGCTGGAAAACAGAAGTACGCGTCGAAATATTAAAAAATTTAAAGTTTATGAAATAAATTGGTTCACTTGTTCGTGCTATATGCCATAGTCTTCACATCAATTTTAATAGCAAAGGGCAGGCATATCTAATCGGATTTGCGCTGAATTTATTTCTTAATCGGTACAAATACCGTATAGTTTATTACATGTGCTACATGTATATTTATCTAAATAAACAATAACCTTTGCAAATATTTAAAATCTATTCTCGACATTTACAACAAAGACCAAGGTTATGTTTGTGTAAAAAAGAATTACATAACACAGAAAAAACCTTCAACCTTTTTTCTCAATAGGAAATTGACATCAACCAATACTCAACTGAACATGACCTTTCGTGTATTGTCACAATAAAATATTCTACAATTTTATTGATTTGCGTATACCTACTTGATACATTAATAAATATTTTGTATGATTTTGTATTATAAAGACATTTCAATGTTTTTATTTTTAATTATTTTATTAAAAAAGATAAATTATTACAAATTTTAATGTAAACATGAGGTACATAGTTTAAGATAAGAAAACAAGCCTCGAGTCCTATACGATAAAGCCGCCTCTTTTTCTTTTAAAATCTGGAAAACTTCTAACCTACAGTTTTTGTAAAAAAAACTATTCTTCATGCTTCTTCCAAGGTTGAACGTCATTAGAACGGTACTAATAATTTAATACATTTTAAAAATGATAACCATATAATACAATGATAAATAAAACCGAGTCTCGGAAAAGCCAAGTTTCTCAAGTTCGCAAAGACAGTTTCCAACGCAAAAACTTGTGAAATGCGAAAGTTCCGGTTAGGCAAAAGCGAGATAAACTCGGAACTCGCTCGATACATTCAACGTATGCCAAGCATCGACTCCCATACACTCCCGCCCTAGCGGGTACAATCACACAAATGCACCGCACACAGACTAACTCGGTACAGTCAGAATCAGATACATGTACACATAATAAATAGCAAAGGGCAAGGCATATCTCATTGGTTTTGCTCTGAATTTATTTTATAGCGGTACATTTGTAGTACCATGTAGTATTTTACTACATGTACTATTTGTCTAAATGAACAAGAAGCTTTGCAAATATTTAAAAAAGCAATTTTCGACATTTACAACAAAGACCAAGGTTGTGTTTCTGTAAATAAGAATTACATAACAGAGAAAAATGGTTTCAATTTTTTTTCTCCTTTGTGTATTTTAATATCTATACCGATAAACAGCTAAAAATATCTACATACTGAAAGTTACAAAATGATATCAACACCATATGCATAAAATTTATCTTAACAAGCGGTTGGCAAAATATTATCATAATTAGCTAAAAAAAAATGAAGATGCTCAAATATATCTAAGCAAAATAACATTATCACGATTGTACTTGTGTTTTTTTTTATTACTATTGGTGGCCGAAGAGCAAAATGGCTTGTCTGATGTCAAACCCTAACCGCCGCCCAGCAAGGCCAGAGGCACAGCCATGCCGCTGCCTAACTTAAGTTAAGATCTATTGTGTAGATCTATTCAAGCAGCTTACCTGTTTACTTATATCTGATGCCGACTGTACAGTCTAGGCTCCTCCAGAGTCGGTGTCCACTGGCATACATTTGAGCAGGAAAGCCACTACAATTGTTTCCACTGGGCAAAACGTGCATTGAAAGTAAATACCCTACCTAGGTCAGATTAAACAACGAAGGGTTGATTACAATAGTATTGGGTTGTTTGGACTGGAGCCGACTTTGACTTTACTCTAAGTGGTTTCAAACTACACATGTTGTAACTGTGTAAGAAGTACACATTGTGTTGTATACGATATCACATTGTATAGGCGAAATACAGAGGTGCTCCTTAATTTGGCCGCTATTTTGTTTACACGCACTAACTTCAGGATTTGTGCTTCTACAATGAATTTAAGGTTAAGGAAACGTAATAATGTACTTAATTAAAAAAGTATAGGAGAAATATTGGTTTCCGGATTTAGAATAGGACCACGCCATATCATCCCGTGGGTGTCATAGAAGACGACTAAGGGAATATCAGAAAACAGGCATCAGCCTTGAGCACATATAAAACAAATTGCGGTGTCTACCCCGCCTGTCAAGCGTGGTGACTAGGGCAAATCTCCCAAATGACAATTTTCATTGGAGTAGGCCTATGTCCAGCAGTGAAAGTTTAATAATAAGTTTAGATATAACTATTGGAGCATCGATATATCCCACAAACCGTCCCTACCGCCGACAATCACACAAATGTACATCGCACAAGCCGTAATACGTCTAGGCGAGGGTGACAACGCCGAGTCCCGCAGCGGAATGTCCCGCAATCGATTCTTCGGGACGTGCGCCGCCGATCGGATAATTGAAATACCTGCCGGGAAGGATTGGGGACCGCCGCGTCGGTATGCAAACGTTGCGGACGGTGCACTTTTGGAACTAGACTAGCGGATTCAGCAGGGTTAACAGGCATTCGCAATGGTTTAGGGAAAAAGTCCTTCGGAAACTAGATAACTATGTGTGTCGTGCGGTGATGGATAAATAATACACATCACTGACCCATTTCCTACCATGGGAGTCACATCATTACCAGAACATTGTCATGGAATGCCCTTCCAGTTCAGTTGTTTGCGTGCTCTTCTGTACTCTCTTTTCTTAAAACGGTATATCAGTGGGCCTTCAGGGTGAGGGCGACAGGAACGGTAGGTTTGTATGCCTGTCGACCTAACTTTTGGACCTCACCATTAGATGGAGTGAGGTCAACCTGAATGCTCTTTTTCATAAAAAAAAATAATAATTGTAACGATATAATATATCGTGCTAGACGTAACGAAACACGTCTCAATCGGATCTCAATGTTATTTATTTTACAATCAAAGCAATCATCACATTTATTCATTAATTTAAGCAAATCATAATGAAAAGCGACTCGAGTCGAAGCGCTTTGAAATGCCATTTTCTCGCTCATGGGAAAACACAATATGGAATGTCAGTGATTAATCTGTGTACATAAACGTACGAAAACAAATCAATAAGGCAAAGATCATAAATTGAAAATACCTTTAATAGCAAATACGCCCAAGGCAATACACAAGTGTCTGAACAATGGTCGTTTTCTGACACATGCGCATTCTTAACATATGTGCCTGGTATAAGAAGGTGTCTTTATTAATTAAATAGCTGTACCAGCGGCGTCACGTGGGGTTTCAAATACAACGGACTTTCATAAAATGGTGCCCAAATTTTAAGTTACACCTTTAGCAATATATTGGTGAAAACCGCATTCAATTCCATGCAGTAGTTTTCGCGTGATGCGCGATCAAAACATACAGATATACATTTCTCCCGTTTTCCCAACACTTCTCTTCACTGCTCTGCTGCTATTAATTGTAGCACGATGAAGAGAACCTGCCCAGGAGTATGAAGAATGATTGTACCAAGTTTCGTTCAGATCCGTCGAGTAGTTTTTGTCTCTATAACGAACATACAGACAGACAAAAATTTTACTAATTACATTTTTGGCATCAGTATCGATGCGATCACTAATTACCCCCTGCTTGTTATTTCGAAGATATATTTAATGTATGGAATTGACCTCTCTACAGATTTATTATAAGTATAGATATAGATGTCTTGTGAATCTTAAAATGCCAATTAAGAAATTCCCTTTTGAGCCTAAAAGCAAGCACTTTTAAGACTAGGTAGGGTTTGCGAGGTGTCTTTATTTATTAATTTAATGTGTTGTGAATCTAAAAATGCCAATTAGGAAATTCCCTTTTGATCCTTAAAGCAAGCACCCTCAAGACTAGGGCTCGCAAAAGCGTTTCGTCAGGAGCCGAGCGAAAGGCTAAAACAGCGTTCTGTCGACCGACGATACGGCAAACGGACGCGGTGATATTTCATATGAGAGACTGTTTTCACACACTTTTTGTTTTTATTCCTTCCGCTATTCACATCGGGCTGGAGCCAACTCGAATTCAGAGCGAAATGTACATAATATCGCGATGTAATCCGATACAGAGGCTATTATGAAGTGAGTTATGTTTGTGCAAAAGATATCGCGTGATATGGGGCGTGTTTCATTCGGATTTATTTAATTGGCCATTAAGGGCAGACAGTGCCGTTGAAAACTGCTGGAAAATTTTTATTAACGTTTTCATTTGAGTCGTTTACATCGTGATTTCTGCACCGACGTCTGATCCTCTTTGTTTGCAGTCCGTTTAATGGTTTTTTACTATCGGCGTTAAGTTGGAAGAATCATCGCGGATTTCTTGGTAACTGGGAAATACCATGTTTTTGTGTCAATTTTTATATCCAGTAGGTAATAATTGTTTTAGTACTTTTATATAAGGTTTATCGTGTCAGAATTTCAGACTAAGCTTAACCCATTGAAACCCTTTGTGGCTTATCTGCGTCAATAACAATAGGTTTTTTATTTTGTCTCAATTCTCGTCACTCAAAGGATTAAAGGTGTATTGCAGGATTCAGCAGAGTGGCGACATTTGATAATAAACTATGGATGTCTGCCCATTGCCACATTAAATATAAATATAAACACCCAGACACGGAACAAATACAAGTGTTCATCACACGAATATTTGTCCCGGGTGGGAATCGAACCCACGACCCTTGGTTCAGAAGGCAGGGGTGTCCAATTGAGCCACCGAGCCAGTCAATAAAAACTACTCTATAATATCATAGCCTCATCCTTAGCTATGCTACACGTAACGTAGCTAGGTAATAACGCAAGGTAGCCCCGACCGGCACTATGATTGCGGCGTCATCCAGGGTAATAAGCCATTAGAGGCAACATTTCTCAACATCAATTACCAGTTCGCCTAGTGCTTCAGCTGTAATCGAGAGCTAGAGATTAATCAGTGCACAAATACTGGCGTAGAGCACTACCTTAGGGGGGACCTGTTGATTCAATCGCTTCGTGATACATCTTAAGGAGTCTTAGCTCCATTGAAAGAAGTTGGTTTTGAATGCGAAGGAGACATCTGTATTAACATCCCACTAATATGCTTTGGCTTTTGTATTTACTAGGTTAAACTTTTTTTTTATATAAGCTTGACATAATGGCTTCCCTATGGCTGCTGGAAAGCGAAATAGAAGCCCAAATCGCTGTGAAAACGGGCAAGTAACTGGTCAGTTATCTGTCAGTTGCCACCGTCATGCCGGCCGAACCCCAACCCCCCACGAGCTCCGGAAACCATACTCACCGACAGAAACACGACCCGGAGGTCATTTGGCTGCAGTATTCTATAGGGTAGAGGTCCTTCCCCAGACGGGCAGCTCAATTCGAGCGAAGATTCGCTAAGCCCTGCCTCTCTTAATCATAGAAAACTGTATGAATATCTATTTTTTTTTTGTTTTTAGACTGCTAGGGTTCACAAGATGACTGTCCACCTGCTTGATGGTAAGCGGTCACTGCAGCCTATGAACGCCTGCAACACCAGGAAAATTGCAAGCGCTTTGCCGACCCTTAAGAACATAAAGTATTTACTTTAGACTAGAAGTGCTTCATAATGTATTCTATTTCTATTACATTAATCGCAAGTTCTTTTAAACGTGGAACTTATTATAAGGCTGTTATTTCCTCCTTCCCTAAAAGGCGCGTGAAACATCTTACGGGCTAGTATAACAGATTCAGCTGATAAGAAACTGGTTCAGGTTACTTGGCCATTATCAAAGCGAGTCTTTCGCTTTCGATCAAGAAAGAGGAAGTCACTATCATCAGCTATAATAAAAAAAAATACAATATATTTTTTACAGCAGGTACCTAGGAGTATCTGTAGTACCACCTGAGAGTGGCGAACAATTGGGGAGCCCTATGTCCAGCAGTGGACTACCAAAGGCTGATGATGATGACGAGTATGTGTATTGGGTGGACGTGAACTCCACTATAAAATCTTTTAAAATCGACGAGCCTTACCACAAATCCACTCACTTTCATACACCATGATCGGTATAAAATGGAAAGTGAATAGCAATGAATTTAATTACGTAATGGAGACAATAGAAACACAAAGCTGTACATAATTGTATACTTTCGGCACGTCTATCTACATTCCGCTGTCAAGGTTCAAGATAAAACGTCACGTTTTGGACACAATAGAAATATTCAGTACAATTTACATAAACGTACTATGGCTAGGGATGTCAATTCGAGGTCGATTATTGTAATATATGGATAATTGAATAAAATAATATAACTCTCAATAAAATTTGATGAGTTTTTTGGAGTAAAACAACAAATTTAATCAGTCTTGTACTATAAGATCAATCAAATCTATGCAGGAAACTATTAAATTGACTTTGCATTGCATTTTCACCAACATCTTACGATATGAGGCGTCTTAACAAACGCATCAACATTAATAAGGTAGTTTTCTATGGTAGAAGAATGAATCGTGTGAACTACACCTCCTCACCCTTTCTATCTATCCCTGAACAGGTTAATAACCTGAGGTTATTAAGAAGATATCGTTCATAGCGATAAGACCTTAATTGTACAACAATATTGTAGTCAATAGTAAATGTGGAATACATTTATATTTAACATCATTTTTTTACCAACACAAACATATAAATAAAGAATATTTCTATGAGATTGATCTCAGAGGTCGGACGGCACAAAGAAACGAACAGGTTTGAAATGGATCTATTCAAAAAGGTACCTTTTTTTTAAAGCCATCGACATCCATAACACCGTAGTTGTTTCGCAAAAAATAGAGGCTTACGTTAATTCTTTCTTTCACCTAGTTCTACGTTCCTTTTATTAGTTTTTAATGCATAAAGGCATTCTTTTGTTTAGTTTTTCTAACACTTTCCTATAAACTATGGGTCAACCGTTGGTCAAATGATCTTTCATAAAGATATTACAAGAAGAAACAAAAAAGCAACTTCAATTGTCAATCTTTTCTTATCTTAGAGTATTTGTTCAACATTTACTTTGTTTTTTGGCAAAGCAGGTAGAGGTGAATTCGTGCGACTGCAGCACGATTTCAAATGATGGCGGTGTAATGGAAACTGCTAACAAGGTGATACAACCACAAGGTGGTGTGTTAGTTACCAAACTAACAGAACTATTGTCTACTGGTGGCAGTATATAACCATCACGAAGCTAAATACCACAGGCAGATGACGGGCAGCAGCGTCACCGGAGCCAGGAGCTACGCCCTGCCCAGGCGTGGCGTTAACGGGTAAAGCCTCCAGAAGTTTGCCTAAAGTGGCGAACAACTGGGGAGGCTTATGTCCAGTAGTGAACTGCGATTGGCTGGATGAATGGACTCCATGAATAAAAACTCGTTAGGCCGTTAGGGACAGCTCGGCAATTGCCAGTGCAATAAAATATATCCAGTTTAACACAACGTGTTGTGCATATTTGATGCAGGCTGCACTGTTTGCGCCCGCCGACGATATCACTCACTCACGCCGGCCTTTTTACCTCTTACCACACAAATATATTCGACCATCGAATTACTTATTTCATTCGTTTTTAAAGTTATGAATTTTACGCACGTTTTACAATAATCTGGTTGTTTTTTATTAATAACGAACACAGCAGCGTAGCTGCTCTGATGCAATTAGAACGTTCGTCCATCACTAAACAAAACTTTTATGAAATTATTTTCTGATAGAAATCTTACAAAGCCATAATTGTTCCAGTAGATACTAGTTTTAAATTATGAAAAAAAAATGAAGACCCAAAAGAGCAATATTTTACCCAAATAAAATTGAGGTTTTCTTCTACTCGTAATATGGGAATAAATACATATGTACTTAAAGAAATATCGTGTAAATAAATAGTAAAATATTTTTATAAATATACATTTTCAAGCTCGCAGCTTATTCAGTTGTTCCGCCTTCCAAGGTAGGTGTCAATAGGTTCAAATCCCACCCAGAATTTTAATAGATTCATATGTCATGTCATGAACATTCATGTTTATTCTATGTTTAGTTACCGTGTCAAACAAAATAACTACAACACTCGTTAAAACCGGCGAGTCTAGTACTTACTGAGCCCACTGGTCCTGTAGCAGATCCCACGACATGTACGATCTAGGTCTCGCCAAAACAAGACTGAATAGGCACTTTCTGAGCAACTCTCAACTTCAGCCGCATCTTACCGGATCTAGGGCATCGAACCCGACTACACCTAAAACATTGGCTCGCTTCAATAGCTTTAATACTTTCAGATCGCATTTTGTAGATTCTGATACCGGAACACAATGAATTTGGTTATCAGACCAATATTTCTATTTTCTACGTACGCAAGGGAAAAATTGGCATTGAAGATCGCGATTATTAATACACTTTTTCGGTGATTTCCAATATAGTCATTGTTCAAAATGAGTAATAAAAAATACTCTCCTACCCGAATTTCGGCCATAGCAGCCAATCTCCAAAGAAACTAGACAAGACAAGAAAAACTACAATCCTATAAAATATCAAAGCCATACTAAAATATTACGCTTGTAACATTCAAACATAAACAGACAAAATACTAATATATTACCAACTAATGAGTATAACAACGCTGATAACACAATTAAAATAACAACAACAATCATAACACTTAAATACAATATTACACTGCTACCAAATGTAACTCACGTGTTGATATAAAAGTAATATGACAATGTAATGTTTCATTAAACGAACAGACGATTAATTGTCCGGTACCCTTGTATGGGGTTATCAACTTTGTGGTGTTGAATATAAGGTTTATAATTTAATGATTAAACGTACTGTGTACGTTATGTGTATCACCTTGACTCGTTGACACGTGGGCAAATGTTATCATCGGATGTAATAATCAAAACTTTTTTATTGCCACCTGTTTACAGCAACATGAGTGAGGACACTATTTGCATATACATAGGATTTTTATTAGTTTTTCCTGGAAGTTAAATTGGTTATACATAGTTTTACTTTTTTTACCTACAATTCATATCCTTAAACTCCATCTCATCCCGTGGGTAGACTAGGGAATATCAGGAAACGGGCAGCAGCGTTTACCTGGGTACAAGTAAAACCTTCTGCGGTGACCTACCCGTCTGCCATGCGTGGTGACTAAGGCAAATTTCCCATATGTATGGCAATTACAATCACCTGCTGATGTACGTACAACCCACGTTGATCAAACAGTTGGCAAAATTTTCCATAAGTCTATCTCTGTATTACAGACAGAAAATTTGATTGGGATAAAATTATAACCACAGATAAATTTATTCATTACATACGTGTGTATTCCAATTCTTATAATAATTTCCAAGATTTACCAATTATCCCCATAATCTTAATAAAACATGCAATATTTCCTATATAAACTTTGAGACCTCACGCAATGTACATGAAACCATAAGAAAAACAGATTATTCCCATGGGAAATCAGAAAAACTAAGTCTAATACAACTCACCTCATATTCCTCGTATACGCATTCTCATGGCATAAAATATGGGCTATTCTTTCAGGATAATATTTAATGACTTTCGTGAGTGGTGCATAAGTAGCATTCGTCATTTATGTTAATGTTCAGTGGCAAGCACTAAAATATGGGTATTTACCTACGTAAGGCTTTCCAGACTGATAAAAGTAACATCCTGTCCATTAGTATTTATATGATCTATATCAATGTCACTCACTCCAAAAATATAGACTTTACACCAACAAGCCTCCGTTATCTTTTTATTCTAAACCAATAAATTACTAGAGGTTAAAAAAAATTGTGCGTAAGTGGACGCTTACGGGAAGACTAGTCCACAAATTTAAAGTCGCTCAGCGCGCTATGGAAAGGGTTATGCTCGGTATCTCGTTAAAAGATAGGGTACGAAACGAGCATATACGTCAAAGAACGAATGTTACCGACATAGCCCGAAGGATTAGTAGGTACGCTGAAGTGGCAGTGGGCTGGTCATGTCTGCCGCAGAGCCGACAATAGGTGGAGCAGACGAATTTTGGAGTGGACACCGCGTTTAGGCAAACGTAGTGTAGGACGCCCCGCAACCCGCTGGGCGGATGACCTTAGAAGAACTGCTGGCAGTTGCTGGATGGGGGAGGCCCGGGATAGAGAAATGTGGCGCGAATTAAAGGAGGCCTACGTTCAGCAGTGGGCGGACCAAGGCTGTTGATTGATTGATTGATTGATTGAAAAAAAATTACTAGAGGCTCAACAAACTTCAATGGTTTGTGTACAAACTTCAATTGTTTGTGTCAATGTTCCTAATCGTAATACGAGTTAATGCTTTATGTAATGAATGAATAAAAAACGTAAGTAATTAGATGTTAGTAAGTAATTATAATCCGTTCCGATTCTTACTTAAATCGATCCAGTAATTTAGATACCATTATGAATCGCACAAACATTATCGCATAAAAATTGCAAACGTGCAAACAACATAAAAGAACTTCAACATCCACATTCCCCATTTAGACAACTCCAATATATTACGATTGCTCGGACATTACACGTAAATGGGCGAGTGAATCGTGTGAAAATAATTTCATTTTACGAACTAAACGAAATTGGATTACGCTATAAACAGCTGAGTGGTTGGGCCGAACAAAAATTCCTTCTCACGGGCGCAACGGTATCGTCGCACGCGCACACCGGTGAGGTCAACAGAGACACTTCTATCTCACTCGCTCACCTAAGATAGTTAGCAAGAGAGAGCGAGATGGAAGATATGGAGATGCAAATCAGAGGCGGCAAAAAACGACCGTTTGACTTACTGTGGCGACTCTCCGTGATTGATTAGATGCACCATTTTGGGATTCCGTATTCTGTTGCTACGCGTTTTGTGGTCTGCGCTTCTTCTAGTTTTTTTTTTATATAATGATGCCGGATGTAGGTATGAGAAATTTGGATTGGCCGAATTTGTCTTCACAGCACAATTTGGTCTTTATGACATCAATTTCCAATTTGTAGAGGTACATAGAGCATTTTTAAATCCTAGGTATCGTTCTTTAGGTGGCGTCTATGACCTTACCATGACTTATTTTGGGTTTGGGCCACATCGTCATTGGGACAGATGACTTTCTTTAAAAGGCATATTGTACTCGTACGCTTGTTGTCCCATTCCTCTTTATAGTGTTCGATTTAAACAAAGTCTGGACTTATTGCTAGGGTAATCAAAACGGGAACATCAGGAGAAGTCACCGCAATTCTTAAGCGTGTACACATTCGGACAATTGTGTTAGTTTAAAGATAAGGCAGTTGCACACCTGATTGGTTGACTCATGCCCACGTTTAGTGTGTAGGTAGTTGGTAGGTAATAATGCTTTTTATTAGTTCTAAGGGCGTGCGCTCTAAACACACCCCCGCCTAGTAAGTTGGTGTTATTGTAATGCTTTTAGACCTATAATAATTCATGGGGTGACTACTTCGTAGGTCTAGTAGTACCAAGTGCCGCCAGAGGACCGAGTTGTCCAGAGTTTTAAGAATTACTTAATAACACCCATTGGTGGTGATACACCCCGTGTAAAATCAATTCTATCAAGCGTTTTATTACAGTAATAACAATGAATCTACGCGGGTGTTTCTTGGTTGATCTATCCCTGTGCCAAATTTCAGCAAACTCGGCTTGGTCTGGATATATGCTTACGAAACATACAGAGAGACTGAGTTAATTTTACATTTATAAATACATATAAAAATAGTAGGAACGATTTCGGATACCAATATTGATAACTAACAATCCTTTCACAAAAGTAAATATTTCAGTTTGTGTTTAATACACATAAAAAGGTCACAAACAGATGGAACCTTGAAGACGCAGCGGTAAATCGTGCTGAGTTATATTTTTTTAAATTTTTTTCTTTGTTCTATACACCATTCCGAGGAACGGAGCCGACGAATACTTCAAGTTAGCCATTGTTTTAAGACACACACACATACATGACCGCCCACCCAACATAACTTTGATTATGTGATTATACTCATGGCCTTGTGTGTGACAAGACATATAGGTTCTTTTTAATATGTAGGTACCTTGTACTTATATATAGAAATAGGTTTGCTTTGCATAATTGTAATTTATCAGACTCTGATCAGTACAATCTTCGGTTTAGTTCTGGATATTGGGGACGCTGCCCACAGCGTATTTAGAAGCGTTATTAAGATGCGTTAGCGTAAGTGTTGTGCCACGCCGGGTCTGACGTGCCACTTCTTAATATCCTGTTCGTTTATATTTCTCTGAGTTATAAAGATTATATCCGTATGATGTATTAAAAGTAGATTCTGTATAATATTCCATACCCGTAATCCGCCTATGTAGTCAGTAACTGATCTTCACGCCTACTCACAATATTCATTTTTCGTGTTTTAGTCAAACATGATATTGACTTTGTCGAGCCTAATACCTGATTCCCTACATGTCTAGTTATCTTTTATTTAGTGTTGTATGATCTTATGGTCAAAGATCTCCTAAAAACCCATATACAACGTAAAAACAGTGGAGTTACATGACCTTGAGGAATTTGTAATCGCTTCTAAGACCTTATACGTCTTTACTTCGCCTAATTAAAGTTTTTTAAATGTATTTTTGATTAAGGTAGAAATAATATAAAGTGCAATCTTAAAGCTACATATCTTTTACGTCCTGTACAGAAAATATCTTTTACTCATCACTAGGCAGGCACAATACTTTACAGAAAATAAGAGAGTATAAAAAGGAAAAAAGTCTACCCAATAAAATATCTTTGCCAACAACACACATTGCACATTTTCCGACATAATAAAGCTCAGTCAAGCTTTACTGCAACAGCCACCATTTCACTCGCCGAAACGCAATTAGATAAATTAATTAAAAACGCATAATTTCATAACATCGCTGAAATATACAAATGGGTCAGGAATGGATTAAATCGTATTCAGTATAAGCGGCTAATAATAGCAATTAACATTGTATATTAGTAAATTTATAATCAGACAGACATTTCGGATAGCTTTTAGTTGTTCATAATTTATTAGCCCTGTAATATGGCCCAGATATTTTGATTGATACTAATCATAATTGGTTCACTAATGACCATTGCTATAACATGATCTGGGCTCTTGCATAGACACAAGATTACTATTAAATTCCAATTAGTTCCAAGTAGGTATGTGTGCCTCCCGAGAACTAAGAAGTTTTAATAACCTCCGATCAGTTTGCTTCTCAGTATTGCAAATAAGCGAAATATTGTTTATTGCAGAAATATGATAAGACATTCGAGTTTTTATTGGCTCTGATAACAATGAGTGAACTTTAATTTGATTTGTTATCAAATGAGTAAAAGCCATGATTTGACAGTTCGCATATTGAATCTTGTATCATCATCTTCCTGCAGTTCACCTCTGGCAATAGGTGTCGTCTCCAAATGTTTGCCACTTTGCCCGAACTTAGGTTTCCCGTATCCGCCACTTGCCAGTCATCTTGCGCAAATCGTCACTACATCTGGTCTGAGGGCGTTCTACACTACACTACGTTTGCCGAGAAGAGGCACGCCAGAACTCGTGTACCCATATCAGTTATCGGTTCTGCAGTTGATATGGCCAGCCTATTGGACAGCCGGCTATATCAGTTGCAGCTGAAGTGGCAGCTTACTAATCCCGTGAGCGACTAAGCAGGTATAGTTATTTATTACAACGTTTATGAGGGACGAGTATTTTCGCCGGCCGCGAACACCCGATATGTGCGCCATTTGCCGCAGATTAGCGGTTGCTCTCAACATCCTCCGGTTGGCTGCACTCTATTATGATTGTAAATTTCACCCCATTTCGACGAGCTCGCATCACACGAGGGATTTTGAAGCAATTTGTTAACATGAAGCAACATTTTATCTGGCATAGTTGAGGATTTAAGGCAAAATGAGAGACTTTGGAACTATGATCATCATCATCATTACCTAATCCGGTAAATTGAGGTGAGAAAATATTAGACAATTAGTTAGTTAGTAAATTAATCTTTTTATACCGAAGTAACTTTAAACAATTGTGTGAATTGGAAATTGGGATCAACGAAGATACAAATAGATACTTAATACAATATTAATGACCCCAAACAGAACAAAATGTCAATGTTTGCTTTAGGTGGATTTTGTACCCACGACTTCCGAATAGAAACTCATTGAACTGGCATTGTTTATAAGCGTTATCTGTATTTAAAATACTTAAATATTTATTTATTACGACAACCAACAAGATAAATATTGTATTGTATCTTTTATAAATGGGGATGTAAGGGAGCGGCCTATCATCTTTTCGCTCCAAGCCAACCTCACCTGCCCGTGGTGCATCCTGCCGAATAGCAAACGAGGCGCTGGCAACCGACTGGTGGCGGTATAACCATCACAATTAATTAAAGGCTTAGCTAAATACCATAGACCGATGACGGGCAGCAGCGTCATCGGTGCGAGAAGCTACGTCCTGCGATCGCCAACCCGCCTGCCCAGCGTGGCGATTATGGGTATATCCTCCAGATGTTTGCTCTAAGTGGCGAACAACTGGAGAGGCCTATGTCCAGCAGTGGACTGCAATAGGCTGATGATGATGATGATGATGATCTTTTATAATTAAATATTTTACTCTATTTTTTTTTTATTTTAAACACCCTTTGGTGTTTGGTCTTCATAATTGCGGTATAAGCAAACAGAAATAGCAAACATGAACTTATATTAAGTATAAGTTTCGTATAGGAATAAATTCGAAACATATTCATGAAAACACAAAATCGTTTATAAGAAAGTACGTAGTGGCGATGACAAAACGCCTTGTTTAAATTACCCGAACGGTTCATGGCTGGACGGAGCTCAATCTGATCTTGCGTCCCTTTCCCACAACAACACGTTTCCTTCGTGAGTCACGCGTGTTCTCTCTCTAACCGTGATTTATTGTCTCGATGGGTTTACATAAACTTGGCTACTTACTACATGTGCTAGTCCGTTTATCATGATTATGACGCCATAAAATAATTATTTTATCTCGTTTGCATAACTCAACCGATAAGCAGAGTGTGCGATGCGTTAATTTTGCCTTAACCTCGTAAGGCCCAATGTTCTCATGTGATCCAATTCCTATTGTTTCATCTATTGTGTCTGGAAGTCTGGGCCTTACGACTTTAAAACAAACACATACGTTTATAAGGATAATGTTATTTTGCATTAAGTTAGCTTTACACTTCGGTGGGTAAACAAATTAAGCGTTGTTAAGTTAGAATGGAGTGAACAGAAAACATGGTGATATTCGGCTAAGCTGTGGAACTCTTTACTAGAGTCGTCTTCAGATTTGCAAGGCGAGAATGAATCGGTTTTTGATTCGCTATTTTATATATTATAAAAAATATCCTTATGATTGATTGACGGTTTCTTCATTTGTATACACTTATGATTCACCTATATATTTGTGCCGTGCGGGGGCGGCACTAAAGAATACTAACCCCTGCCCCATCTCTTACCCGTGGGTGTCGTAAGAGGCGACTAAGGGATATTCCGGCAGATCATCTGCTCTTCAGGTGGCAGACATTCTGTCGACCGGTTGCTGTTACCACCATACAGTTGCGAAAAACCCGCCAAGTGACTCCGGCCTATCTCGGTCGGGTCGCGTTCCGGGATCAGCACTGTACTAACCGGAGCCAGGAGGACTGTTGTCGCGGCAGGGGCTGGACCAGTGAAATCCTAGCGGCGGTATTGTGTGGACGGAGTGGGTCAGCCCGCCGGCCAGGGAGACCCGTAGAAACGGTGGTGCCGCTGGCCGCCCGCGGCATAGTACAGGGGCCCGACGGTGGCTAACCACCTCCGAAGGCTGCCCCACCAGGCCGCGCATAATCCCGGGATGGCTCGTCGTGCCGGGTGGTGCCCGGGTTGAGTGGGGCCCGGCGACCATCCCCGGGGGGGTACGGGGGCCCTTCCGTCCGGCGGACTGGCTTCCTCCGTACCGCACTGTCCAATACCAATGCGGGACTCCGCGCTTTATCTAGTTCTTGCCGCGACAACGGTCTCTCCTTTCACGCCCTCCCTCCCTTATCCACTTCATGGCACGACAACGACATCGCACACGTCCTACAGCGGCATCCCAATCCCTCCCCACCAACTCGCTGTTTGAGGTGGAGTTCACCAACATCCGTGGACTCCATGCAAACCTCAACGCCGTCCACCAACACCTCGAGACGGCGAGGCCTGCGATGCTGTTTCTGACGGAAACTCAGATTGGCTGCCCTGCCGATTCGGCATACCTGCACTACCCCGGCTATGTGCTGGAAGAGTCCTTTCACGCCAAGGCCGGTGTATGCCTTTTTGTCAGGGCGGACATCTGTTGTGACCGTCTTCGCTGCCTTGAAGACCCTTCCTTCTCCATCCTCTGTGTGCGCGTTGATCTTGGCTCTACGAGCAGAATCTACGTGTGCATATACCGATCCCACAAAGGTGACACTGAGACAACTCGACTCTTCGACCACCTGAGTCAGGCGGCAGACAGCGCTCAGGCGCGGTTCCCGAATAGCGAATTGGTGTTTTTAGGGGACTTCAATGCCCACCACGACTCCTGGTTGGGTTCCCCTAAAACAGACCATGCTGGCCGGACCGCCCACGCATTTGCTCTAACACACGACTTGACGCAACTGGTTCTCCAGCCCACCCGGATTCCAGATATTGCAGGTCAAGCGCCCTCTTTGCTGGACCTTCTGCTGACGAGTCACCCAGCCGGGTATCAAGTGTCGGTCTGCGCCCCACTTGGGTCCTCCGACCATTGCCTGGTTGGCGCAACAGTGCCATGCACCGCTCCCCCGCAACCTGTGGAGGTGACGCGGAGACTATGGCGCTACTCGTCGGCAGATTGGGATGGTTTGCGGGAATACCTCGCTTCCGTCCCTTGGGGGCAGAGCTGCTTTGGAGGAAAGGATGCTTCGGAGTGTGCAGCGGCCATTGCTGATGAGATCAGTATTGGAATGGAATACTACATTCCATTTACTGATGTTATCAGCGGCCGCAAAGATGATCTCTGGTTCAATCGTGAGTGTGCTGCAGCCGTTGATCACAAACGGGCGGCGTATCGCGCTTGGGCCAGAGCTCATGCCCTCCAGGATCCCAACATAGCCTCCCTTAAAGCAGCCTATAACAAAGCCACCAAGACCACCAAGAGGGCCTACATTAGAGCAGATGCCCAGCGCGTTGCACGTGTTGGACAAGAACTCATCACGCACCCTACGGGTAGCCGTTCTTTCTGGCGACTGGCCAAACACGTGCAATCCAACTTCTGCCTGCCTTCGCTGCCCCCGCTGAAATATCCGGATGGTTCGCTGGCTCATCAGCCGCAAGAGAAGGCGGATATGCTAGCCAACCTCTTTGCCGGCAATTCTTGCATCGACGATCGTGGAGCACAGCCGCCTAAAATCCCAGATTGCGGTACCACAATGCCTGATATACGTATCAGGCAATGTGACGTCCGTGCTGAGTTGCAGTCGCTCGATGTGAGAAAAGCCAGTGGTCCTGACGGTATTCCAGCGCTTGTACTTAAAGTATGCGCAGCGGAGTTGTCTCCAATACTTACACGCCTGTACCGCCTCTCATATACATCCGGCATTGTGCCCCAAGCTTGGAAAGAAGCGAATGTTCAACCTGTTCCCAAGAAAGGGGACAGGTCCGACCCTGCCAACTACCGGCCCATAGCCATAACCTCAGTACTGGGAAAGGTGTTTGAGCGGATTATTAACGCACAACTCATCCGCTACCTAGAGGATCACTCGCTGCTTCATGACCGTCAATATGGTTTTAGACCGAAACGGTCAACGGGTGATCTTCTAGCGTACGTATCGCACCTCTGGGGGGAGGCTATGGAAAAGCATGGTGAATCTATGGCAGTTAGCCTGGATATTGCCAAGGCTTTTGACCGTGTTTGGCACCGTTCGCTTCTCTCTAAGCTTCCGGCATACGGTCTGCCACCTCGCCTATGCGATTGGGTAGCCGGTTTTTTGGAGGGTCGTAGGATTCGTGTCCTTTGTGATGGATGCGCTTCCTGCTTCCTCCCAATAAATTCCGGAGTGCCGCAAGGTTCCGTACTGTCGCCGACTTTGTTTCTGCTGCATATCAATGACATGCTATCATTGGGTAGCATTCATTGCTATGCAGACGACAGCACTGTCCACGCACGTTATTTCGGAAGACCTGCGGCAAAGCAGACCGAAACCGAGATGAAGAGGAATCTTCTTGTCGCTGAGCTCGACGGGGCTCTGGACCGCATTTCCGAATGGGGTGCCAGCAATCTCGTCGAGTTCAATGCCAAGAAAACACAGGTGTGCGTATTTTCTGCCAAGGTGTCTCCTTTCCAATCCTATCCCACTCTCCGGAGCACCTCCTTACCAATACAGGATAGTCTTAGCATCCTTGGCATCGATGTTCGTAGCAACCTAAATCAGCGGGACTATATCGAGAGCGTCATCAAAACAGCTTCCCGTAAACTCGGAATCCTGAACAGAGTGAGACGGTTCTTCACTCCGGCGCAGCTCTGTGTCTTATATAAGACGCAGGTTCGTCCGTGTGTGGAGTACTGCTCTCATCTCTGGGACGGTTCTGCTAAGTACTTGTTGGAGGCTCTTGATAGGTTGCAGCGGCGTGCTATTCGTATTGTTGGAGATCAAGAGGTGACCAAAAACCTGGAACCTCTTCAGCTACGTAGAGACATAGCCAATCTTAGTGTTCTCTATCGTCTTTACAATGGGGAATGCTCCGAAGAGTTATTCCAACTCGTTCCATCCTCTCCTTTCCACTCCCGAACAACACGTGCTGGACAGCGTTGTCATCCGCATACCATCCAGACGATGGTGGCGCGCACCAAGAGGTTTAGTTCCTCGTTCTTGCCCCGTGCCATTCAATCATGGAATGCCCTTCCAGCTCATGTGTTTCCTTCCTCTTACAATCCTGGGTTCTTTAGGCGGGGCGTGAAACGGCATCTCAGTGGGCCTTCAGGGTGAGGGCGACAAGCGCAATGGGTTTGCTCTATTGTGCCTGTCGACCTAACTTTTGGACCTCACGACCGCTTACCATCAGGTGGAGTGAGGTCATCCTGTAAGCTCTCCTTATAAAAAAAAAAAAAAAAAAAAAAAAACCTATTGTTCCAATTGCTTCAAGTAATAATTGCACAATGAAAGGGCAAAGCACCTTTTCTTTCCAATGTCATTAAAACAGAATATGTATAATACATGTAATCTTTCATGCAATTCCATTTAATATGTACAAAGATAAACTAATTGATCCGTAATATGTGAATGCATTTTCTACTTGAGAGGAACTTAACAGATTTAACTGCTGAATAGAAATTATTAAAATATAATTAGTTTGGTATGTAATTTAATATGCACCGGCTCTTCTCTTGTTCAAGCAGTCTATTAAATATGGATAAAGTTTATTGCACACTATACAATTGACTTGAAACTGAGTATAGTAGACAATAGTTGTACAACTTAGGCTGCCTTATTGCTATAAGCGATCTCTCGCAGAAACCTTTGGTAAGAGGATAATATTTGATCAATAGAAAGGCTAATGTTTCACCTTGAATTGCAATTCAACTGATTCAAAACTAGTAACTAAGTATGTACTTAATATTGTAATCTATATTTGATAAGGTATTAAAAAATCTGTCAATTTTGATAAGACAATATACATACAATAAAATACGTTATGTTCGTAATTGTATTCTATCTTCGATTCGATAGCATAGACAATGCCATCAGTTATACTACTTATTTTGTAACATACATTTTCTTCTCAATTTGCAAAAACCTTCGCAACTTTTACAAATTCACCCAAATCGGTAGCATCTGCTACAAGCCGTCGCGAGATCGGTATAGCCGAAAAGCATTTCCAGAGTCAGACCAACACACGCCTCATTATGAATAAGTAAGCAACGCCGGATCAATCTCAAAGAGAGCAGTGCATCCCGCGGGACTATTAGGTCGAGGTGAACACACCCTTGCCCTGGAAAATAACTATCGCACATTAAGCACGCTTGACCGTGATGCTGCCACTGATACCGGTTTGTTGTAATGTACATTGAAAGACATAGGCAACTGTTATGAGTTGATTGAGAAGAGAATTTAAAAGAAGGAAAGAAGTTAATAATATAATCAGACAACATCTTATACCCGGTCCTAAAGTAATAATAAGCACTTGTTTTGTGGAAACCGGAATTGACGAATATTAACACAAATATTATACTTACAATATTAACACCCAGACACAAACATACATGTTTATAACAGGACAAGTAAAGATTTTACTAATTACCAACAAAATGCAGTAAATCCTTCCTGTAGTGTAAAGCCAGGTACTGTTTCGGAAGCTAAGATTAAATTTTGAAATGTAATTTAATTAAAGACACATGCATAGCCTATTTAGGGAACCTCTGTGCATTGCTGTCTTATTGCTTCTTCTTCCAACGCATTTGTTATTGTTTAAGTGAAAACTTTTCTGCCATTAAATGTACAGTCCATGTGGTTTCCGGATTCAAAATTGGACCACACCACTTCATCTATGAATTGGGTACCATAGAAGACGACTAAGGAAATATCTATCAGGAAACGGGCAGCAGCGTTTACCTGGGTACAATAAAACCTACTGCTATCAAATCACCAAGCGTAGTGACTATGTTAAATCCCCCTGGATGGATGCGAGAAGTCCAGGATCGATCATTGGGAGAGACATATGTCCAGCAGTGGACCGACATAGGTTAATGATGATGATGAAATAAACTACCCTAGTTGAGTAAGGTAAAAAATGACTCATCTGTGACATATATTTATCCGACTTCCCCATCTATTTGACAGCAGATACAAGATAAGTGTTACACAGTATGTTCCAAGTGTGCAATCAGCATACAATTAGTCGCGCCATCACGACACACGAGTACAATGTCGTCAATTACCTCACTAGAAAGTTTTTCCGATTTCCAATCTAATTGGCGGCTGTTTTGTTCTACCTTTGATCGGACATGCATTTGGTTCTGTACCTAGCATGTTTTAAAGATTGGATTTCGCCGTATTAGGGTTAATTGATCAATACTTTCTTTTGTTCGGCCTGTGTTTTGCACTTCCCTATTTCCGTGAACTAAATGGCTAAAAAAGCTGTTAAAAAGAGCAGCAGCTCAAGACAGGAAATTGATTAATGTTACATATCAAATCTACATAGAAATAGTATGTCTAGAATGAATGACTTTTAAGCACCTAGTTCATTCTGTTCTTAAGTCTTCTTAAACTTGGATGAACATGAATCTCGCAACCACGACACAAACGTTTAGGTAATCTTTTTGACATTTTAAACTCTCATCCGTGATTCTACTTTCATAAGTTCAATACATGTTCATTGCAATACGATTGCAATCGACACCTTGCAATAAGTTAAAGCTCTTTGATACCGAGAGCCGCCATTATGTAGCTTCGCTAGTGCTCATACCATCGCCGTCAAATATATTGGAGCAGACAAAGTGACCAAGATATGAAAAGTTTAAAATGTCAATAAGTTCCATACGCTACCTACAAGTACATTAATGGTAATTAATATCTTAACATTCATTACTTCATAAATATCTGAGCATATGCTCGTCAAGTCAATAACTTCTATACACACAGCCACCCGGGGAAGGACCTCCACCCTATAGAATACTGCAGCCAAATGACCTCCGGGTCGTGTTTCTGCCGGTGAGTAGGGTTTCCGGAGCTCGTGGGGGGGTGAGGGTTGGGCCGGCATGGCAGTGGCAACTGACAGGTAACTGACCAGTTACTCGCCAGTTGTCACGGCGACTTGGGCTTCTCTTTCGCTTTCCATCAGGCGTAGGGAAGCCATTATGGCGAGCTACTATAAAAAAAAACTAACAAATAATATCTGAACCCATAGCGTCAAGTGTATCTACGGAGATGATCTTGAAATGAGTATTGGGTCACTTTGTCTGTTCCAACATATCTGACGGCGACTGTACAACATTCGCCTTTGTTACGAACACGTTTGATGCGAACATCTTTTTTTCCGGATTTGTGTTTGTGTACAGAACAACAATGAGGAAAGAATTCTTAACTATGAATACACAATGATAGTAGTCGAGCTTTTATACGGTTGTTGAGCGCGGCATCTCAAGAAGAAAGATAATGGATAAAGTAATGGGTGTTGTGTTCTGAAATGAAACTATCGGGAGTTTTATTGAAATTTCATTTCATTATCATCATCACCATCCTAGCTCAGTCCACCTGTGGACATAGGCCTTTCCAGTTGTTCGCCACTTCGGTCGAACATCGGTTTTACTTTATTCTATTGTGTTTTCTCTGTAAGCGATTATTGTAATCTTATTGAGAAAACAAATATCTTAAACCCTACTTAGATCATTAATTAGATCACTCCGACACGAACTCATAACGGAAGGAACAATTGTTATTTAATTTAATGAACAAGCTTATTTTGCTTGCATCAGAATAATTAGCCTGCATAATCATTACGTATACTTATTTACTTTCGACAACATTGAGATTTATCTTTAATTAAACACTCACCTCGAGATAGACCTTGTACAAGTGCACAAATACACAGTCAAAGAAACATCAGTGACCTCACTGATTTAGCACAAATTACCTAATTTTGTACTAATTCAGAAGATCAGTCTTTTCTTTAAATTGTTTGACTGGCTCAATGGTTCATTTGGTAGTGACCTCTGCCTTCTAAACAAAGGGTCGTGGCTTCTGTTTATATTGGTCAGGGTATTTTCTATGAATAATATGTATTTATTTACAAAAGAAAGTATCTAAGTAAGTTTATCAGTTGTCTAGTGCCCATAGTACAAGCTTCGGCTTAGTTTGGGGGTAGACGGCGCTGTGTGGCCCAGTGTGGCATGACGGGAAAACCATTAATGTACCGAGTTCATTAAATGAACAGTTGTCACACCAAGGAATGTTCATGCAATTGCCATCATATCTTCTATAGTAACAGATATTACATTCCTAAAAAAATATAAGCTTTTTCATGCAATGCCAACTTTCAATATGGATGTTAAAATTAACTGAATCTTTGGTTTTGTGAGTGGTGTTACTTTACTGTCTTCCCCACTACATTGTGACTAAGAAGGACCACATTACTATAGAGCGTTCAAATAATTACTAGGTAATTGAGTTTCTCCAATTTAATGTCATATCACATTTTGTCAGTTTAATAATTAGATCTTATAATAAAACAGCTAATTTGTTGCTTTCGATTTTAGTTTCAATTCGTTTTGAAAATTTATAACATTTATTTATCGATACAAAACTGTTGTTTTAATGTACATTATGTGAAGTTATTCTATTATTATCCATTTTTACTCTAGTTATTTTTAAACGTATTAATAAAGCAAAAAAAAAACCTTCATAAAGCATTTGGAAATAGAGTCTGCCACCGTTTATAAAGACCCATTACCAAAGGTAATGTACCCTAAGCATATTATTTCTCTTACCGGCTCGACTCCAGCATCATTTTGTGTGGCCTGCAATGAGAAATAATTCGACATTATTTAACGGCACACAACTTTGAAGCATATCAATTAAAGTGTCCGCATATAAAGCATAATGTTATAATAACTTTTAAACATTCGCGTTGCATCATAAGACATAACATGTTCGGGATATAACTTTAGTTGCATAATAGTGTTGTAAATGTTTAACCATATTAAAAACAATGGTGTTGACGATAATATTTAAGTATATTATTATGATCTGTGAAACTTACATAAGGCACTAGTCCCTTACAACGTTGCGAATTCCAGAGATTATTATCTTTCTCTTAAGTTATTATGGCTATACTTGTATTACTGTGTTACTCGCACATAATCATCAATTCAAGCTCAGTAGGTCAAACGAAAGTTATTTGTATGCACACAGCAATACGCAGTTCGGAAGTTACTTCACTTATTATCATATACACTGTGCCCCATTTGTCCTTGGACCCGTCCCGAGTTGGATACTAAAGCTTGTAAATTATTAGCTTTACTGAACACACCTGAAAAGCTTTTACTTATAAGGCGTGTTACTTCTATACTATTAAAACCGAATTTAGGTTCACTTTAAGGATCAACAAGGTAATTAATCTAATTCCGAGAAAACAGAAAACGTTTTTGCTCTCTTTGTTCGTATTAGGTACATAGGTATATGATATTTGTAATATGCGGACTAAAACGTTTACAGAATAGATTGCATTATTTTAGTTGGTGTTGGTATCGCTGTAAATAATATATACCACGATAACTACGTACATACTACGGATACTTATTTAATGGAGAGATATGTTTGTAATTTTGTGTTAAGGCTAGACAGCCCACACACGTTAAGTTTTAGGTAGGGCCGATTCATCGGACTGATGTTTTCTCCGATCTAATTAAATAAGATTTGAAGCACGTTTCTCATTTTCACCTTCAAAAATGCCGATCATTATCGGACTTGGGCAGACACTGAACAAACGTCCAAGGGGACGGAGTACATACGACCACAACAATTCCCCTTTTGACAGACTCATTTGTTGGAGTCTCCAAACAATTCTATTTCATAGGCTATAGATGGATAATAATGTCTTGGGGAAACTTAACAAATAAGGGCAGGTTGATGTATCAGCCTACTGTACGAATACTACATACTAAATGTTGACACCAGCAACAGCTTACATAGAGGGTGTTAATAAAGCCTCAGGCAAAATATCACTCGCCGCGACAACACAAATAGAATTTGTACCTCGCCGATTGTATGTTCGTTAACGGATTGATGATCGCCGGGAGAGTCGTTGTGTTTTATCGAGTTACGTGTCGTCAGAGTAAAAATACACTTACACCTGTGTGTTTTATGAGTGTATTTTTACTTTGCCGAATAATTTCGATCGCACTCAAACTAACTCGAATATCATTATAAGCCGATCTCAGTCCACTGTTGCACATAGACCTCTCCACTTGTTCGCCACTTGGCAACTAATGTATTCCTTCTTTATAAGCCAATTAGGTGTACAATAAAGTGTTTGAATCTTTCTATATTTCCAAAAAAAATAATTTCCAAGACAACATTGATACCAGTACTAAATGTTTATATACTTTTATACGGATTAAGACAATTCCACACTAATCTTATATTCAGAACACTCAACTTAACTTTTTTACTCAAAACAAATCCGGTGAAACCCAATCTAATATTCACAGAGACGAATCGAAAACTTCCAATATTGCCGGTACAAACTGAGGTATCTTATGAAAATAGACAGAGGGACAACGACCGCAGACCAATCAAGATAATCTCTCGGAGGTCTTGTATCACTACGATACTACATTTTTTTTAAAGTAACTCGATATAATGGCTTCCCTACGCCCATAGAAAGCGAAAGAGTAGCATAAGTAACAAAGCTGTGTTTAATATTTGGCTATGCATAAACACTCTCACAATAAGCTTTTTTTTGCATATTAATAGTTACCAGAAAGAATCTATAAAATATGACTCATATGAAAAAGCGCAAGTAAAATTTGTTGCAAAATGAGAAGGGGATAGGCCTGCAAAGTTGATCGGGATTCGGGAAAGTCCATTTCTAACACGTAAAATTCATTCAAAAACATTATACCATGCTTTAAGTTGCCATCTTTTGTTATGCAACACAGCTATTAAACAAAATGAAGCGTATACATGCTTGTGACGTCACCAGCACGTAGCCTTTCGTATGATGTGTTTTTGTGATTAAAAGACTAGCAAAATCTCATTACTTGAGAATTTGAGATGTTAAGATACGGTTGTGTTTTCTTACCTTTCATTAGTAATTAGCACAAATTAACCTAATACATGCCACGCTGGGCCACACATAGCCAGATAGCCCCAAACTAAGCCGAAGCTTGTACTAAGGGTACTAGATAACTGATAAACTTACTTAAATACTTGTTGCGGACAGACAACCTTTTTATATAAGTTTATGTAAATAATTTTATATATAGTTTTGTATTTAGAAGTGTTTTTTACGAGTATAATGTTTCTATGGTTTTGATATATAATTGTTTATTGTTGTGATGTAAGTGATAGTTATACAGTCCAGCGGCTGTCCATTATAGTGTTTTGTGGTTTCCCGTTGTTTCTTTGTTTTGATTCCACAGCCCAGAGGCGAGCTCTAGCCGCAACAATACTTTTTTTTAAATAAATACATATTAGACACCCAGACTAATACAAACAGACAAATACTAGCCTCCCAGTGTAATCAAACCCCAAGGTTGTAGACGTTCACCCGCTAGGTATTGAGCTATCAACCCCGGGACAATATTTGATCATTTGGACAGACGTTTCGATTCACTCGGCTATTTTTACACCGAGCTCGCCTGTTGACGATTTATGTACATTTAATGACGGTTCATAGAGGCTGTTTTTATTTTTACGACTGACTGTGACCACTTGAACTTCGTCTATAAACTTTGAGTTTATATAGGTGACGAGCTAATGCCAGCGGATTCGCCTGTTAAATGTAATAGTTTTTGAGTTAACGAAAAAGTTACTGACCTTTACCTGAAATTTATCTTTGCTAGGTACCAATTAATTCTCCTTATAAAGCATGCGAAATTTCAAAATGTTTGACTCAGTAGATAAAGCGTGAATAAAGAGGTTTAACCAAAACCTATTTTCGCATTTATAGTATTGGTTAGGAGAGCATTCAACCAAATTTCAAACGATTGGGATATATCATTGATAGATATGTCAAATCTGGAACTATACAAGTTTCATTCTAAAACCTGTTTCAAATATCAATATCAATCGTTTCGGAGTAATTAACCATCGCCAGCTGAACTATTATCATGTATTTATTGTACATAATAATCTTGATTTTGAATGGACATAACCACTTTTATACGCCAACTAAAAGTTTACACATTTTCGACAATCTATTAAGCTAACAACCATGAATGGTTTGGAATAATTTGTACGCTTTTGGAGTGAGTAATCGTACGTTAAAATTACCAGATCAGATTTTGTCTAAAACCAGTTAGGATGAATCGCTGCGATAAATCTTTTGTATAAGACGAGCGGAGAAAGTTTACTATCCATTTCTAATGAAAGGATCCGTTAATGTAGAAGACGTTTAATTTTTTTATGTCGAATAGTTGCATTGTTTGGCATCCATGAAGTTACGAAGTTTAAACAATTGAAAAGATTAACAATAACAACTTTATTTGACATACTTTTTATGAACTGTCAAAGCGGTTCAATGCCACTGTTTTTGTAAAGGACTGTATATACCTACACCTGACGACAAAGTCCAAAGTTCAACAGTGTTAGTTAGTTAGACCGGACCTTTTCTGCACCTCGACATTCTTTTACTCTACGCCCATTTTGCGTGAGTGGAACATTCAAGTATGTACCTGTGTAGTGTACCAGCCAAGTTCCTTAAAAACACAACACATAAAAATTAGATAGGTCAGATCTCTAACATAGTACTAACTTATTCCATTATATAATAAACACCAGATGGATGATGACTATGACTCTTGAAGACATTGTCCATAATACCCATACCTGAACCAGCGCATCTTCGAAAAACGTAACCCACACTAATAATAAACTTTATATAAATACTAGTATATGTACTAGCGATAACAATATACAAGATAGTAAAGTAATGGCCCACTTTAATTAAGTAAATAAGACCTAGGTCGTAAATAGTTTAACTGACCCGTTGACTCATATGGTAAATGCCTTCCTGTTTCCTGAGCCAAATGTGTGTGGCGATTTCTAGAACAAAAATTAAATGTTAAAATAATCTAACTTAAAATTTATGCGGCTAATTTAGTGTTCAATCTAATACAGATTTCTATAATGGAAACCAAAAAGACTTAACTAAAAGAATTTTCTCATTACTGTAATTATTATTATTGATATTGGACTTCTAACTTGTATCTATTATTGTATAAAATCAGATAAACCACTATCCGATCTATACAATAAAAGACACAAGTACCTACATTTTCTTATCTTGTTTCCAAGTTATTCTTTCATTTACTTCATAACTTCTACTCGTATTACAGTATATAAAAAGACCAGAAAATCATGATTTGATATAATAAAAAAAGGGACTTTACGATCACTAGTAGCTGTAATCTAAGTGAAATATTTACAATTTAAGATAACTGAGTGGTTAACTAACTGAGACGAAGTGTGTCGTAAGCGAGAAGCAGTTTCGTTCTATGACGTCACATCTTTCATTAATAGCCTCGAAGGGAATCTTTGAGGCTACGCAATGTGGAATAGGATTAAATGGGACGACTTGGCTGGCGATTATTTACTCTATTATTAGCCTTAAGTGTCTTTGGGCTAGAAGTTCCGACCCTTAGGCTTATAAACGTTGGGTCATTGGCATATATCATGGGGATAGGGAATAGGCATAGGTTGCCAGGGAAAACAAGGAATGAAATAAAAAGGCCTGTATCCGGAAGAGGATGGACCACAGGTTGCGATGGATGGGAGTACAAATTCCAGTGAATAAAATGAATATGAATATTTCGGTACAGTTGTCTAGCATTCATAGTACAAGCTTCGAATTAGTTTTGAACTAGATTGCGCTGTGTAGCCCAGCGTGGCGTGTCTTGGGCTAATGTATTTATTTGCAATATTATCTAATATCCGTGTATTTTCTGTAGTCAAAGTATGTGCTGATTTTGATTGATTGATTGCATCGTTCAATTACTTCAAACACAATAGATTCGTTAGAGCCCGTTCAGACATGCGGTTTTCTGCTTTCAGACTGACCGGCAATCTGTCCAGCGCCGGCGGCCGCACAACGACCGCCGATCGACCGCAAAAAGCGGCCGCGGCCGCCGAAAGTGTGAACAAGGGTAGCGGGTAGAAGGCGTTTTCGCGGGTGGAAACCGCATGTTTGAACGAAGCCTTATTGATAGATTTGTTAGAGCAAGTGATATGCGGTTTTCTGCGTTCAGACTGACGGGTAATTTGTCCGGCGACCTCCGGATCGACCGCAAAACGCGGCCGCGGCGGCCGATAGTGTGAACCGCTAGGGGTAGCGCGTAAGCCTTATTGCTTCCCGATTGCCGTAATAGGTAACTATTAAATTTCAAAAACACTTTGCAGAGCTAATCCTTGAACAAGATCAATGGCGCACTCACACATCATACGTTATCAGCTCCCACAACACGGTCAGACGAGGCCCAGTGTTATTGTCGAACGCGTTGTGCCGATAACGGAGCGAAAATCGCACAACCGTGCCTATCGCCCGCGAAACCGGCTGATAACGTCCACGATAAACTGAACACTGTTTAAAACTTCACGTCTCGTCATCGTCATAGCTTCGTTTCAATATTTTTATTTATCGAACAACGTAACACACGTTGATGCGATTAAAACCGAAACCAATGTTTGGCTTAAGCAGGCAAGTTATGCAAGTCAGAATCAACAAAGGTTTTCTTTTTACTACTGTGGATGGCACACGAGCAGGTGGAAGAGGAAGACCGAAAAAGGAATGGATGGACTGTGTGAGAAATGACATACGTGTCTAAAAGGCCGGCAGCGACCCCAGAACTCGATATGCGTTGCATGTGTCCATGGGCGATGTCGGTCGACTACTTACCGTCACGCATCACATTTGCTCGTCTGCCACCTCTTGCATAAAAAAAGGTGTGAGTGTGGAGATGACGGCTGATGGAGGAGAGCGGAATAAGAAAACATGTTGCGCCAACCTCACTTAAGCGGGATAAGGGCAGGAGAATGATAATGGCAGACGAGCCCACGGCCCATTTCATGGTAAACGGTTACCGCCGCAACTCATAGGTATGGAAGGAAATGTACAACATTTCACATAAAAGAAACACAACATAGAACCTCACGAACAACATACCAGAATGGCTGTCCCGGGCAGATGCCAAACGAATCCACGACTTTATTCAGTCCAGAAGGCTTATAAGAAGATATTCATTCATTAGTTAATAAACAGAAGAACTAAAGATCAGGAAAATGCTCCAATAGTAGCTTATTTGATTATTGTAACACAAACATTCGCATTTTTTTTATTTTGTATGTACATAGGTAGAGATTAATTGCTGAGGACTTGAAATTCTAATTGGAATCCTGAATGTATGCGGTGGCCACTTTAATGCTGTAAGTCTCGCGTTTCAGTACGCACTCTGAACGAACTTGTTACAAACGCTTCCATGAACTAATTAAGGCAATTATTTTTTAATTCGCGTGCTCGCTATCTTGAAGCCGAAGATCTTCATAATTTGATAACGTTTTGTACAATACGAACCGCCTGACGGCAAGCATAATACTCGTAACTGTCTAGAAAAAGAGGAGAAAAGTGATCGCTAGAAATATACAGTATACAAGGTGTCTGCGAAATATAATATGACCACTGGCCGTAACGAACATATTTGTATGCCAGTTACGATCTTACACTGACGGACACACAATCGCGTGTCTGTATAAATATAAATCTTCACACCAATGAACACTCTCAATTAATACTGAATACTTCGATGTTATAATTACATAAAAGATATGTTTCTACTTTCTATACTCTAAATGTTAATTACGATTATGGATAGTTTAATTTCTCCGGGTATCGGCAGTAATCTTACCTGTGTAAAGTTAATTGATGTCATCTGTCAGATAGTTGCAATACCACTGACAGCTGTGACGTTATATTTATTGGAGCTGTCGAGTTTTGATTGGCCACTTGAGTTCAAATTGGAGCCGTGGTCGTCGACCATTTATATCCATCAATATTCTTGATGAATGTAGAAATTAGTTTTGTTTATAAATGTACACTAAATAATTAGTAGATGGGAGTGATATTAATTATTATCAATTGCAACGCGCAGCTGTTGTAAATGGCTTCAGAGTATTGTAATACTGTCATAACATTGTTCTCATTAATTTAAATTTATTAATTAGTTATATTCCCGTAAGTAGCCAACTGTAGTTGGCAGTAGTAGTAGCATTTGTAGTATTCTAGCAATACGACACTATATAAGTACTTTCTTTAAATAACGCTATTCAAATATGTTTATACGCCGGTGGCAACGTTTTGAATTAAGTTTACTCCCATACGACTGCAACATAATAAACTACCCCATTTGATTACAAGGCATGACAATATTCATACAATCCTCGACCAAAGCAACATTTTCCTACAAATAGTAGGCCAAAAGCCATTCAACTTATGTGGCACTCTTTCCACTTTCCGCGTGCATTTATTATGCAACACCTTCATTATTTTGTCATTTCTTTGATAAGTACACTATCATCGTATGACCGTAATTTCTATCCATAACAACAGGGTAGATGTGCATGTTTGATTCTACGTGTAATTTTACGGTTAACGGAAAGAATCATTAAAATCAGACCTATTTAAGAAATTACATGTACAATTTACCGCAAAATGAGCATGGCCAAGTCAATGGGGAAAATCCATTTAAAAATGGGAAATTAATTCTCGAAATTACCATTCCACAAGTTGTATAATTTATAATATAAAATCTAACCAATGTGCAATGACGTCCATATTTTCCATTCGAATGAATCTGTTTTGGGTGAGTTTGTAATTATGAAATTTTTGCATCACGGAAAAATTTCGTTAACGTTTTCACCAATGTTTCTTTAATTCGGCGATAAGATCCACCAAAACGTCAAAACAAACAATCTACAAGCCTATTGTTGTCCAGCTACGAGTCTGATAAAAGGCGACAGATAGTGGTACAATGAAAGTTTCAAGCACATTCAATACGGGATAACTTTACCCTGGGAAGTGCAGGTAACTTGTGACCACATCCTGCAGTAACCGCGTGGTAACCATTCGCTCTAATAACTTCCAAACGATTCTATTCTAAACCGGTTCTTTGATAACTCTTACATGTCGCTAGATACATCACATTTAACATACTTAATGCCTAATTTATTTGATTTGTTAAAGAGCGTCGCTATGGCCATGTGAAGCGAAAATATTTATTTAAGTATATCATCGTAGTCTATGGCAGTCAACTGCTGGACATAGACCTCTCCAGTTGTTCGCTACTTTGGGCAAAAACCTGGAGGCTATATCCATAAAATCGCCACCCTGGGCAGTTGCAGTTTACTGCTGAACATAGGCCTCTCCAGTTGTTCGCTACTTTGGGCAAAAGCCTGGAGGCTATACCCATAATTGCCACCCAGAGCAGTTACAGTCAACTGCTGGACATAGGTGTGTCCTGTTCGCTACTTGGGGCAAAAACCTGGAGGCTATACCCATAATCGCTACCCTGGGGAGGCGGGTTGGCAATCGCAGCCGATCTACTTACAAACAATAACATACGACCGAACCGTCAGCGACGTACCGCGTTGCACTATGCGCATTATGCAGCGGGCATGCATGGTAAATGCCGCGAGCTCCGCGTATAGGCATGCGTGCCGCGAGCGCATTCGACACCAATAAGCTTGTTGCGTTTAACCGATCTTTAGCGAACAATCGTGTTCTGGTTTGGTTTGGATCAGCTATGCTGGGATTTCGGGTAACCCGTCTATCCTCAGAAATATAATAGGTAGATCTAACAATACTAGAATTAAATCACGACTTTTTTGCCCTTGTTAAATGTTTACGCATTCCAGCCATTCCAGAGTGACGGGGTTATGAGACTCACATCGCCCTCAGGAACAGTAGAGCAGCAACCTGTCTCAAGATGGTGGGGAGGCTGAGAATATCCACTAAAACCCCCAGCCTCTCGGTCTAGTACTATGGGATCCTGAGAAAAACGACTTCAAGACACCAGCGAACAAGACTAGAAAGCTAAAATAACCATAAAAGGCGATATATCCAAAATAAAGGCTGACGCGTTAGATGAACAAAACACTGAAATATATAGTACTTTGTTTACGTACTTCTGTCCTTCACGTTACGTACAGTCCTTCCGTCACACACATACAAACATACAGCTCTGCATTGCAATCCACGCCGGCCGGCAGTTCGCCACATCCGGAGATAACATTATAGCGCTACGTCTTATCCATTTTAATATCACCACTTACGCCATTACGATCGCGCACGCCCATAATTGACAATGTTCATTTTTGCCTGATCGCTGCGCGCGACTCTGCGGTAGCGAAACGATTTTATAGCGAGCGTAGTACCCCTTATGTTGTAATGTGACGTCGTAAAAGGGAACTATTTTATTTTCAAGAAACGGAGCGGGATGAATCTATACGTGTATCTGGCTTTAGGATTTCCTGTGAAATTTATTTTCTAGCCGTGGGATTAGTACCTATGTACTCATAATGTTTATAGAAAATAAATCCTCAAGTTTACATGTTCTATCTTCACTATTGATCCAGTGCTCATTCCCTTTTTTTTTGTATATTTTTTATACAACTAGGGCTGCCAATTCTCGTGATGGTAAGCGATCGCCGCAGTCCATGAACGCCTGTCATACCAGAGGCATCGCATGCGCATTACCGAGCCTAAAGACCCTATTTCTCCGAAAAATAAGGCAGTTACAAGATCGAACACAATCCGGCAACATTCCTGAGGAGTAATAGCAACAAATAGATTAGGATAGAGCCATATCCTTGACACAGCGAGCTAACAGGTTAGCCAAATCTAATAAATAATGAAGATCATTATTCAAATTTGTTCTCCTATTCACTTTATCCTATTCTACTTTTGATTGATAAGATAATTGGTTATCTTAATGATAATTTCGAAACTGAAGCATTGTAACAATTTGCCATTACAATGTAAAACTCGAAGACCCCGAGAGCATAGAGTGATATCATCATTATCGACCCCAGCTGGTGTTTCAAAGGTTACATCCATCTATTGTAAATCGCATAGTGTACACATAAACCAATGCTAATTAAGTCACGACTCGGCTGTAGTAGTTACGTACAATATATTCAAATTGCCATCGAACGATAAATCAATTTCAATAATAGATATCACGACTATCGCCCTCGGTTAGACGCCGGCCGCCCGTAACATCCTGTTCCTTGAGCAGGTAGATTTGCGCCCAAAATCGCTCGCTTTAGGGAAAGTACAAAGGATTTCGTATCCTAACATCGGAGCCATAAAATTGTACGACTATTTTTCACAAAAAAAGCCCTATTCTCAATCATAGCAAATGTCTTTTTATTAAGAAAGAGAACAGAGCTCAAATTCGTTCGGAGCGTTTAAGTTAACGGAGACGTCGGCACTTACAAAGATTTAATTTACGATATTCCAGAAAAAGTATTAGAAACATCATTGATATTTTATGTCCGCTAATGACCTTATCGTGTTACGAGAAGACGCCTCTAGAGTACAATTGTTCAAAAGGTTGTTTCCTTATTATTTTACGATAGCTGTTGTAAAAAAGAATGCAATCTTCGCTTCAAGGTTGTTTTAAGACTGTTTGGTGAGGTATGCGAAACATTACGAATTGCAAATGAGCGTTTTATAGCCACTGGCATCGCACACCGATGCACAGAATTTAGTTCTTAACTCAAATAAGCACAAAATAAGATGAAATGTTTAAACGAGATGACGCGGACCACACAAATAAAAGCAAAATTTTAAATTAACTGCAGGCAAATTCTCTTTCATGTCGTTGAGAACTTGAAATGTTTCGTCTATAATTTTATGCGGTGTGACGCGAAAAATGAATATTAAAGTTGTCAGTGTTTTACAAGTTTAAAGCAAAAACGGTTTTTAGAGCGAAATCTTGTTAATCTGTTTATCTAGATCAAGAGGTATTCTCCGGTACAAGCGTTCCTTAAGTGTTTCGAGCTAAAGCCGGCTCAACGGCCTGTAATTTTGTTTTGATGAATTAGCCAAACGCAGGGATACTGATAATTGAGGTATGGGCCGGCAATGTAAGGTTGGGACCTCCAATTTTTAGCGGATGCATCGAGGGCTTTTTGTTAGTAAAAAAATTATATGAATTTTGGTAGAATGGGTTCAGCGTTCGGTTAATAGCGGGTGCAACCTTGGCGTCTATACTGGTATTCCCGGTGCAGTGAATGAAGAAAACAACACTACGAATGTGTCTTGTGCAGGAGGTGCGATAAAAATCGAGGTCAGCGGCGATGGAAATGAAAATGATGTAGTCGCGTATGGCGCGATGTGGAGGAAGGCAATGGAGAATGCGTCTAGGGTCTCATTAGCAAGCCGAGCGGAGCGTGCTGGGAACCGCGAGCGCACCCGCTCAATCAACTTATGTAGTACACAATTAGTATAATGATGGTACTGTTTTGCGCTTTCATTTAAATGTGGAACGGATAAACTCGCCTGTCAGCCTGCTGGACTGCTAGTTCGACACTTCCTTAATTACAGGCGCCCATTTGCTTTTAATTTGCTGTTGTCGGAACCGTGGACATTATTTACATACTGACTTACGACTAAGTTAGCCGTATTTTTTTTATTACATATTTTATTTATGTATCTGGCGGGATTTGGTCCGCTTCCCGATAGCTCGAATAGTTTCATCATATCTTTTTCTTTTGTATTACGTTACGTAACGAGATGAGGCGATGATGAGGTAACATTTCTCAATTAAAGTAATTTTTTTTTTAAATTCATTTTGGATGTGCGCTGATTTTAACTGATATTGATTTATTGCCTACTATGGAGCCCACCTACCCAGATAATACTGATTCACTCTTGCTATGAACCCATATGATTGAGATTGTATGTCTCGGGGAATAAGGAGTCCGGCAAGGAGTTCCATAATTGGCATTTTTTAGTAGAATTTTCAGACACAAGGGAAATTCTATTATGATTGACAGGTTAGAATGCCAAATAATCAAATTCTAAAAAGGAAGATCCCAAAAATGAAAATGTAGATCTGATCAACGGACCTGGCCAGTTAGCAAGGTCGCGCCAGCCCGGGCGGTTTGGGTGGCCCATGCACCGGTCCGATAGGCGCAACCCGTATCCACTAAACGCCTCTGCACAATGCACGGTAAGATAACAGTGACGTTTACCGTTTATTTATGATGCACTGCGATCAATCGTATACATATTAGCGTAGACAAATTATGAATACATCTTATTATGCTTTTAAATAATTAATTCCACAGAGTCTACATTACACATTTTAGCGCTCGTTGATATTGATGCTTTTTTGTCGGCTAAAGGACTCTGACTATCATCATAATCCTTTAGCCGACAAAAAAGCATCAAAGACCCATACAAACTAACATTTTTAGCAAAAATCAATCATGGCGACGATGGGACCAACTAGACACCCTTTTCAACAAAAAAAAAGAATTTTTAAAATCGGTTCACAAATCTAGGAGATATGTGGTACATACAAAAAAACAATTGAGAATTTCCTCTTTTTTTTAAGGCGGTTAAAAATCCCCACTGCTTTCATTTAAATTGTGCTCAAGCGGCAGACATCCGAACCAGTCGCCACAGTGACCGTCGTCGGCTGGATACGTTTCACACGTACTTATCACGCGATATCCTTCGGGGTCGATACACTTAGCCCCGGGGTGTTCCCGTCCGTCACCCTTTATTGGGTGCGGTTATGACGTTAAGTGTCAATATTTTCGAGTGCATAAACATCAGTCTCCTAAATAACAAGAGGCGATAAGAAGAGGAAGAAATCTCTCTAAAGATACATGACATTGGCGAATAGGCTAGTTGCCGTAAAAAAATGTAATGTAAGTATTTTGACCCTGGAAATAAATAACCATACACGTGTGATGGATACAATGGACTCTCAATTTCAAAAAAAAAAAATGTTGGTCACTGCAAAAACGTAAGCCTGCTGCTGCTAGCAGTTTTGCTCAATCAATCTCCAATAAATCAGGTTAGTGTGATCAGTACTTTTTATATTCTGTTATTTTAATGGTAAGGTCACCCGCGGTATGCCGCCTCGGAGAGGTGCCTATTGAGCGACTTGTGGATCAGGGAAAGGCTGAGGGTACTAGGCCACCAGGGAGATTACCTATGAGATAGACCGACCAGATAAAGACAGCAAATGAAAGACTCGACATTGCATACTCGAATGCACGAAAAAGGCTAAGTTGACCTTATAAAATCTGCTGGCATCGGCTGGATGAGAGAAGCGATACTTGTAACTTCTATCTATGTCCAACCACAAATGTTACTCCACATTTGCCATCCAACAGCCCACCGATAAAAATGTTTCCGTACATAACGGCCAAACGCCAATAAAAGGCACAAGAAACAGGTTTTACGCGACGTCCATCGCGCCGATAACCTAATCAATGTTGTGAGAACGAGGTTTTAATTAAATACTCAACGGGCGCAACTCTCTTGTGTAACCGGCGAGAACAAAGGTGCCCAAACTTTTAAGGATTTTTTCATCTGTATCTTTATATATATACGCGTAGATAATATAATCGATAACGATTTCTAAAAAATACTGTTGAAATTGTCTAAATATATTGTAGTAACCATGACATACCTGGGCCACAGAGCGCTATTTAGTTTAGGAAACTAAGCCAAAGCTTGTACTATGGGCAGTAAATAACTGAATAAACTAACATACATATTATACATAGTAAATACCCAGACACATACAAACAGACATGCACACAGACGTTTACTGTGCGGGGATCGAACCCGCGACCTCTTAATCGAATCAGCGTTCATTCAGTGGATGATAAAAGCAAATACTGTCTCCGGTCTGACAAATTAATGAAATTTTAGAAATATATAAATCACTAGCTGTGCCAGCGACTTCGTCCGCGTGGAATAGTTTTTTGGGTAGTGATTTTAATGACCCCCAGTGCCTGGCAGCTGGCAGCGGCGCGGCGCAGATCTCGGCGCGCTTTATATACCCGCGCAAACGTACAGCAGGCTCGACGTGATTAGTTAAATGGGCGTAACTTTTTTATTTATAACTTTTTTATTTATGAACCGATTAACATGAAACAAACATTAAATGTTAAGGGAAGTTTTTAGCAATATATTAGTGAAAACCGCATCTTAATCGGATACGCGGTTTCTGAGATTAGCGTGCACAAACATACAGACAAACAGACAAAAATTCCAAAAATCATTGTTTTGGGTACTATTGCATTAATAAAGGCCTCCCATAATATTTTTTCACATAGATCTTCCATGTACAGACAGCGATTCGTTACATTTTTATTATATGTATAGATATAGAAGATAGATTAGAAATCCAGCGAAGGACTTAGGTAATCTACTTTTGACCTCTATAGCCGCGGAGCCTTGAGTTTCAGCTAGCTAGTCCATTGAATAAATTGTCCTCATTAGTCTCGAGTACTGCCTTGCGTAGAATGCTGGTTTGGCGACCCATTCAGAACCTTGGCCTAATAAATTTCGACGTTAAGAGCTGATTAATATGGTCCAATTAAGCTTGAGACACTTCTTTCACAGGTTTATAAATCAATCCGATTCCGGGTTCGACCAACTGACCATTATTGACCTACTTCTTACTTCAGTAATATTTATAAATTCGGCTACTGTTAAAGAAAACGTTTTAAAAAAGCTTTAAAATTTCGGTTTGCGTTATGGAATAAAAGTCATTGTTAATCTACACTAAATTATAAAGAGGAAAACTTTGTTTGTTTGGTTGTAATGAATAGGCTCAAAAACTACTGGACCGTTTTTAAAAATTCTTTCACCATTCGAAAGCTACATTATCCACGAGTAACATAGGCACAATTTTATTTTGGAAAAAAAAACTTTACGCGGACGAAGTCGCGGGCGGAAAGCTAGTACACGATATAAACAAGGATCATGAGGAAAGTTTATTAACGTGGTTTAAGAAGAGCTCTTTGCTTACGGAAAGCGGCATGGCCGTGCCCTTGGCATTACTGATGCCCAAGGGCAGCGGTTACTATTTAACATCGGACAGGCCGCTTACTCGTCTGCCACCAAAAAAATCTTCTTATCCTAAGTTTGTACTGAAACCGATACCAATGAGGTCGACCTGAATCGACCAGTGGTTTACGCAGACAAATTTGAGAACCACTGTCCTAGAATTACGCAACGTGCTATATTGTCGCACGTTCAGATGAATATTCGTGCATTTCGTGCATATGTATGGAGATTTCGTCACGCGTTTTGGACGTGACCGGATTTTTTACGACCAAAAATCTAATAGGTGAAGATGTGAAACGGAATGGAGGGTCCAACATTTAGTGTTTGGAATTTTCTGATGTGAATAGTATTACCGTTAAGAATGCTCACTTGGGAGATATTTTTTAATACAAATCTGTAATGGATTATTATCTGCCACCATTTGTTTCCAGTAAATTGTAGGCACGATCTCTGGAAACTTCGGGCCCTAAACTTTTCTAAGAGGACATTATCATCGCCAGGCTTTTGAAGATATAACGCTTGGTTATTAATTTGTGGTTATTTTAAGTAAGTTTAAGGCTTCAAGTTGAAATTCAGCAAAAAGTGCTATGATATGCCTGAGTAATTATCTCACATTTACCTACTATCCTAGTAAACTACATTATTGTTGTATAAATACATTCAACAACCAAGGTCAATGATTTGATGACATTGCTACTCTATGCATCAAATGTATAGCCATTTTAGTAATATAAAATGTCTGCATACTTCAAACAGTCTGACTAATAAAATTTGAGTAACCTTGTATTATTATGATTCATCATTTCTGATCCAACACCGCATATAGGCTAATAATTGTATTTATGCAAATCCTAAAATAACTACATACATTAACCGTACATTACAATTTGAAACAATTTTCCATTATGATTACTATGATTACCTACATCAAATTGAAAATAATGATTTTCTCGAATTATCTGTACTGTTTGTTATTGTTTGATAGCTATATTTGCTGATATAGATATGACAATGGTCATTGTCATAGCTATCGTAATTCTACAGTAATTTATTACATAATGCATCGTTTTGCGATTATACGTAGCGTGTGGTTTATTTATTCATTCATTTACCTAAAGACCTTAACCTTTGAAGGTTTTCAAAATATTCCGAGAACAAGCTCAATCATCAACTTCTTAAACACTATTATTTAATAAAATACTAATTCGTGTAGAGTTACAAGTAGGTAACCCCCCGTAATTCATTGATTGCTTTATGAATTTTGACAAAAGAGTATATCTAACAAACTCTCTCCTCTCCTCTTGCCTCCCAGCTGTGGTAACGAACGGACGTATTTTCGACACTCCGTGCGTGGACGACTAGACCTTGTGAGACTTCGCCCTAGGACTTCGCTTCAAATTTACTCGGTCTGATTAACTGTGCTGAGCCTCCGGAGCACCCTCACAGGTCGGAATACATCAGAAGGGTGAGCGCGACTTTTTCTGTTTCTCACTGGATTCGAACCGGCGTCCGCTGGATTCGTGGTCCGTGCTTCTACCAACTGAGCTACCGAAACGGTGTGACGCAGCGCCGAAACCAACAAGTATAACCCGCCTCCGCATCGAGTGCGTGCCAAGTGGTTACTAAGCATTATCTCTCTCTCTCCCACCCGCAACGATTGTGACCGCGCTATACACACGCACGTGACAACAAGCTGCGCTTACGCCTGTACTCCGCGATTGCCCCACCTACCTCTGGAGCGAGCAGAACAAACTTATATAGACAATTATCTGCGGTCGCGTTCAGTCTTCGAGTCAAATAGGCCTACACTGACATGTCTCTGCAACGGACGCCTCCATCCCAATCGCCGAGATCAAATAAAAATCCGGCACAAATGTCACATTATGCACCGGACCCCTCACTAAACCGCCCGATAAACAGCAACTCAGGAACCCCTATATGTGAACCACCCCAACCCATTGATAATATCACTCAACGTAATAAGCGTCCCAGAGAAGAAGTTTCCTCCCCCAACAGCTTGACTATCTATAAGGACGAGATAAAAGACTTGATCTATTCGCTAATTAGTGAGCAAAACAAGGAATTAGAAACAATTAATAGGAAATTACAGGATATAACCGAAAGTAACGCCAGAATCGACAATGCTGTCTCACTTTTAACCGCGCAAAATGAGGAATATCGCGGCAAAATAGCCCTCCTTGAAAAGCAGGCTCAAAAAGATCGGGAATACATTAGTATTCTGGAGGATAAGGTTGAAGACTTACAAAGAACCTCGCGCAAAACCTGTATTGAAATTAGAAACGTCCCAAAAAAACCCCAGGAAACAAGAGAAGAGTTAGTGCAAATGGTCACAAATCTTTCCAAGTCTATTCATCTCGGAATAAACGACCGTGAAATAAGCGACATACACCGTGTGAAATCAAAAAGCGACGTAGAGAAAAAGCCTACTATTATCGTCGAACTAAGGTCAGCTATTCTGAAATCAGATTTCTTAAAAAAAGCAAAGGACTTCAATTTTAGGAACAAAACACGACTACAGGCTAAACATCTAGGGTTCACAAAAAACGAAGATACACCTATTTTTGTAACCGAACATCTCACCTCTAAGGGAGCTCGACTATATTTCCTGGCCCGTGACCTAAAAAGAGCTCAAAAAGTTAAGTACTGCTGGACCTCCATGGGAAAAGTTCTAGTACGAAAAGATGATACGTCCAAAATTGTCCATATCCAACACGAAGCACAAGTTCATCAGCTAATGCAAGAACTATGACTAGCCTTTAGCTTAAGTTTCATTTTATTAACAATATTTTCTTTATTTGACTTGTACAATTTTAAAATAATAACTATTACTTATGAGTCAATATCACACAACTATCACACACTAACACCAAAGACATTATTTTCACATGTACATATAAACACATATACACATATACACTACACACACAGCTGCTTACTCATTTTCGCACACACACCCCAAGCCTACTTTTCAGACGAACTAGAATATAAGCAAAATAATAGCCTATTGACATGCACTAATGCTATCTGGGCACCTATACATTCAAGTATATACCTACACTATAGGCATCACAAACATACAATGCTTTGTGCACAGTTATTTAATACACAAACTGAATCCATACATATATGGGTATACCCATACCAACCTAACCTGTTTCGCACACGAGTACAACTTGCTTACCTAAGTTGCAACCTTATGAGTTCTAAATTGACTTTAAATGGATAGTTTTGACACGCTAAATGAAATTGATCAGATTAATATATCGGAATCACTAAAATGTAATGTGGAAGATCTAAAAATACAGGTGGATAATTCTACACATAACTTAATTATTTTAACACAAAATATAAGAAGTATTTACAAAAATTTTGACGACCTACTGGTCACTCTGGCACAAATAAAATATGATATAGGTATCTTAATTCTTACAGAGTGTTGGCTCAACTCAAACAAATCCATCCCACAACTAAATAATTATACTTCCTTCCAAACTAAAAACCATATTAACCAAAGTGATGGAGTAGTCGCATACATCAATAATAAATTATCAGTAAAATTCAAAGAATTAAACCTTCAGAACGCAACCGGAATTGAGTTACAAACTTTAAATTCCACAATTTTAGGCATTTATCGTTCCCCATCATTTCATAACGCAAATAACTTTATCACATCACTCAACAGTCATCTCGAACATATTACGCCCTGTACAAATGTAATGATATTAGGTGACATAAATATTGATTTGATTGTTTCTCAAATTGAAACAAGTCAAGAAAGAACCAACAGAATTAATTATTTGAATATGTTGTCACTGCATGGACTCTTGGCCACTCATAACCTATCGACGAGGGGAGACGGATGTCTTGATCATGTCTTTTTAAGACATAAAAATAGGGATTACACGGCTTTTACTGGTGTTTTAAATACAACAGTAACAGACCACTGCCTTGTCCTGTTATCACTCCAGAATAAGGCTGAACATACCGCACACAAAAGGTATAAAACCGTAGTAAACTACGAAAATGCTTATAAAAACCTAATAAATACTGATGTGTCATTCTTTAGTATCTTTAAGGACCCTGATACTTATGCCTTCGCATTAATAAATATGGTTAGAACTGCTCTAATGTCCAATACTAAAAACGTTGCTGTCACAAATAGTAAAAGACTTATAAAGCCCTGGATAACCCTAGGTGCCTTACGATGTATTAGACTGAGGAACGCCATGTTTCTAAAACTTAAATCAAACCCCCATAATCAAATTCTGATCATAACATATAAGCGGTACCGTACCTTCTGTGGAAACCTTATAAAAAAACTTAAAAATAAATACAACAAAGAAAAAATAAATGCTTCTCTGGGTAGCCCCCGAGCTTTGTGGTCTACTATTAATGAAATCACGCACTATAAGCCATCCAAAAGCCCAAATAGCCACCTTTTAAATATTTCACCTAGTCCTCAGACCTCTGTTAACCTTATAAACAGTTACTTTAGTGGCATCGGCAAATCTTTAGCTGAAAAGATACCTAGTAGGCCAAAGGAACTAGACAATACGGACAGCGATTGTCACCTGTCTTCTTTTGTTTTGCTGGACACCGATAATGGGGAAGTAGATGACACTTTAATGTCTCTGGACTCGAAGAGTGCTCAAGGCTGGGATGGAATTCCTACATCTTTTCTAAAGAGGTGTAGGGGCTTCATAGTTCCACTGATCACCGACCTTGCCAACATGTGCTTCAAAACCGGAATCTTCCCATACCTACTCAAGCGCTCCATTGTCACTCCTGTGTACAAGAGTGGAGATAGCAATGACATAAGTAACTACAGACCAATCTCTGTGTTGACTTCCATTTCTAAAATCATTGAGAGACTCTTGAACTCTAGAATAGTCAGTTACTTAAATCAATATGACATTCTATCCGACTCTCAGTATGGCTTTAGGAAGGGAAGATCGACGCAGCATGCTATCTCTGATCTTACATCTGTCATAACAAGGGAAGTCGACAAAGGCAATAGGTGTCTAGTGACCTTTCTTGACCTCAAAAAAGCCTTTGACACTGTCTCTATCTCAATTCTTGTGCGCAGGCTTGAGAGTATCGGATTTAGGGGTACTGCACTCTCACTTCTGATTAGTTACCTCAATAACAGGAAACAAGGGGTAAAAATTAATAATTTTACTAGTGCAGAAGAGGACGTGTCATTCGGGGTCCCACAGGGCAGTGTCCTCGGCCCAACGCTATTTTTGATATACATTAACAGTCTTTGTAATTTGGGTAGCGTTGGGGGGAGGATAGTGTCCTACGCAGACGACACCGCTATTATTTTTACCGCAAAAACCTGGAACGAGGTTAGGATCGGGGCTGAGAAGGGACTGGCTGTTGTTAGTGATTGGCTTAATGATAATCTTCTCACTCTTAACACACAAAAAACCAATTATGTATGTTTCGCTCCTTATGTAAGTTCACAGCCCTCGAATGATTTTGACATCAAAATTCACACTTGTGGTGCCCCTTTAGCAATTACTTGTAACTGCCCATCTATACAAAAGGTTAACAGTGTTAAATACCTTGGAACCATTGTGGATCAAAGATTAAGCTGGTATCCCCATCTAGAGCTTACTATGGGCAGGGTAAGGAGGCTCATTTGGATCTTTAAGGCTCTGAGACACACCATGAGTACTGATATGCTAAACAAAATATATATTGCACTAGCCCAATCGGTAATAACATATTGCATCTCGGTATGGGGTGGTGCAGCTAAAACCTACTTTATAGATCTAGAACGAGCTCAGAGATCCTTGATTAAGGTCATGTACTGTAAGCCTTATAGATATTCAACCGAAACCCTATATGAAATATCACATTTGCTCTCTGTTAGAAAGCTCTATCTACTACATTTGATATTAAACTATCACAAAACACTACCGCTAGATAACGCCAAACTTCAAAGAAGACGTTGCCACACCGTAGCACCTTCATATCGTGCTCGTACTGTCTTTGCCACCCGGCAACTTTTAGCTCAAGCACCCTATGTGTATAATAAAATAAACCAAATACTGAGTATATACCCCATGCAACTTTTCGATTGCAAGAGGGTTCTGACTGAATGGCTTTTTACCCTTAGCTACGACGATGTTGAAGGTCTTCTGGCTAGAGTAACTTGAGATTGTTGGAAAGTTACTGTTCTACACACACACTCACACACTACATAGATGGTAGGTATACGCATTCACACTCACTCACACACAGACACACATACGCACGCACGCACACACACACACACACACACACACACACACACACACACACACACACACACACACATGATAATTATGTCGTATATAAATATAATAATACATAATAATATAATTTAATTCATTAATAAAAATAATAATGTAATGTAATTCATTAATAATAATAATTCATTCATTAATAATAATAATGTAATAATTCTATTAAATTTTTTTGTAATTGCTCGTCATGATGGTAAAAATGTCAAAAATGTCAATCATGTATGTAAATCAAAACTGTTGTTCACGTGGTAAGAGCGAGGCATTCCCTACACAAGTGTCTTTGACTACTTTTTGGGAAGCCCCGGCAATTATTTTGTAATGTTTTTTACTTGCAATAAATACATTTTTATTTTTTTTTTTTTTTTTTAACAAACATCAAAAAAGCACCATTCGTCAAGCTACTGACTAATCAGGTCTCCATTTAAACCTGTCCGTAGAAAAAGGCAAGGCAGAAACAGCTCCAATTGATGAAGCAGGCGATTATAATAACACTGCTCCAGTTGACAACATTTCTTTTGGCGCGCATAAGACACTATTTAATAACGCGTCTTGTCGCATGTCGCACGCTTAGGTACAATAATTCGCAGAATCCTTTGTGAGGAAGTCGTACAAGGAATTAGCGGAGTTGGTAAACTCATAAGCAAGGGAGGGACGCATCGCTACGCTTCGCGCGAGTTAGCTAGGATGGGACAGCGCTTTGTGAGATAGTGAGACCGCTTCTGACTAGTAGGTACGCTGTACTTTAGTTGTACATGCGGCCACACATCAAGTTACCCGAATTAAAAAATATATCAAGATGTGTAATCGACTCTTGCGCATTGCACTCTTAATGGAAAATTATTTGAATAATAAACAGATGGATGGGGATTAATGCTGGCATATATGAAGTTCAAGTTAAACCTCATATTTTGGATACGTGTATAAGTTCCTTATAATGAATTAAAAAAGAAATACTACATATCTAAGATTCATATCCTTATGAATCTATGATGAGATGATTTAAATATAATTCAGAATACGTCGTTATTAAAAGAACTTATCAATCACGCAATCCTGTCTTCCATAAATAATAAATACTTATCAAATGGTTCTGAATATAACTGCCACTGAATAACCACGCCCACGCAATCATCCAATTCCCATGAATAGTTAGATTACTGTTACCAAATGTCTTTTCCATAGAGAACAATTGGCATTCAAAATAATTTATTGCCAGATTAAATTGAAGACGCAACGTCTCTCTCTCTCTCTCGAATAAAAATAGCCAATCGATTTATATCAGGGAAATATATTAAAGATGGGTATTGAAGTGAAGCAGATAAAAACAATTAAATTAAAAGCTACACGAGACCATTTCCCCGAGTAGTTAGTTGTACATTCATAATTTATGGCTATCGGATTGCGGGTATCGATTCGCTATCTCATTACCATGTCCCTTCAGTGATTCAACTTTCCTATGGTCGCCGGCACATGAGCACAATAAAGAGGTAGACCCGCAATGTTCAATCAAAATGTAAATTCCAATTGAACTATTTTACATTTACCCATTCATTTGTCTGCGGAGAGCGGTTGTGAAGCGAAACTTATTGTTTTGATCGGCAAATTCCACCGCCCGTCCTTAGTTTTTCCGTGTTTTCCTCCACTATCCTAATCCGTTTCCTTCCTTAATGTCCTATTAAAGATAAGATAAGGAGAAAAGCAGATTCATGTTTTCCTTTTGGAAATATTTCTTTATTTATACATGTCCAATGTCCATTATTGTAGACACGTGTTACTCATACAGCTCCAAAAGTTTGTAGACTAATCACGTGAAAATAGCTAAATGGATGTGGTAGTGGTACTCACATACTTAACTACCAATTTTTTTTATAGGAAGAGCTTTCAGGATGACCTCACGCCATCTGATAGTAAGCGGTCGAGAGCCACACGGGTTGATTAATAAAAAACAATGAGGCCTTTATCACAGACAGATGCTAGTACCTACTTTAAATAGAATAAGATAATATAGTATGTAATTAAACAAGTATGTAATTCAGTTTTACCTGAATGTAACTGCTTAAAATAAATCTATATAGGTATGTGGTCGATTTTAGTGAAGATCGTCTATTTTGTATAAAATTTACATTCACATGCGAGAAATCGTGACTACATTGTGTTCGACCTTTGTGTTGTAGTAGTAGTTTCATACAACTTCAGTTCTACTATTGTTTATTCTGCAATGAGGAAAAGTACTAGATCGATATGGTAATTATTCACGGCTTGTATTTTCAAGCGGTTTCGTTAGGATTAATGTTTTTTGGTCAAGTAATTTGTAAAACGATTTAATCAGCATTAAATCAAGGTTCTCAAATAAAATAAGTAATTATCCTGTACCTACTGTATTAACCCTATTTCCATTTTGCGTTAGGCATGCAATGATAGAAAGAAAGAGAGAAAAAACGTTTATTAGAGTCACATACAACATATAAACAAAGGAGTAGAAAAACAAACTAAATTACAATGAAATGAAACACCACACACGTTTACAATATTAGTTAAGAAGGACCGATTTTGACGGGCTCGGTGACTCAATTGGTAGTGAGTTAGTGACTGCTGCCTTCTGGAGCAAGGATCGTGGGTTCGATCCCCACCCTGGACAAACATTCGTGTGTTGAACATTAGTGTTTGTTCTGTGTCTGGGTGTTTATATTTAACTATATAAGTATTTGTGGTACCTTCGTTGTTCTGATACCCATAACACAAGTACTTACTTTGGGACCGGAGCAATGTATAAGATGATGTTGTCTGTTATTTATATATAATCATTTAGAAAGAAGTTTTAATTAATATGACCAATGATAGGTAAAATAGGTGTAAAAGCGTGTTCTATTAAGAATACTACAGTGCACGATATGCATTGGCATGCAAAAATAGTTGTTTCTCGGTAAGTGTGCAGCCGAGAACATGCCGTTGAGTACTTTGCTCGGCGTCAAAACGTAAATCTGTCTGGGGCACGATATTTATTTGTCGGCGCAGACGACGGTGCACACTCGAACAAAACTACTGCTTCCTTCATTACCATATCTACGAGTCGCAACTCTTGCAAAGTTATGCTAACATACAGAAGGTGCTCTCGTCGAAACTACATTAGACGATGCGAGGTATCGTAGTATATATGTAAAGGAGTTCTGTTTGAAGACACTTACTTAGGGTTAAATGTTGATTGCTCTTTGTAAAACACGTTGAGCGCCATGACGGTCACCGGTGACCGACAAACAATAGTTTTTCTATTGTGTCTAGTTTCTCGGCAGTCAAAGTATTAATACTTATAGGTATATAATGTTCCTAATATAAGTTAAATACGCCAAATCTTTACCTGGTGTATGACATTTAAGAAAAACATATAGCGAAATAATTGTTGATCTCGCATTTCGCGGTTATTGCAAATCCATATGACACGATTTTAAAGGGGGTAATGAATGTAGAGATTTTAACTATCACTTTGTTTTCGTCACATTTTCTCAATAAATTTTTCAGGTGCTAGATATAAAAATGACCACAGCTTTTTACTCGGTCAGAAGTGTTTCTAGTTGAATTTACGAGATACGAAATATAAAATACATCAGTAACAATACGAGTACTAGGATGACATGTTGTCAAAATAGTTCCCCACTCTATATGAATATTTTCTATTTACTATTACTTCTAACCGTAGATAATAATATTCACAACAAATGAAAATATTCTTCTGTACATCATTAGTCCATGGCTCTTAATATATCCGTCTCTTTCAATTCAACCGTTGGAAAGAGGGATGGCCGATTTATTTCGCCGATATAAACGATATGTTACGCGATATTCCCGCGTAAGTGGCCTCACTTTATATTAAGAAGACAGAAAGAGTAATGCGGCAGTAATGCCATTTCCTTCGATTTTCTGATTAATTAACGCGTTACAAATGCGAATGTGATAAATAAATCATACGTCGGGAGGGGATAAATCTTAATGAACACATGCTGTCTTCATACCTCTTGCAAACCGCGTCTAATTTTGCTTTAATAAATAGTTTTGTTGACTACATCCAATTTACTATTTGCATTTAAACTAGCTGAAATGTTAATTAGTTCTGAAAAGTCCTAATTTAGAATCTGGTAGGTACTATTAGGAAATGTACAGATGCCTCCCCAAATCGTGAACAGTTTCATCGCCAACTCAATGCTATTGCTGTTTAATTGTGAAAATAACACTACAGCTAAAACAATAGAATAATCTGTCCTGTCATATTTTGCTGCTCCTTTATTTCGAAGGTGCGGCGCGGGAGTGCCTAGCCCATAGCGTAAGTGCGGCAGCAGTATGTACATATGTATATGGAGAATTTCAAATAAATCATGTCTTGAAAGTTGCAAAAAATTGCATGCATTGATTTTTGTAAACTTTTATAGTAAACAGAATATAGGTCGCCTGCTCTTTAGCACATAGAAGAATTTCTTCGATTCACCACTCACAGTGTATAATCCCAGTATACTATGGTAAATAGATTAGATATTCTTTATTGCGAACAAAACAACTGACTTAAAACTTAGTATAACAGACATTTGTTGCACAATTTATCGCTATAAGCGATCTCTTCCAGACAACCTTAGGGTAGAGGATAGTTGAAAAATAAAGGTATAGACAAAAATATAAGTATGATATTACACAACACACCTAACGTTATCGGCACGCCCATGTCAGTTAATCAGTCGTTAAATTAGTCCCGAAATACTTTCCCGCGCGGCGACTAAATAAAATTAATGGGTGCCCTCGCTAACAATTTTCATGGCGGCAGTTAGCGGGTTGGTTGTCAGCGGCGATATTTCAAAGATAAGCAAACTTGTCTGAAAGCGTGTACGCATACGGTTGGTGGACCGTACAATGGTTGTCGTGCTATTAAAATGTAAGCAATTGCTTTCGTTGATGAAAATACTGATAGGTCGGTTAACAAATTTCCACTGCGGTGTTTAGGGGTTGTGTTGCCCGGCCAGAATATTTCAAATATAGCTGTGTATCCCACATACTATTTATTACGTTATTAGTACAATAGCGAATGAAACGCTTTTAGTGACCCTAATATAGATAGATTTACTTTATTGCACACCATTATAGTGTTTTTGCAACAGGCTTTATTGCTAAGATTTGCATTATTAGGCTTCGAATCCCACCCATGTTCATTCTAAGTAAATTTTAGTACTGTTTCAAGTTGTAGTTTACATAGCTAACTCTCTCTTTCTTATCGAAATACATTCTTACTAATGTTTTTACTACGTAGGTAATAATAACAAAAATGAAGCTAGGTATATGAAAAAAGAAGAAGGTATCCTAAAAAAGCCACACACTATTCAAATAGTGCGTTTCCATTGTCAGACACAATGCGAACGCTACCATTTGCAGTCTGTCGCGTTGATAAACGTCTCGCGCAAAGTTGCGTAGTGACGAGGAATTACGTCCGCCGGCAATACCAAGGCACCGGCAGTTAGCGAGCAGATCTAGCTGCAGCGAACAACTAACGATTCAACGGTATCACAGTGCCGAGACGACCACAGTAAGGTCAATTTATATTAACGCAGACTCGAAGCGTCATCTAAAACTGAAAATAACAAATACAACCTTAACTCCACAGCTTAACGCACGCGTTACTTCGGAGTTTTTATAAAGACATTTGCGCGTCTGCGTCGTACCAACGCGAATTTGTACTTTTTGGATTGGTGCGCGTTACGATGTGGAGCGAGGCTCAACTCACATTGGCGCAGAGTCGAAACGCATCGAAGCGAAGAAGGCAAATGTTCACCACTCTGGTCATAGGTCTACCCCAATGAAAATTGTCATTTAGGGACATTTTCCATAGTCGCCTCGCTTGGTAGGCAGGTGACCGTAGTAGATTTTATTTGTACCCAGGTAAATTCTGCAACCGTTTCCTGATATTATCTTAGTCGTCTTCTACGACACCAACGAGATGCGATGAAGTGGTCGTGTTCTAAATACGGAAACCACACGGACAGTTTGTCTCACTGCAATTCATTTTGTTGCAACTCGCTCCGCCCGCTCCTCCCCGGACTTTCCGGTTCCCACGGAACGCGAAGCGACAAACAATGAAAGCGTACATATACGGAATCCATCGAGCCGTTTCGACGGTTAAGAATCAAATGTTAAAACGCAAACGTTTGTAATTTTAACGTCTAAGGCATTTGCAATCCGTCGGTTCCCAGATGACGTTATAGGGTTGGCGTCCTTTTACAGAAGGTTTAGTATATTTAAGACCGCGACATCACTCGGTATAAATATGTACATGTATACGTATTCGTAAATAACAATTCTCATTTGATACGATTCTGTCATAGAGGCAAGAGAGTCCCCTGAGCGGTCCGAAGTGTCCAGACGGCAAAAGATATTTTTCCTCTTTCCTATAGTATGCGATCCTTTAAATAAAGTGTGAAAAAGCACTTCGTAGGCCAGCATAGCTGTGGTAACTGATTAGAAACTGAGATTTCCCGTCCGTAGTCACAGCGCCTATAGGAAGCCACAACACTGAGCCAATATAAAAAAGTACATATTGAATGTCATTCACTTTCTTTCTATCTTTTATGACAGCACAGAGATACCAGACGTAGGACCAACCAATTGTCATTTATAATATCACAGCTAATTTTCTGACTATAATCTCTTGATTTTGTCTTTCTTTCCAAGAAAACCAAGCAACGATTTGAGAACCTTTTGGTCTTACGGGGAGACTACCTCTAAGGTACCTATTAAAAACACGTAAACTATAGCAACGGGTTATCGTAATATATTTTTTATAATGGCAAGCATATGCTAGACGAGTCATCAGCTATTTACTGCTCTACAATTTTATTGATGGCTTCCCGGAAGCTACTGTTCACGCACGTTTTACAATAAGATTGGATTACTGTAGCTATCTAAAGGCATATTAAAGGTAAGTAAAATAGGCCCATCTGTTCTTCTAAGTATTCTTCATTTCAGCATTAATATATAAATATATAGTAATATACTATGTTTTCCGGAACTCAAATGTTTTTTCAGATCAAATTCTTTATTACACACAAAACAATTTACTTAAACCTATTTCTAATAGACATTTGATAACAATTTAGTAGCTAGTATACATGCTTTAAGATCTATTCCGATCTGATCTGTGTCAAATACGTAAAAGATTAAGCCGTACAACTATTACGCAACGGCCAGTCTCATCTAGGTTAAAGAAATCTAGAGAACAATCATCAAAGTTGTCTACTTTTGTATTGCCAATTGTATAACATTATATTGTTAGTAAAAATTTGTTCATAAGCATGGCGCTAGACGTAGTACGTAGACATGCTATGTGTTGACAACCCTAATAGTAAATTAAAGGACTCGAGCATCAATCATTATGGAAGCCATTATTGAAAGTTGATTGGCGTATTTTTAATAAAAGCCTACATTTGATATGCCTAGTAAGCGCACACACTACGATATCTGAACCTACCTCAAGTATTCGACGTGTAGCCTCTAACAATACGAGTTTACTATTATATACGCAAACACAGCAAAACAGAGAAAAAGAAACGAACAATATGTTTATTAAACCAAATTATGTGTAAAACTGACGTAATGCCATACTTCATTACGCAGAAAATTTTATGCAAATAAGGGATTTTCAAAGTTTAACGTGTTTATGTAGGTATATATCATTCTAAAACTTTTAACTGGTTTATCGAGAGCTATGTTTAAAAAGAACCAAAGTCTATTTATCAAAACAATTTAGCTTAACCGTCGATTCTAGCTGTGAATAAATGAAGTCTATTCTGACAAATATAAATAAATATTAAATAACGAAAAAGTCTTTTTTTAAATGTTAAGAACATTTAACATTGAAGCGTCATTTATTACTATAGAGAATAAAGAACATACCATGTGCACAATTAGTAATTTTGCATTAGAATAAATCATACCGGACAATATTTTGACCCAAATGCGCGACTAAGATAACATAAATCGCAAGAGTAATCAAATAAAAAGCACAAATATTAATTTGTTAGTACATGTAATTATCTATTTATTTTATAATACGCATATTTATTTAGCACTACACCAATAATTTAGTGACCTAGTTAAGTTATCTTTGTTAAATTAAATAATTTAATTGCCTTTTTAATTTTAGTTTTAAGTTATATGTTACGTTCATGTGTCGCTGTGCCCAGCCGACCTCCTGGTGTCTACGGAAGACCAGCGTCGAGGTATCTCACCAGGATGCCTCGGCTCATGCTGAGTGGACACCGTTTAGTGTCACGATGAAAATTGTTTTATCCCATTGCTCATGTAACCTGTATGTGACTCTAATAAACGTTTTTCTATTCTATTCTATTCTAAATAGACGTTGTTTCATTGACAACAATAGGATGCAAACGCCACCGAGGTACCAGGACGATAAATAGGCCGGGAGGTAACGGGACTCGACGCGAGCGCGGCGCGGTCCTCGACCCGACAGGAGCGGCGCCATAGTGACCGCCTTGACCTGAACCTATTACACTTGGCCTTTTGAACCTTATGCACTTACGATTAAGGTGGAACGAGGTGAAGAACAGTTCTGGGAGATCTGATGGTGGTATCCGTGTGACAAACAAGTCTGATGTGACGTCACCGCTAAATAATTTTGACGCCAACTGTCTAACAAATGTCACAAAACAGGTAAGTATTCGCACTATCTACTGGAAGTACATGCCGGTGACAAAGAGGAAGTATCCTTAGACTTGGTGCTCACGCAAAGCTATGACTATGAAGGTGACCAGGAAGATCTTGTTATCATCACCGAAAGTATCAGATCTATCGTCAGGGCAGCAGAAGATCATAAATTCAAAGTGCATGGTAACTTTGGTGTAGGGCTCAGTCCTACACCAAAGTTACCATGCACTTTGAATTTATGATCTTACGTGATCAGAAATCACTCTTCAAAGTAACGTACTGTCAACGCCATCTCTTGACGAGCCGGGGAACTAAGGCAAGGCGTTGCGAATTATTGCTAAGATATGAATTACCTAATAGGTAAATATAAGTAATTTACATAGAACTCTATACGAGAAGACAGAGTATGAACACATTTCATACTTGTCTCCTACAATACACATAACACGAGCTTAGCTATTTATATTCATTAAGTACAAACAATACAATACCAAACGAATTGATTTTATCGCACCCGTAGTAGATTACCTGTTTGGTAAACAGAATATTTAATGAATTGTATACCTGTTCGGTTGGAACAAGTTTAAGCTTCAAGGACAACTAAACTCGACACTAATGATTACAAGTTAGCGGTATTCGATGTAAACGTGTGTCAAATTGTTTGGCACACGCCGATCATTCCTTAGGTAATGGAGTTATGAAGCTAATGGCTCACGATGGGATTTTTTTCTTAAATAACTGAGAAATGATCGCCAGAGAAGCCTGTATTTGCCTGTTAAAGTTCGATTTTGTGGTAAATTAAAAAAAATGAATGAAGTAATAATACCATAGCGGGCCGTCAAACGGCCAATTCCCATAATAAAGTGGCATCAACCCTAACCTCGCACTAAAAAGTTTACATCCTCTTGCAATAACAATACCATAAACGTAACATCTAAGATGGCGTCACGCGACGCGGGTCGCGGACTCCGGTAAAGGTGTGTCCACAGTAGTCCGAGGATACATTTGACATAAGTGCTAAATTATTATCTGAGCACTGTAATTAAAAGGGAACTAAATATGCATTTGCTTTAAATTTTTCTGTCTACTTTACGATAAATATACAAAAAATTCCTTGATGCATAATTATTACGTTAAACTTCCGACTAAAAAGTTTACATCCTCTCGCAATACCAACTATACTACAATATGTCTGTAAGCCAATACTTTTCATATAAATGTCGTGGAGGTAAGGTAGGGAACTAGGCAAGTGAGTGTGGCTTAGAGCGAAAGCGAAAAAGGGGGTCAGATGTTTGCCTAAAATGGCAAACATCTCACCGGAGACCGGAGAGACACATGTCCAACGGTGCAAAGCGACGAATTAATATTCTTCAGTATCATTCACAGTTCCTGAGCGGACACGTGTACCCCAGTGTGGCCGAGTCGTAAATCACAAGCGGGTCAGATGTTTGCCTAAAATTGCGAATAACTGGAGAGGCCTATGTCCGACAGTGCAATGTGATGAATTAATATTCTTCAGCTTCATTCACAGTATCTAAGCGGACACGTGTACCCCAGTGTGGCCGAGTCGTAATGCACAAGCAGGTCAGATGTTTGCCGAAAATTGCGAATAACTGGAGAGGCCTATGTCCAACAGTGCAATGTGATGAATTAATATTCTTCAGCTTCATTCCCAGTATCTAAGTGGACACGTGTACCCCAGTGTGGCCGAGTCGTAAGATGTTTGCCTAAAATTGCGAATAACTGGAGAGGCCTATGTCCAACATGTGATGAATTTAATATTCTTCAGCTTCATTCCCAGTTTTTTAGCGGACACGTGTACCCCAGTGTGGCCGAGTCGTAACGCACAAGCGGGCCGCCCAATCGCGTAACGGTACCGCGGAGGCGACACTGCGCTGGCCGGATGCGTCGCACTCCGCACGTCACACGCGCGAGAGGCGCGAGCGACGGGCACGTATCGATAATCACGCACCATTTTGAAAAACATCTTTCCTTTTTTCTTTTAATAAAGACGACTTGGGAACCTTCAAGAAACGAGCGTATTCATATTTAAAAGGCCGGCAGCGACCCTAAACTCGGTTAGAGCTGCGGGTGTCCATGGGCGGTGTCGACTGCTTACCATCAGGCATCACACTTGCTCGTCTGCCGCATATCGCATAAAACAAAGCATATTTTTCAAAGTCAAACTCACGAACGCGAAGTCTATGTCGCTGCGGTGAAGAGGTTTAGTTTTAGAAGCTTAGTTAGTTATGTATTTAATTTAATATATAGCCTGAACTCATATTTGTAACACCCAGATGGTAACTAAGTCGTAACGCGTACTTTTTTTTATAGTCTCGACATATTGACTTCCCTACGCTCATGGAAAGCGAAAGAGAAGTCCAAGTCGCTGTTACAACAGACAAGTAACTGGTCAGTTCCCTATCAGTTGCCACCGCTCATGCCGGACCAACCGTACCCCTCACTAGCTCCGGACACCCTGCTCACCAGCAGACACACGACCCGGAGCACAGCCCGGAGGTCATTTGGCTGCGGGGTGGAGGTCCTTACCGGACGGGCGGCTCAAGTCGAGCGAAGATTCGCTATGCCCTCTCTTAAACCTGACACGCGACCGTACCTGAAACGCGACCGAAGTCACTTCACGGGTTAGTCGCTGAGTGTACGGTGATCGCAGCAAGGCGGGGATACCCTTACCAACTGAGGAGCTAAAATCTAAACAAGTCACTTAATCGACTCTTACGACACCCACGAGAAGAATTTCTAAGAAGTACAACAGATTATTATATCATAAACTCGTGGAACACTCGACAAGTATCAATATTTACTTAGTGTAATGTTACAGGTGCATTGGACTAAGAATAGCTTTGATGACGTTGCTCATAAATTGCCTAAGCTTGATATGTTCTTCAAAGAAACATAAGTCACCGCTTAGCTGATGATACGTCATGCGCTAAGTAAGGTGCAGTCTACAAATACCGTTGTTTACTACGATAAACAAGCTAACGAAGAACTATCTACAATCAATAATAATGTCTTTAAAACTCTTTCCTGTAAATGTTTTATTTTGTAAATAAAGAAGCAGTGATAATAAACCAAACGGCAAACTAATGAACGTTCTGTTTCATGTTTGCCACTTCTGCTATAAAGACCTAAAGTTTTTTATATTGCACGCTTTTCACGATGAGATTTCCGCTTCTCAAACCTATACATATACCTTTACATATTATGTAGTTCTAAGCATGGAAATCCTCAAAGATTTATTGCTTATTTTTTCACCAGTTGGTGAACATTTCTGATCACTCGGAGCCGAACGCCTCATCTGTTTCGGTATTCCTGCTCTCTTTCTTGGCACTTCTGAATACTACTTAAGGATAGAACCATAGAAAGTGCGATGTCGTGCTGTCAGATGCATCAACCCCAGCTCTCACACGACATCGTCAATCAACACTGCGCAACACCAACTGCACTGTATCGCCGTGTCTCTGCCGACACACGGCTTCCATCGGCGCAGGCGCCGCGCGGCGACTGATCGCTGCCCTTTCCTGCGCCGCTAATGTTCGTTACAATGCGCACTTCTAACAATCCGGCGACTTCCTTTGCAAGCCAATTGGCCAGTCTAGCCTTCGAGTGGATTAATGCACTGTTGAGACAATAACTGGATAGCGTTTGCTACCAATTGGGATGTGGGCATTAGACGCAAGATTATATTCGTGAGGTTACGTCTTTGTAAATTATTGCAAAATATACGATGTTATCATGATTCGACAGTTACTTAAAAGTATATCTAATCTATACCTACCCTAGTCTAGCCTTCAAGCGGACTTACGTACAGTTAAAACAAAACAATAACTGGAAATCCCCAATTTTAAAATTTCAAATGTCTTTATGGCAGTAGTAAATATACGCGTTTCATTACAATTAAAACTTAATTAATGGGACTCAAGAGCGACATTTATTATGTAGTACGTAATATACTCGTATTCGTACATACAGCTTGTCGTTTCGGTTATTTTGACTTTATAGCAGTTTTCAGTGCAGCGCTGCCAATCAACTGTTGCATACATATTAAAACCATTTCAGATGTCTTTCACATACTTATTTTTATGAAACTTTGAATTAATTATCTTTAAAGTGTCAAACTGACCCGCAAGTATCTCCGAAAACAAAGTTGTTTTAAAGATTTGGATGTGTTTGGCATCCACAGGGATCGGGGAAGCCCTAATTTTTTCGGTCATGTGATCGTTATAGTAGGGTATTAAATCATTAAATTCCCCAAAAAAAATTATAGACGTCACTACAACTGCTGTTTTAGTCCCCAATTGCAAATATCCCAAACATATCGGTATCAAACTTAGAACATTTATCAGTGCCGTTTCTTCGAGCAAAGTTCGTAAGCACCAAAACTACGTAACTCGAATCGTCCAAATTTGTCAAACAACACGAGTCAGATTTAATTTGTCAACGTTAAGGTCAGCGACCCCAATCACGAGGCCTAACGAGTCGGTCTTCTCTTTTGTTTGGCAAGACTATTAACCCCGGATTGGGTTACGAATATTAAGGAGTTCCTGAAAACGGCCAAGATTTATTTATCAGAGGTAAATCGTCTATATTTTCCATTATCACAATAGAAAGTTTCGATAGAGATTCGAGTTACAAGTATAGCTTGATATTTTTTTTTTTAATATACTTATTTGCTATTCTAACCTTACGTAAATCAATAAGAACACCAGTAAAAATGTACTCTTTAACATTGTAACACATTACATGTATCAAAGTATGATCAAAATCATTACCACTAAATTGCTAAATTTCGAGAACTGTTACAAAATGATAATATAAAATGTCGTTTAGTTTATCTAAAGAGTCTCTATATAAATCATCGTAAATACATCATATCTCACTAAAATGTGTAAAATACGGCACCAGGTTTTATAACCAGAATCACTAAAATTATTAGCAATAAAATGGCGGTCATATATCTAAGAGATCTTTTATACGTATAGGGTTGTCCACACGTAAATACAACCATTTAACGCATACTGAATTACCCTAGTAGCTAGGGTAAGGTCTGGTCCTAACCTTTTGCTCAGCCGAAAGCTCGGTGATGTTAACAAGACGATGGGGATCGTAGTCATTCAAAAAGAAATAATTGAACATAAAATGCGTGCCATGTGTTTTGTAAACTTTTTATTAATGATTTAAGGGTCAATATAGCATGACAAATAGCCATTGCAACAATGGTGGTGAAGCCGTCCGTCCGTCTAAACCGTCTATGAAGTAGGTAGTATGTAACCGCCTATGAAGTAAGTAGTTAAATAATTACAAAGGTGATATGGGTAAAATTCTACATTTTAGTCTAGTCTCTTTTTCGTTCTCACTGCAGCACAAAATCTTGATCTTGAAGGTTTCGCGAACATTCGAGAACGTTACTTAATGATATTAGAACCAATTGAAAAAGCTTACTTTCGAATTGAATCGTACCGAACTTTCGGATTTAGCTGGTTAAATCTTGTGTCGGAGCAAGCAGTCGTTGCTACTTGTCAGTTAATCCTAGTTTAAAAGTTTTCATTCCTGTTCGTACGCTCAGTGTGTAGTCAAACACGAGATAGCGTCCTTTAAAGATTTAATTATTCGTAAAGTACCGTCAACTAAAGAATAACTATAATACTACTAATAACTATAAAACTGAAGACACCTCAATATATAAAATATGGTGGCATCAACCGTTGCACTATTTCTCTAAGTTGATGAAATTGCGATTTAACCTTCACAATTCATTATACGTTGTCCTTCTACCCATCTATTAAAACCAGTACACATTTGTTGATTTTATAATGAAAAAAGCAACGTTAGTAAGGCCAACCCTGTACATCCTGACGGATCCCTAGTCGACAATATGGATCCAGTTGCTTTCTCTTCTAGCGTAGCGTCCAATTTTAGACGGAGTTTCAGTAATCCTTGAATTAGATTTCGTCTTTACAAGATTGCCATCAGACCTTGATAGTCCATTTGCATTACACGTCGTCCTTCTACCCAACTATAAAACCCGTTAACCATTATCAAGGGATTAAAATATAAAGCAACGTAACATCGCAAGGTCAACCCTGCAAACGCGACATACTGACACAGAAGTCGCCTAGACAATATGGTTCCGTTCCATTCGCCTGCGCAATAAATTAACGTCGCATTGAGCACTTGCGTAATGCAATCATCAAAACAACTCTACTACATATTATATTTCATTACAAACATACTTGTGGTAATGCAATCTGGGGCTAGTTGCTTGGAACGGTACTCTATGATCTCATGCAAACAGGCAGTGAGTGGACTTTATGATATTATTTAAATGAAGGCCGTATGTAGAGAAATTGTTGTACTTCCAATGAATTTAATTCTCAAATTGACGCTTTACTTTTAGACCATCGTAAATAAATAGTATCAGACAACACATTACATACAGTGTTTCGATCCTCAAGTAAGCTCAAGCACTTGTGTTAAGGGTATCAGAATAACGTAGCACAATTAATAGGCTCTCTGCCTTACCTAACACAAATAGGTTATCTCTCTCAAACCGTTGGCCACCCAATGCAGAGTGTAGGTCTTTTCTATGATCGCTCCATGGAATAGATGAGATAAGGTAGCTTCTTTTAAATTGCTTTTATTCACATTTTTACATTACTCTTTACATTTTTACATTCTTCATTACTTGACGATTCATAAGTGCTTGTTTTAAATCTGTGTGAATAAAGGTATTTCATCATTTTCATCTATCTCAGATGAGCCACCTACCAAATAAAATAAGCCATCTCGGGCCAATCGTTTCTATGATTTTTTCTTCTTTTTATTGTAAGTTTTAAGCTTGCATGAATATTATGAAATGTTTAGGAGTACTTAAGAGCTTCCTTCACGCCAAATGTTCGTGGTGATAATGATAAGTTCCTAGCGATAAACGAAGTCGTTTACAACAAAAAAGGTGCTGTTATCTAAAAAGAACATTTTATTTTTCTATGAACTTCACCTGAACACGACCACTACTAATCTCTTTAAAAGGCTTTAGTCCCGAAGTTCACTCAAGTGACTAAACCCTATCTGCCTGCGCAGGCCTGAATTATTTTTAGCCTCATCATCATTTCACGCATAGAAAGGACACTTTTTGCTATAAAATAGTGAACCTTTTTGCTATAAAAAAGTTAGTTTTGACAGAATTATTTTAGCCTTAGGTAATACAAGATGTAGCATAACATAATATTAGATTTAAAACTCTAAACTAATCCCAGTTACTGATACTAATTTCTCAGGGGCCGGCAACGCACCTATGACGCTCTTGGAGTTGAGGTGTCCATGGACTAAAGTGATCACGTCTAGATGACATTCAGCCTAGCAAGTACATTCTGTCTGACGTAAAAAAGGCTTTAATGTTATTATCAACACTTTCCAGTGGCTTCTTTCGTTCGTGGCAGTATTTCACAAATTCACTTCACGTTTAATACGTGCATTATATCGCATTATTTGGAATTGCTTTAAATATCAAAAATTGACTAAAAAAATATGCGTGTATTTATAATGTTACAGATCGTCAACTGGTCCGGGATCATAGATAGAGAAAAATGGTTTCTTGTTGTGTCAGAGGCCAAGATCCGCTACGGGGGTCGTCGGAGTAAGTGAGTATTTATATTGTTGTGGCTGGCACCAACTGGATGAGTGTCGCTGCTGCTCATCGACCAGATTGGTGCGTCTTGCAGCAGTGGATTGCTGCAGGTTGATGATAATAATGTAAGGGATGTAAGGGAGCGGCCTATCATCTTTTCGCTCCAAGCCAACCTCACCTGCCCGTGGTGCATCCTGCCGAATAACAAACGAGGCGCTGGCAACCGACTGGTGGCGGTATAACCATCACAATTGAAGGCGTAGCTAAATACTAAAGACCGGTGACGGGCAGCAGCGTCACCGGAGCAAGAAGCTACGCCCTGCGATCGCCAACCCGCCTGCCCAGCGTGGCGATTATGGGTATATCCTCCAGATGTTTGCTCTAAGTGGCGAACAACTGGAGAGGCCTATGTCCAGCAGTGGACTGTAATAGGCTGATGATGATGATGATGATGATAATAATAACCGAAATATAAAATATCACATTCCTCACTTCAAGGATTAATTTTGAGACAAAAAAATTGCCCGTCTTTTCCAAAGGTCCTTTAGTACATTTTGCGTCGCACAATTCATCAAAATTGGATCAACGGTTTAGGCGTGAAACGTAGCAGACGGAGAGAGTTAAACTCTCATTTATAATATTAGTATACATAGAACATGGATCATAGTGGAGACCATTAGACTTAAGCAACAGCCAAATCGAATATAAACAACTTCAATTTACTTCGCAGACTTTATTAAGATATACTTTTATACCCTATTAATCTAGCGCTTTATTATTGTTGTTTGTTTGTTGTTTGTCTATTATGTTTACTTAACACCGGTGACCGTCAGTAAATACTTTTTCTATTGTGTCTGGTTTTAGGGCAGTCAACTTCGTCATCGAAAATGCTACCTAAATCGTACTAAACTAATTTCCTACATACCTAGGTATCTAAACATTTTATCAGTAAAAGTTGTAAGCATGTTCTCTTGATGATGTCGAACCTAACTAAATTAAATAGATAACTGTATTATTATAATTAACCTTGGCTTTCAATTTGAAATAGTTTACCAAGTTTGTTTTGTAGTAAAAAAAAAACAGAAATTTATTACATCGCTTCATACAAAGAGTACCTACGAATGCTAAATGCACACTCGAACTTACGTACTGATGTATCGATTGAGTGCGTACATTACCTTATCAATAAAACGTCAATTTGTGTTCGGTAGTGAGCAATATGCCAGCCGATATTATCAATTGAGCACAGTTATATCCGAATTTCGTAGCACAATGATTAATGGACGGAGATAAATCTTTAATTTCCTTTTTGAAGTAAATTGTTGCTGTCATTATTCATGAAATGTTATTAACAACACTATTATAATGACATATCTATTTTATCAGATTCTGTTCAATTGCACTCACGTGACATATAGGTAAACCATAAGAACGACGTTATTGGAAGAACAAACACATTTAAATAACTTCTGGGTATGTCACTAACATTATGAGAACATGTTTATCAGGATACCGAGGAGAGATGGCAATGGCTCCAATGTAATAAGCTAGGCCTGTCGTATTTTAGATGGCCATAGGAGACCCTAGGGTCCGAAGCAAAAGCTACAGACATTAGGATGACGATACTAGCAAACCAGGCAATGTCTCTGCTATCATAGCTTAAATGATGACTTGAGATATTTGAGTTATTATATATGGTTAACAGGTCGATTGAAATAACCGTAGGCCTTAATTCTCAATGCGTATACGTTGTGATATCCAACAATAACAAAGCTTTCCGATTAACATCCACATGTACACCTAACGCCATCTATTAGCCGTCGTCAGAACTAAACGTAGCCACAAGTCCGCTGACTCGTCGGTAGCAAAATCCAACTCGGATTGTACGTGGGAGCACCGCAACAAATGAGTAAACATTTGTCTACGGCCGAACGGCTAATGCTAGACTGGGCGACGTCTAGCCCAGGATTAGGCAGATTAATAACTACTCTAATTACTCCCGCTGTTATTTACACGGGCGGTAAACATTTTTCTGATGCAGCCGGTTAAGTGTGGATTAATCTTCGTTACGTTTAATAGTTGTAGTGACTTCATGGGGAAAACTGCGATTTAAATAACACTGAGTACTTAAACGCAGACGAAACCTTATTACTACTTACTACAATATACTTATCGTTTGTTTCCAATTGGGTATTTGACATAAGTAGTCAATAGTAGGTTTTACAAATTTGGGAAAGTGGACACAGTGAATTTTTTAATCAATTTCGTAATAAATAGGTACCTTAGATTTAAAATTTCGCTAAAACCGATAAAAATTCAGGCCGTGAACGGACAGAACAATCGTAGCTATAGCTCGATTCGTCTTTATAGGTTTACTTATTTGTGTTTTTAGGATATTGGACTAACGAACTCTGCCAAAGAACTGGATGACACTATAAAAGTATCTACGTAATACACCAAAGGTACGTTAAATTCTCCCGAATCCGAAATAGACATTGCAACGCTTAATTTTTTCTATGGAAAAGTCATCCCGAGTCCTATATATACAGAAGAGTTAGCTGTAATATAGTACATAATTGGATTCAATGTAAACCCGACCAGCATAAATCTGTGTGATATCGATATTCACTCGGCAACTTCGAGTGTACTCTTGTATTACTTAGAAGCTCGCAACGAGCATAGATCTCGATATAAATCGTCGCTCCGCAGCCAGCCAGTGAGCCTTTCTTGGAAACTTGTGAGAATGTGTTTTTTTTTTTTAATATTAATCTCGGAACTTTCGACCCGGAATGTTTGGCGACGAGAAATTTTTGAAAGCAACTCCGTATAATAATTGTGTTTTATGATAACGTAATACTGTAATAAAGATCTACGATGCTTTCTTAGAAATGGACAGGAATATTTAGGCCATTATATTTTTAGATGCAGAATATTCTAAGCCAAAAGAGGTCACAATTTAACTAGGCTTGATTATCATCAGTCCTTTTGATGCCGCTGCTAAAAATGGGCACCGATTAGTACTTCAGCTTAATTTTAAGGGTTTGTAACATAAATAATTGTAAGGACGGAGTCTTAAGTGAATATTTCCTGCTTTCCTACCATCTTTAGGCAGAGTGCCTTCCATTTTGAGGACAGTGTGTGTGTGCCACACAGTGGTACCTACATACGGTTCCTCCAATCCTCCGAGGAGGAGGATGCGTAAAAGCATCTTATTCCGGAAAAAAAATAATGTAAAATTAAAAAGACGTCGTTCTTGCTTCAGAATAATTCAGGTATTATATGACAAATAACCAATATATTAATCCACATAATTTTCACAAACCATTATTTAACCAAACTTCACCCACACATTCAGAGCAAACCCAGTTTAATTTACAACCAAAATACCCAGTGCTCTCGCATCCAAAGTGTCTCAACATTAATATTGAACGAATTCCTTGGAAATGGCCGAGTTCTCATGGGAACAAGACAAGACTTGTTTGACCAATTGAGAATACCAAACGTTGCACCTATCTGTCGATATTTATGACCATAGTGTGATAAATAGCAACGGTAGACAATAAGTTAACAATGTTATTAATTTAGAATCGTGCATTCCCGTTACGAAACTATCCAGCCAAGAAACGCCAAAAGCAAGCTGTATCAATTACTTATTTAGGGGAATAATAATAATTGTTATGTAATATAGTATTCTACTGAGTGAAGATTTACTTTTTTCCACGATGGTAGCAAAAGGGCTGTCGGTAACAGCCTGATTGTAAGCGTTAGGGCTAGGAACATATATAGCATAACACGCGCTTTGTCGACCGTTTATTTATAAACAGATGCACTTTTAACTTGAAATTCCTCATACTGTTCTATATTCCTATGAGCAAACCTCGCCGGCTATTTCAGTGACGTAAGGAAACCAATAAAAGCGAGTTACTTAACTCCACCCGAATGATAAAACAAGTAGGTATGTATAAAACTTCTGAACACATTTCACTGCAATTTCAAAATGCGAAATATTACCATTATACTTGGATTGGCGGCAACAATCCAACAAGCGTGGGTGATTGCGTGGGTCGCGGTTGTACGAACGTACCAGTTCCACAATAATAAGCTAGTCTATGGATGAATGGGTGACGTCCAGAGCGAAACTACTTTTATTTACTCTATTCACGTGGAATCATGAATGTGTCAAAACGGTACCAACAACTAAATAGCTTCTAATTTTTTTATGTTAGTGGCTCGACATAATGGCTTACCTACGCCTGATGGAAAGCGAAAGAGAAGCCCAAGTCGCTGTGACAACGGGCAAGTAACTAGTCAGTTACCTGTCAGTTGCCACCGCTATGCCGGCCCAACCCTAACCCCCCACGAGCTCCGGAAACCCTACTCACCGGCAGAAACACGACCCGCAGGTCATTTGGCTGCGGTATTCTATAGGGTGGAGGTCCTTCCCCGAATTTTACCTGAACACTGCCATATTAGTACTTGTTCAAGGCTAGAGTGAATTAGGTACTGTCTAGCTTACGCCCTGTAGTCTCAGCACTTTATAAGCACTTAGTTTAATTCAATAATTTCAGGTAAGTGCATTGATGTAGTTATAGTACCTAACATTATAAAATCACAAAGAAATCCGTTCTTCAACTTCCTTAAACAAGTTTAAGAGTTAAAGTTAGAAGCATAACTTTTTCTAGTTAGAGCTTAAGGAAAGTTGCTGGTTTTATACGGGTAAAGTCGACGTTAATTGACAAATAAAATATTTTCTTTACAGCCAATGTCAAACTGATAAGTATAATGGTGGTTATCTTGTAGATAAGAACTCGGCGACTGATTCATTAAAAGTAGCGTTATTGATTTTTATCTCATCTCACTTGCGCAAAATCTACTAAATAATATAATTTCTTAAAGCGCCCTGGGGCCCTTTGAACTAAGTTACTTTCGAGGCATTGATAAATGAAATGGACAGAGCTCACAGTGCTTATCATAGAAATGATAAAGATTATTGTACTTTTGACGACACTGCGCCCAAATTCAACACAATTCATTAATAGATTTATGGCACAACCACTATACACATACTAATATGATTATATAAGCATTTACTCATACTTGTGATATTCTTAGTTCTTTCTCTGGATTTTCATAGCATCAGTAGAAGCTACTTTCTTCCAGAACAGATTAAAAAACCTTTATTAAAGTTTCGTTTTCAACACCCTTTTAATGTCAGGTATAACGGAATGTGATTAAATAGATTCAGCAGGTATCTCTATAATTAGAATACGGTCCAACATAACTCATCCCCAGAGGCCTGTCAACGATACATTCAGTGCCTAACTCTGCTACAGAAGCGTACAAATTGAGTGCAAAAACATTTCCATCGCGTAACATGTTCTATTTGCGAGTTGCGTGCACAATACACATGTGAATTTGATGTGTTCCCATATACGTTAGGTGGTTATTTGCGATGGTTCCGTTGTACTCAGCGCATGAGTCGCGTGGGCGCCTTTCATCCCCATGCTCATATAAGTGGCTCGTAAGATTATATCAGCGTTTTCATAGGCGCACTAAACGCCGCGTGGGTGGTTTAGTGAATGTACGTTGTCGTTACCAGATGTCTTTTGAACTTGATTTTGTATAAATCTAAGTTCATAGCCCATCTCTATCGTATGAACTATACCACCTCACCCTTTCTATCTTACTATTCCCTATCCAAAGGTTGTTTGGAAGAGATCTCTTATAGCGATATGACCGCCTAAATTGTACAACAATTGTATACTTTGTCTAGTTCTTAATCATGTTTTTAATGCAATAAAGAGTATGTATCAATCTATCTAAACTTTCATTCTCTGTAAATCTAGATTCTTAACAAACTATCTGTCATCATCATCATCAGCCTATTGCAGTCCAGTGCTGGATAGGCGTGTCCAGTTACTCGCCACTTTGAGCAAACACTAGGAGGCTTTATTCATAATCGCCACGCTGGGCAGGCGGATTGGCGATCGCAGGGCGTAGCTTCTCGCTCCAGTGAAGCTGCTGCCCCGTTATCGCCCTGTGATTTTTATCTACATCTTCAATCGTGATAATTATACCGCCACCAGTCGGTAAACTATAGATCTGTGTATCAAATTGATGGCGAATATTGCTTCGTTCCTTTTAAACACCATTTACTATTACCTAGACTATTACTTATTTCTAACATTACATAGCAATTAAATCATTGAACGCCCTAGCTGTGGCATTTCACGCCAAGTCGCATCATCTATTATTCAATTCAGTACGACCGGTAGTTAAAATAAGTATCTAGTTACCAACCGGGGATTATTTATTCAGCTATGAAAATGCACTTGTACACGAAACTTGGACTGTACGTTTAGCGATCCGGCCTACACTGGGCGATATTCAAGGGGGTGGGGGAGACAATCTACACACCAACTCCGCCTCGCCCGGCGACTAATTTCCGACTGAATAGTGTACGGAATCCAGTTTTAATAGTATTTTCATATTTCATTGGGCAAATACGGCTCTGACGGTCCAAGAAGATGGCTATGACCGCAATCTAGAATTTGTACCTTGCGCTTAAACTTGGTCAGGTTGTTTGAACACTTTTAACTTAACTTTTAATAAGTTAGCGCTCTCCCAAACTGATCTCCCTTTTCTTTAAGCACAAAGCAAAAGCATGACTTGGAAGTTTACCTTCTGTACGTAAAGCAAAGTCGCCGTGACCGCTTATTCAAAACCGTAAAGTTATTCGGTAAATAAACGACAACAGATCAAGTTCTGATCGGTTGTTTAAAGCGATTACTTATTTATTATAGTAAAGGGTGCCACCGACGCGGATAAAAAACATAAAATAAAATGCTTTTACTGTAGTAAAGTACAAATTAAGAGCAAGCGTCTACTAGAATGGCGACGGTGGAATAAACTCCTCTAGGAAGACCCAAGATGCGTTGGGACGATGACATAAAGGGTCAGCGTGGCAAAAGTGGCTGCAGGTCACCCAAAACTGGGAGGAGTGGAAGCATTTGAAAGAGGCCTACACCCGAAGGGTTGAGAAGGGCTGAGGAGAGAGAGATAGAGACTGTAAGTATAGTGCATGACGGCAATAGGGTGGCTCCAAGCTCAAGCCACGCTCACCTGCCCGTCGTGCTTTCTGCCGAATAACAAACAAGGCTCTAGTAACCGACTGATGGCGGTATAACCATCACGAATATAGGCGCAGCTAAATACCAATGGCCGATGACGGGCAGCGGCGCGGCGTCACCGGAGCGAGGAGCTACGCTTTGATCTCTCAACTCGTCTGCACAGCGTGGCGATTATGGGTACCTCCAGATGTTTGCCCAAACCGGAGAGGCCTGTGTCCAGTGAACTGCGAGCGGCTGATGCTGGTAGTAAGTATACTCGTAGTATACGAGTATGAAGGCAACGGCATGCGTAAACATCTGATAGTACATCTAGTCGTATAGCACACGCACAGATGATGTCGGTCAATACGTGTAAGAGTAATCAACGACCGGCTAATGTCCCCGCCTTACCCTTTCATTATGTAAGCCTGGGGCGGCATTACCTAACCAATTTTACGTGCGCCATAAAACGTACCAGCATCACGCTACTCACAATTTAAGCGTGGTCTTCATTCATAAATTAATGTTTTGACATCTAAGGGGAGTCCGGGAAACGCTTATTGGTAGACCGGTGTCATAGACCTATCTTTATATACCGTCTTGATGTATCGATAGAGCAAAATTTTAGGTCTATCTATCTCTATCTCTCCTTTATCATGATCATTTATCTACCAATTCCTTGTTAATTTGTTTTATTTTTCTAAATGGGGCTTTGACAGACAAGGGGGGAGCAGAAAGTTCGTTAAGAAACACAGCAAATTTATAAAAAGCAAAGGTCACACCTAATAATTCACCCACCTACTAAAATCTTAAACCTACTTATCCATGAAGCTGAAAGGTAGGAAGGTAACTTATACGCCGAGACGTCAGGCGAAATTATGTGGGTCTAAGCTATTCCCATGGGGACACAGTCGCAAGCGGAAACTAGTACAAGAGTTCGGGACTACATTGATGAAATAGTTATATGCATGTTCTAAGTACCTATGGTACGTTTACATTGAAACCTCAAATAGGGTATTTAACAAAAAAAAGAGTAACTATATTTACGTTTCAAACGATCCCACGTCAGTTTCCGACTCGTAAAAACTGTAAAGTGAGGAGTTACGATCCGTTAACACAGACTTGACACGAATTTCGGCCACGAAACTATGAGAGGGATAGTAAAAACTAAATTAGTTCCATGTTCTTATTCCCCGTCTGAGGTCTGATATTGCTGCATCAGTGCACATATTAATCATTGGCATTGTTTAGGTAGCATGTTTGAAGCTACGTAGACTTTTAGCAAAAATCATGATGTCATTATCTTGTGACATTATTTTTCTTACAACTACACAAAAGTCTTTTATATATGTGGTTTTACTCTTAAAGTCTCATACCAATCAAGCATTGATCTTGAAAAAACATACCTGAAACAGAAAAGAACAAACCATTAAATTTAAAAAAAAAGTTTACTAATTGGTATTGATCTACGGAATGTGAAAAATCCATCCACCTACGAAATGTGGAAAACTTTGTGTTTTGGGAACAAAGAACATAGTCACAACTGTTTTTATGTGAAACGAGAAATAATTACTCTAGAAAGCACATAGTTAGGTTCCGGACTGGAACCACCTTTCACATATTGGATGATAGAAAATGTATAGCGCTTGACACCAACTCGTCCGATGTTTGGCCTACGATGAAGCGAACAAAAACCGACGTTACTCTCGCCTTGAAAACCTGAAGATTATATCTATCGGGAAACAAGCACCCTGGTAAAGAGTTCCTGAAATGAGTTGCGAGCCAAATGTGCAAGTCATAGGCCGCGTCTCCAGTAGGCAAACTGTTTGCCGCCGACTGAGTTAGCAGCGTATCGGTTTAGTATGCCCTTCCATGTACTTGAAATGGAACGTCCACAGTTTGCTAGTTTTTGTAGTCGGCGCGCGTAACGCTGCAAATTGCGTAGATTGAGCGCAAGACAGGCACTGTGAACACTCCATTTCAAGAATATGGAAGGGCATACTAAACCAATTCGCCGTTAACTCAGTCGGCGGCAAACAGTTTGGCTACTGGGGGACACGGCCATAGTTTGCACTACGACATTTGCACATTTGGACAAAATACATTTTTATTTCATAGAAACAGGGGACTCTACTACCTAGTCATAATGGGTCTTGGTTTTTTAATCATAACAACTGTCGTCATGTGTAGCAGGTGGGCATAGCAGTGCCAGATTATAAATTGCCGAATTATAATGTCATAGCTTACATCAGGTGCGCAATTTTCTATTCCATTTTGAACATAATAAAAAGACGTGAATTTATCAAGGGCTCGATTCCAATTTACAAACGGTTATAATTTTAAGGTGAAAGCTGACGTTTTATCGCATTTTCATCGTCTTCAGTTCGTACCAACCGGTGATAAGTCCCTTTCGAGCGGCCTTGCCGGTTTGACCTTTTTGTTTTAGCTAGCTACCAGTAGATGGGTAAATTATGCACTCTGATAGTAAGCCATTAGTCGGATTAATTGTTGAAATGCTTAAACGATTTATTAACTACTATAGCTGTTAATTACTGCTTGCACTGCTTTTGACTGCTTTTTTAAAGTTCAATAAAATGGTAAATAAAAGATGAAGTTAATGGTATCTTATAATATGACTGGATATAAACGTATAAATGTTATCTGAACATTCGTAGATAGTTTGTAAGACATCGTAATATGTATTTGAATGTGTATTATTTAAAATGTGTCTTTAGGTTAATTATGTTCGAGCGTGCATTAACGATGTGACATTCTTGCCTAGCCGTAGCTGTTTTAAATAGTGCGGTAGGTAATATTTTAACGTTTAGTTTTGCATGTATACCGCCAACTTCTGACACTTGGCTCTTTATAAGAATCTTTATCGTCACCGAATCTGATATGGTAGTATTTTGTGGGAAAATCAGAAGAAAAGGTAAGTAAATCGTTTAGGTCTTTCTAATTATTTTTCCTTTTAAAACGGTAATTTTAGAAGGTCATATCACAGCTATTTTCCATCCTTGAAAATTGTGAATGGTTACGTGTAGCAAAGATCTTGTCTCGTTCAAACCGAGCGGCCTAACTTAATTACATTTTTTATAAAGCGTTCAAAGTCGACAACAATAAAATCACATAAGCTTGAAGTTTAATGGTGATTTAGCATTTTTGTAGGACACAATAGCAGTTGACCAGTGCACTAATGCCCGACGGGCAGTAAGTAGCGTACAGTCGAGTACATTAATGTCATTAGTCTGAGCGGAGGTGGCAGACTGCGCTGGCTCAGGGTTGCCAACGCATTTCGCATCGTCCCATATTTATTTACATTACCCATATTATGAAAGACGTATCATGGGCTACTGATAATGGATTCCAATTACGTTATTACCTATATAGGCCAATCAATCTTGGTTTTCAGAGTTTGGGATCCTATTGAGAGTATTGAGACTCAAATCTAACTCATCGGTGTGTACTGTGTACCTGAGTTTAATGTCATCATCGTCATCAGCCTATTGTAGACCACTGCTGGACAAAGACTTCTCCAGTTGTTCGCCACTTAAGTCAACCACAATAGCAGTTGACCATCTGGAGGATATACTGGAGGATATCTGGAGGATATACCCATAATCGCCATCCTGGGCAGGCGGGTTGGCGATCGCCAAAAGCCGCGGTCTCAGTTTGTTTTCATTCCTAAACTAATTTCATCATTTAACTACGGACTCATAAAAGAAAATAATACTTTTTATTTGAATAACTAATTTAATTTCAAGAATCAACTAGTAAAACAACTGGTTAATTTCCAGTGAAGTGTCAAGCAAGTTAAGCAAATTAATGTCTCACACAACACAATAATCCGCAGTTTAATTATCTCCACGTGAAGTAGTTGAGTATTAATGTTAATTATCATCTCACTTGAACATAACTTAATCCTCTTGAGTTGAAAATGTCAACCCTATTCGGTTCACACGTGGGCGTCAGTTACCGAGCCTTCGTGCAACCTTTGACTTTAAAATGTTAACTGGCCCACTGCTTAATTGAAAACATAGGTAGTTATTAGACCCATAGACTGACCCATCTTCCCACTAACTATTTGACATTAGGGGTTTAGTTGTACCGAAATATCAAAGCCCGCACTGACCAATAGCAGTTTTTAACTTAATCCGGGGCCCTGTATCCTTTAGCAGGATTAAACAAAACAATCTCGAAACTTCCAATTCACTCAATTTCACAATCAACAAACTCTCTGAACCACTAAACTTAAAAAAAAAAAAAACTTAATCCGGGGTAGAAACCTCTATTTAGGGGACATTATACCCGTGTTACTGTACCGTTTACAATGAGTCACAACCATGACAGCTCGTAGTGTGAATAGGCTATTACGGCTAAAAATTGTAATCAGTCCGTCTTCTAGCTTATTCAAAAATAAAGGACACTTATTTTTTTATTTGTAAATTAGACTAAAAATTACAAAGTTATAGCCCGTTGAAATCACGCGTGACGTCACTCGGTGAGGCATTTTTACGGGAGCGAGTGACGTCAAAGACTCCCACTCCTAACTTTTGATGTCTTGTATCTTTGCTATTGTTTATTTGAATGAAAAAAAGGAAAAGTACGTGTCTTTTATTTTTGAATAAGCTAAAAGACGGACTAATTACAATTTTTAGCCATAATAGCCTATTGTCCGTGTGATTTCCAGGTTTAGAATAGAACCACTCCATCTCATCCCGTGGGTCGATACCCACGACGAAGAAGAAGACGAATAAGGGAATATCAGGAAACGGGCAGCAGCGCACACCCTGACCTGGCTACAAATAAAACTTACTGCGGTTACCAACCCTCCTGCCAGTAGTGATTAAGGCAAATCCCCCAAATGACATTTGCTATTCGGAGAGGCCTATGTTGACATTTTCAGGCTAATAAAGATGATGATGAGTATATTAAATCTTTTTAAAACGAATGTAGACATGTTTATTCTAGAATAATACAATGACCATTTTATTTAATCCGTAGTTTTCCTCAATAATCGCAATTGTAACAGAGCATCGCATTTGCATAGCTACACGGTCGTGGTGACGCATCAATCAAAGTAATACGTGACACTACTGGAATCAGTTGCAATATGACGTTTTTGTATAATTCATTTGCCCTATATAATACAAATAGATTACTACTACAATGTTAATTCGACTGTGAACCCATTCGTCAAAGATAAATACTTGTTAAACCTATTGCGGTCACTAACCCACCTGCTAAGCGTATTGACTTAGGCAAATCCCCCAAAATGACATGTCATTTGAGGAAGCGTATGACCACATTTTAAAACGTTTAATTATGGGTATTTCGCGTATTTTAGTTATCCTAATCTAACAAACTACAGGTATTAAATTCCGACATCTGTAGTTAATCAAATTAACGTTTGTTAGCAATAAAGGATACACAACTTTACTACCAAAGTGAAACAAGAACTTAAGGCGAAGGGTTAAAAGTGAAGTCATTAAAATGTATCGACTTGAAAATGAACTCTAATCAAGATCTCATTTGCATGAGCCTAAAAAAATATTGACAACAGCCGGAATGAATCTAAATCGTGATTTTAATAACAATTATATTTTCAATTAACCGCTGTGTTCACCTTTAAAGGCCATTCGGGTGGGAGGGAGGGGGGATGGCCCTCCCGGCCCCGGCTCCGAGGAAGACCCGCGTCAATTTGTTATAACTTACTCACAAACTTGACTCCAATTGGAAATACGTTAGGATAACGAATTTGATCTTTATCTCGCTAACTGGTGGGTCCTGAACTTAGACTGAAGGTGTTTAAAGCTTTCAACTTAATAAAATGGTCCATGATAACTTTTTGAGTGAATAAGGCAATTGCTTCTGATCTCTACGGATTTATGGCGCTTCCGGAAATTATCTTTTAGTCCTTATTGATTGGTGCAAACGGCATATTCTTATTTCTCTTGTTATTTACTGTTTGCTGCCTACTGTACCCATTTTAATCCATTGTCAATGTCGCAAATGCCACATCACAGTATGATTACTTGAATTGGCTATTTAATTTACCTAATATAGTTATCGTTGGGAGAATGGGAGAGGAGCGTGCAGTGAAGCAAGCTGACCATATGGTCGACGCCCTGTATGACGTCCTAGATACCGATGGAGTGATGAGATGAAGAAGGACTTGTGCTGGAGATGGCGTACGTACGACAGATAGTAGTGGAATGAGCTCCCCGCCGAGGCTCTATCCCGAGACTACAGTATGGTCCTTCAAAAAGGTTGTGAAGAGGTTTTTGAAGGGTCGGCAACGCACGTGTGATACCCCTGGTGTTGCGGGTGTCCATAGGCTGGGGTAACCGCTTAGCATAAGGCGGGCCGGAAGCTTGTTTAGTGCTAGTTTAGCTACCATAGTGGTATAAAAAAGAGTCAATAGTTTGAGACCACATCTCAAACTATTAAAATTGTTAAGTACTTAATGATGACCATGATTAGAGTATCAAGAATAGAGCAGACTCAAGCAATTCGTATGTTTCATCATTAATTAGCACTGGTGTTTATATTGGGCAGTGCATGGGGTCAACTTTTTAAAGTAGAGATTTCATTCACTATGACATATCTACATTAGCATCAAGATAAAATTTTGTAAACGATGATCAAAGACGAGAGAGAGAGATTAAAATATCTGTTACTGAATGAACTGTGTTTGGACAACACTTACCTATACGAGTATATTTTGACCAATGAGTCACGTTATTAATGTTTTGGCATCACAAAAACAAATTCCTTTGTCTGGCCATAACCTAAGACCAAAAAGTTGACAAAACTAGCGTATAAAGCATGAATATTGAATATTGCCCAACCGGTTACTGAAAGAGTTCACAACTCCAACTGTCCAAGGCAGTTCTTTAATTTGACTACCAAATCGAGGGTCATTGACAGGCTCAAATTCAAAAACATGTATGTGTAGGTACATTCTAAATGGAGACACCGTGCTTCCGTAATAATAAAAAAACTACAAACCGTTTCGTATACACCGTTCATACACAGTCACGAGTATTCGTAAAAATCCTAATGCATTCGAAATGTTGTACCAGAATCCGTTTCAGGCAGAGTGACTTGAATAAGAATGAGGTCAAATTGGATCGGGAAAGATAAATTCTACTTTAGGTAGATATAATCCTATAATCTAAAACCATGCTCACTTTTTTATTTGGAATGTTTGAAAAAAGGAACAGTTTTAAGTATTACAATAATTATCGCTTCCTACATTTACAGACTAAACGCGACTCGACAACCGTTCTATTTCTGTAAACTACGTACCTATCTGTAATAATTACTTTGACTAATTAACAGCCTTTATTTACCGCCTATCTGAATGTACAATGCTTAATTAAAAAGCATCAGACATTCCAACGACATCGAATCGGACTAAAATACGGCGCTCTAATATGTCTGTCAGTCTGCGAATCCAAAGACATGGCAACAAAAAAATAATCACCGATTCCGAAGTATGGCAGAAATTTGCGCCGACACGCACGCCCAAGTGAGCGGCCCCTTTATTTGACAGCAAATTAATAATCACCAACGAGACCGAAACGGCATAAATGGTATCCGAGCCGTTCGAACATCGCCTCTATAACGTGATCGATAAAGTCCAACGCAAATATTTGCAGTCAAGTCGATCTTCTTATTCAATTTTAATCCTTACGCCTTAAAACATTAAAGCGTAAATCGAGCACCGGAACGGAGCTAATAGGATGTAATTTATCCGGGTTAAAGCGCTACGTTGCCGCTCCGGGTGTTGTGTGACGGAGACGACCGCGGTTTGTTTCTTGGGTGAGAGGAAGACGAAAGTGTTTTTGTTGTTGCGTATGGTAGTCATTAGTGGCCGGGCCGGCAGCTCGCGGGCGCGCCACCGTCGCGTCGCCGTGTTATGGACGAGAGGTGCGATCGCAAACGTCGTAAGCGGCGTTTGTCCATTAATTTAGAAGACGTGCAACTCTCATTGCTCCCCTTCAGTAAATAGCTCTCGGCCTGATTCATTCTCTCCGAACAACGATACGATCGACGTTTTGACAGCAATGTACACAATTACGGCGTTTAATTAGCAATTAACGCACTATTGATTGAACTAATTACGATTTTGCCGCATTATTCGTATATGGCAATAAAAGCTACCATTTAACACCCGTTTATTTTCACCATCATTGGCTATTTCCAAAATTTCCGCCGGCTTTTCAGCAAGATTGATTGTAGAATCTATACTGGGGAAAATGTCATACTCAATACTCAATCATTTATTGCGTCTATAATGTAGGTACATAAATATTACAAGATACTAATATAAAATGGGTATAGTGCTACCTCAATATAAAAATCGGTATCCGTATAATCAATGGAATCGAAGACTTTGAATTTACGGCCCCAATGCGGTCGGATAAAGGGAGGGTATAAAAATTATACTCATCAAATAAATTGCAGAAACTCACATGTACACTCGACTTGAAATGCATATCTCATTGTACAAACGTAACATCGGTAACAATAATTGCATTAGTTACTTAACCCACTTTTTGTGAGCAACATTAAAGCAATTATATGATAATACTCATGCAGGCCAGTACAGATCTGACGTCGATACTGTATTCACTGCGAAGTCGGAACCGATAACCTTATTGAGCTCATAATGATGTGGCTATCTTTTCTTTATTTACTTTTTGTATAATAGAATGTTTTACCTACATACAATCATTCTATCTAAAGAATACGTAGACTCAACATTAGCTAATACTAATATTGATAAATGAAACGAATTGCTAGATACTAAATGCCCGAAATAGTTGATGAACATTTAAACCAACTAACAAAATGAGCACTAAGTCGATCATCATCGTCATCAGCCTATTACAGTCCACTGCTGGACATAGGCCTCTCCAGTTGTTCGCTTCCACTTAGAGAAAACATCTGGAGGATACATATACCCATAATCGCCACGCTGGGCAGGCGGGTTGGCTATCGAGCACTAAGTATTTATGTATAAATCTCCGTTTATTACTTGGCCCACAACACAACATTATATAATATAATTTATATATTGCCGTCCAAAATGCACAAGCTTATCGATCACCTGCGACTATGATTAGATTTAATCAGTTCATAAACACTAATTGATATTTATTATTTATTGCCTACAAAAACAGGAAAAGTTGTTTAAAGTGAATGTTAACAGGACATAAGAAAGAAAACACTATTTTTGAATATGTGACCTTGTCACAGTTAGGCCATACAAGCGAGCTAATGGAGGCCTAAATTAAATATTTGAATTATGAATTGCTATGCTAATTTAAAAATAGCTTTTCTTTTTTCTAAATTGACCCGACAGGTTACCGAAATCGCAACATAAGCGAAAACAGAACTTCTTTCGATTCAAAATAATTACATTCACTATAATGACTATTTAATTTCATATCATAAAACTTAACTAATCGGGATCCACGATAGCATATATGTATTATATTAATGTCCTAAGCTTTGAGACTTGCTTCATACACATACTACTGGCGTTTCAAACTTCTGAATGCATAACGTTTGGCTTGGAAAACAAAACTCGCTGAGAGCATAAACTTGTGTGTACTTTCGAGTACAAGTTTATAGTAAGAATGTCTTTAGAAAAGAATATCTTTGTTTATTCGGATAAACTTTAAACAAGCACTTTACATACGAGATAAGTAGGTAGGTATTTTGTGTTTTTCCAGAATAGACATATTGAATATTCAGAAACAAATTAAACAGCATCAAGACTTTATCACTATTCGGCGTTTTATTTACATTATCATATCTGCTTATGTATACTTCTTTACTTAGATACTTATATCAACTAACTATTTATTTATTTAATATTTATCTGGCTACCAGAGCAGGGTTAAAAAAAAACAAAGACCTAGGAAAATAGTCATCATCATCATCAGCCTATTGCAGTCCACTGCTGGACATAGGCCTCTCCAGTTGTTCGCCACCTAGGGCAAACTTCTGGAGGATATACCCATAATCGCCACGCTGGGCAGGCGGGTTGGCGATCGCAGGGCGTAGCTTCTGGCTCCGGTGACGCTGCTGCCCGTCATCGGCCTGTGATATTTAGCTACGTCTTCTATCGTGATGGTTATACCGCCACCAGTCGGTTTGCCAGAGCCTCGTTTGTTGTTCGGCAGGATGCACCACGAGCAGGTGAGGATGGCTTGGAGCGAAAAGGTGATAGGTCGCTCCCTTACATCCCAGGAAAATAGTGCCTTCTACAAAGGCACTATTTTCCTGGGATGTAAGGGAGAGGAAAATAGTGCCTTCTACAAATCCCTACAAAGAAGCCAACAGGCCAGTTAGAAGCTTCATTCAGTCAGCCTATCGCCGTCCACAGCTGGACATGAGCTTTTGCCACTTTGTCCGATCCAGGGCCTGTTGCATCCAGTTCCTGCCCACCAACCTGCCGTCACTACCGTCACTACACCTGGCTCGAGGGCGCCCTACATTACCTACATTTGCCGAGACACAATCTTCGCTCAGAACCCAACAGTTGTCGGCTGAGATTTGTGAACATTTGTGTTCATGAACATGTCTGTTTGTATTGGTCTGGGTGTTTTCTATGTATAATATGTATTTATTTACAAAAAAAAATGTATCTAAGTAAGTTTATCAGTTGTCTAGTACCCATAGTACAAGCTTCGGCTTAGTTTGGGGCTAGGTGGCGCTGTGTGGCCCAGCGTGGCATGTCTTGGGTTATTTAATTTATTTGAGATGGCCAGTCCACTGCCACTTTGTCTTGCTAATCCGGTGAGCTATCTCCGTGACTTCATCGTTCTTTGTTTTTTGTCGGATCACCCTTTCTTTTTAACTATGCTCTAAGTAAAGAAGATCGCTTATAGTACTGCTTAAATTGGCCACCAAATATACCAATTAGACCATTTCCGGTTCGAGCTCCCCGTGCGAGTTTAGAAGCTTTATATTCAGGTCTTTATTTAACAAAAGAAAGTCTTTTAAATCACTCAATCTGCTTGTTAACCAAAACAAGCGGATATACAGTGTAAATCATTGTTTAATACATACTACGAAACATTGAAAGATGGGCACACAACAATAGGCACGCGTGGCCTTGCGCCGGCGCACTCTATCCGTTCGTCCGTGACATCTGGCGCGTATCACTATATCTCCTTATCTATGTCTCCGCCATGCGATACGTTTATCTCAACTGGCTATTATACGGTAATGTTATACCCGTATTGATTGGTTGAGTGACTGAAAAAAAGGTTTCAAACATCTGCTAGAACTGGTTATGTTTCTATAGTTTCTGTTTTCTTTTCGCATTGGTCTTACTTTATGTACAAAGGTCCAATATAACTCTGCTCTTTTGAACAATTTTCCTAATTAATTTGAAAATAAATATCCAATGTACCAGAATTATCCGATTTTGGTAAATCGTGATACTACAAATACGTGATAAGTGATTATATCACTTTAAAAAAAGGCTTTATGTCCATAATTTCTTAAATCTGTTATTTACTATTATAATATAGAAGTCATCGCATTTTGAATGTGTAATTAATTCGTTTTGTTAGACATACAACGCGGGGCGCCATCTAGTGAGCTGGACTGACAACACAATTAGCCGCAAGATGAGGTTAAATGCGGACAGCTTGCAACCAGCCTTTCTGAAAGTCCTGTAGTGAACCTCCTACAGCTGAATATGGTGTTGATGATTCAACTCGTCTATCTGTTAACGAATGTCCCGCAAGAAAGTTTCTTGAAGAACTTAAATTAAAACTTGTAAAAATTTTTATCCAATCGCCCAAACAGATTACTTAACGTTCAAAATATTATTTACAGTACGTTAAATAAAAATACACGATTGAATAGTAAAATTAAACGACCAACCGTCGGTACTGCAGCCATTCAATTACTACGCGCCAATGCTCTAACTATATTCAATTCATAACATTTCCGATGGGGAAATCGGATGAAAAACCGACGCGACTGCACCGCGGTTACCTACCAGGAGAATACACCTATTGATATGACGCTGGAAATTATGCTGGCACTTTTGTTATATTGTGTTATTAATGTAAGTTTTTAAACACTAGTGCTTCATCGATTTGATCGACTTATGCGACGTATAAAGACCGATACGTCGTGGGTAGGATTAAATGTTTAGTTGTTGGTATTAGTCGATGTTTAAAAACACCGATAATATTATTTATCATCATCAGCCTATGGCAGTCCATTGCTGAACGTAGGGCTCTCAGTTGTTTACTATCTACTTAGTTAGAGCAAACATCGCCAACCGCTTGATTATGGGTATATTCCTCCACATGTTTGCCCTAAGTAGCCAACAACTGGAGAGGCCGATAATATAGCCAGAGATTACCTTACTGGTCATGACGGACGTAACTATTATCAGTTACCAATCACTTTTGTGATATATTTGGGTACTTGACCGTTTCCGCAGTGACTTGAGCTTCTGTTTCGCTTTCCATCAGCCGAGGGGAATCTATTATGCTACTATAAAAAAAGCAATGTGAAATTGTCGTGGTATCTAGAGAAAGAACAGAGCACGTATCTGTATTTGAGCACAGACTTGTAAAACACCCGTTAGTAGGTAATATCTCCTGCACTCTCCCTAGATTCCTTAGGAATTGGTCGCTTTGATCGACATTCGACCAGAGGTAACATAATACATATGAAATCTTACTTCACCGCGATGTTAACGCTTGTACCAATAAGTACTTAAATTAGTATTAGCACAAATGTGGGACTCGTCAATAGTCTAAGTATCAACTCAAGTATGTCCGAACAGAGCTACTTGTAGATAGATAGATAGATATTCTTGTAGTAAATATTAACTTATTTAATTACATAATTGATTAGACTTTAAGCAGTCATGTGAACTAACCCTGATATAATAACAATGTTTAACTAAAGCCGTAACGTAATAGATAAGATGATAAGCAAATTTATGTTGCAATTTAAAAGATAAACTTTTTAGAACGAGCTCAAACGAACAGTTTATTGGCCTGTCATACGCATAAATAAATTGCCTAGTCTTCATGTCTCTATCAGAATTTTCTCGTAATTCAGGTATCCAGTTTATTAATTCTGCCATTTATGTAAGTTAATTCAGGTCTTCGTGCTTAGTTTTAAGTCAACTGTTTGGTGTGCAATAGGTAAAGACAAATGTTATCTATCTACTGTAATGAAAAAGGTATACGAATCCTAAATAACATTACAATAAAATGTAATTACCAAGCGTTTTACTATTGTCTTACTTAGGTTTGATTCAATCGTCAGATAAAGTTTAACATACTGATAAAATTTAAGATAGCTATGACAGGACGTTATTCAGTATTATCTATTAGCGCATACATCTTGACTTTTGCAATCAGTCGCCTTACCTTTTATCACTGCGTTAAACTTTATTATCAACTAGCTGTGCTCGCGACTTCGTCCGCGTGGAATAGTTATTTTCTCCCCGTTTTTTTACATTTTCCATTATTTCTTCGCTCCTAATAGTTGCAGCGTGATGTTATATAGCCTAAAGCCTTCCTCGATAAATGGTCTATCCAACACAAAAAGAATTTTTCAATTCGGACCAGTAGTTCCTGAGATTAGCGCGTTCAAACAAACAAACAAACAAACTCTTCAGCTTTATAATATTAGTTAAGATTGAAGAATCAACCTCAATCGACTTATTTTGAGTACAAAAATTAAGTCAAATTTAACGCAAATGTACAATCCAACAAACGATCGTTCTTTGTTTTTGTAACAAATTAAGTTCCAGAATTGGAACACATAGCAGTACATCTCGGGAGTGCCTCACAAAAGGAAAAGAAAATGACATCAACGGCGGTATATATCACGGCGAGTGTTCGGAGGAATTGTTTGATCTGGTACCGGCTGCTATTTTTCATCATCGTACATCTCGCACCAATTCTAGATTTCATCCTTATCATCTTGATAGTTGGAGGTCTTCCACGGTGCGTTTTGCGCGCAATTTTCTACCTCGTGCAACCGGTCTTTGGAATCAGCTTCCTGCTGCAATTTTTCCGAGTGGATATGATTTAGGGACCTTCAAAAAGCGAGCCTATAGATTTCTCAAAGGCCGGCAACGCACCTGTGACTCCCCTGGTGTTGCGGTGTCTATGGGCTGAAGTGATCACTTACCATCAGGTGACCTTCAGGCCCGTTTGCCCCCTCTTCCATAAAAAAAAAAAAAAAAAAAAAAAAAAAAACGGCCAGTCATCGTTAATCTCCGAAAAGGAACACAACCCGATAGTGTAAACTTGGTTTTACTACGTACTTCGCGGCGTTATAAGGCCGATAACACACTCTCGGTCACGTTCGCATTATGCAGTCGGCGGGATGCAGGCGACCGCTTCCGGGAGGGACGCGCCTACGCACACCGCTTGCACGGAAAATAATAGGAAATTACGACACAATGTCACTGTAGGAGCAGCCGCGGTATACTTCCGCAAATCCGTTGTCACGGTTTCACCGTAGAAAACATTCCTTCGCGTATAAATATGTTTCTCTTAAATCTTTGCCGTGTCGTTTAAGTTTGGAACTCATTGCCAATACATGTGTATCCTCTTGCCTTCGATATTGGAACAGGGCGTGAAGAAGCATCTTATAGGTGGCCGGCATGGCGGTGTCATATGACAGGAAACTGGTTTGGTTACCAGCGACTTGGATTCCTCTATCGCTTTCCATCAGGCGTAGAAGCCATTATCATCATTAGCCTTTATCAGTCCACTGCTGGACATAGGCCTCTCCCAACGTTCCGAATGTTCGCCACTTTGATCGGTCCTGGGCCTCTCGCATCCAGCACTTGCCAGAGAGGCCCCTTCGAGATGCCATTATGCCGTGATACTATAAAAAATAATACGAGCACATCTTTCCAGTCTCCGATGACTTCACGTTTCATCTGACCCAATTTATTTCGCTGCAAGTACATCAGGCACTCGACGTATTTAGTGGACAGTCTAGAAACGTCACCGGAAAATAATGCTCGTAAACGTTTCACATTCGTTTTCACGAGCAGCGCAGCGTTTATTACCAAGAAAGTTATAGCACGAGATCCACAATTCTGTCATGAATGAGCTGACATTAAACACTGCAAAAGGATAAAACAATCTTACAACGAAATGGGTGAACAATTAAATTTATAGTTCAAAAAACACGCGTCCAGGACTTTGAACACGATCACGTGACTATCATTATGATACGATATTCCATCATAGAATGCCAGTGCCTATCGGCTTCATCATCAGACCTTGAAACCTAATCGCGGTCAAAGTTTATAACAAGACTTTTCTAACAAATCCAAACACAGCTATGGTACGATGTTCCATCATGAAGTTCCAATTCATATCTTCCAAGCTCCATCATCAGACCAAATCGACTGTACTATATTATTGTATTGTCATCAAAACTACATATAGCTGCCAATTTTCATGACAAATTTCTTGACGATCCTTGGAAGATGGTTATAAATATTACCTTAGATTCCATTACACACTATGTAGTAGTTAGTTACATACAGGTCGACCTAATATAATCGTGTTAATTAAAAATAGAACGCAAATCGGTTCACTTTTCAAAATGATCAACAATCGCATTCGGAAATACCGGCGCGAACGTGCAATTGACCGGTTTTTATAATAACAATGGGCCAATTCTATAACTATGCGAAACGATTGGCTTTGTCCTGCCTTTGCTCTTTGTTATTAACGATCTCGGCATGTTTCTGTGACACTTAAGAAAAATCAACATCACGAAACTTATGACCGCAAACTTTATGAATAGACTTTTGGGCACATTGGCACACATAACGCACAAAACACTGACATTCCCATTGACCTTTAAATGGACCATCCACCACCAGCTATAAATAGCAGCAGTTTAGCTTAACTCACGCGGTTAAGCTTATTTCCCAATATTGGTGGCCACTGGCGACACATTAGGGTTTATTGGGTACCCAGAGGGGAAGACTCTGGGTATACCTACTTGGGTTAAGTGGGTAAACCTAGAGTTTTTCCCACAGTTCGGCAAAGGCGGTGAGAGGTGTACCCTACCTATTAAATTCAAAATGTTTACGTAGAACATAGTATCAAAGTAGGTCTGATCCTTTCATCAACGTATGCGACTAAATTTGCAACGTAGCTATTCTCCCGACTACCATTAAAACCAAATACAGATTAGAACAAAATATACCTTATGATAATTCCAAAGAATGTAACTTTCAAATGAGGAAATAATTATGAAAATCGGTCCGGCAGTTTTAATACTAACAAACAAAGACAAATAAAATTTACTCTTTACAATATTAGCAATAGAAGTGTAGACAATTTCAGTGGAAAAAACTGGACGAGTGCCAATATTGTATACTATACACATAGTAATTTGTTACTTGAGCAAACTAAAAGTGGGCAAAATAAATTACCCATTAAAAATAAAGTTATTGTTATTTTATACACGCATTTAATTATTTATGAACTCTTAATATAAAACCTGCTGAGATGTAAAATTGCCTTTTGAAACACTATTTAGTGAACTTACAGGCACTGTTATTCTGAATTAATCTTTCCAGCGATATTCGTCTGGCAGCCTGTAACTAAAAGCCAAAGAATCCTGTATGAATTAAAGAAAGTTGCGAAGTAAATGTTTTTATAGAGAATGAACTTCCATTCTCAAATTAATCTCGATAAAATTAAAGTCTTTATTTTAGATAATGCAACTTGGGCGTAAAAATGTCTTACTACCCGATTGTGAACAAAGTTTTCAAATCTGACGCACAAACGTATGTGCAAGTTACAGTGTCACAAACCAAATTCGGCGACGCTTGTTGAAAATTTTAATTAGCGAATCGTATACGAAATCGTCTGACAATCTGCATGTCACCGACCCAGGGACTGAAAGCGGTTACGGTATAGGGTTACGGTACCGGTATAAAATAAGTGTACCTTTATAAAATAAAGGTAAGGGTATACCGTTATTCAACCGGTATAAAATTTCGGTACCGAAAAGCCGCGACGTTGCCAAACGGCTGCGGATTGTTGGCAACGTCGCGTGCGTTGCGCGGAGCGTATCGATCGACACCGGCAAAATATTCTTCCTGACATTTCTTATCTGTCCGTGCATAGCACGCGAAAGACTGCCTGTGCATGGCACACGCGAAAATTCTGGTCAGTGATAGAATGAATGTCGTCTCACTTTTCAATACAAATAATATTTTTTGTAGTTGTCTGATATTTAATTTTTTTTTAAATAATTTTGTTTTTTATGTTTAGATACTATTTATATGTATACCCATCACAATTTTAAGTAGTTATTTTGTTTGTAACTTTATTATGTATCTAAAATATATACATAAGTAGGTAACAAGGTATGTGCATTACTTCTTAGTAGTTAGTTATTTAGTTTTTAAAATTAGTTGGTAAAATTATTGACTGGTACAGAATGCCACACGGCATCAAGTCCGTCATTTGTACTTTCATCATCATGATGATGATGATGATAGTATAGTTTTCTGACTCGCCCAATGGTTGACTGGTATAGAATGCCACACGGCATTAAGTCCGCCATTTGTACTTTAATCATCATCATGATGATGATGATGATGACGATGTTATAGTGTTCTGGCTCGCCCAATGGTTGACTGGTTGAGAGTGCCACACGGCATTAAGTCCGCCATTTGTACTTTAATCATCATGATGATGATGATGACGATGTTATAGTGTTCTGGCTCGCCCAATGGTTGACTGGTTGAGAGTGCCACACGTCATTAAGCCCGTCATTTGTACTTTCATCATCAGGATGATGATGATGATTGTATAGTTTTCTGGCTCGCCCAATGGTTGACTGGTATAGAATGCCACACGGCATTAAGTCCGCCATTTGTACTTTCATCATCATGATGATGATGACTGATGATGATGACGATGTTATAGTGTTCTGGCTTGCCCAATGGTTGACTGGTTGCGAATGTCACGTCATTAAGCCCGCCATTTGTACTTTCATCATCATCATGATGATGATAATGTTATCGTTTTCTAACTCACCCAATGGTTGAGTGGTATAGAATGCCACACGGCATTAAGTCCGTCATTTGTACTTTCATCATCATGATGATGATGATGTTGTAGTTTCCTGACTCGCCCAATGGTTGACTGGTATAGAATGCCACACGGCATTAAGTCCGCCATATGTACTTTCATCATCATCATGACGATGATGTTATAGTGTTCTGGCTCGCATAATGGTTGACTGGTAGAGAATGCCACACGGCATTAAGTCCGCCATTTGTACTTTCATCATCATGATGATGATAATGTTGTAGTTTCCTGACTCGCCCAATGGTTGACTGGTATAGAATGCCACACGGCATTAAGTCCGCCGTATGTACTTTCATCGTCATTATGATGATGATGTTATAGTGTTCTGGCTCGCATAATGGTTGACTGGTATAGAATGCCACACGGCATTAAGTCTACCATTTGTACTTTCATCATCATGATGATGATGATGATGTTATAGTTTTCTGACTCGCCCAATGGTTGACTGGTATACTCGTAGAATGCCACACGGCATTAAGTCCGCCATTTGTACTTTAATCATCATCATGATGATGATGACGTTATAGTGTTCTGGCTTGCCCAATGGTTGACTGGTAAAGAATGCCACACGGCATTAAGTCCGCCATTTGTACTTTCATCAATGATGATCATCATGAGATGATGATGATGATTGTATAGTTTTCTGACTCGCCCAATGGTTGACTGGTATAGAATGCCACACGGCATTAAGTCCGCCATTTGTACTTTCATCAATGATGATCATCATGATATGATGATGATGATGTTATAGTTTTCTGACTCGCCCAATGGTTGACTGGTATACTCGTAGAATGCCACACGGCATTAAGTCCGCCATTTGTACTTTAATCATCGTCATGATGATGATGATGATGTTATAGTGTTCTGGCTTGCCCAATGGTTGACTGGTAAAGAATGCCACACGGCATTAAGTCCGCCATTTGTACTTTCATCAATGATGATCATCATGAGATGATGATGATGATTGTATAGTTTTCTGACTCGCCCAATGGTTGACTGGTATAGAATGCCACACGGCATTAAGTCCGCCATTTGTTCTTTAATCATCATCATGATGATGATGACGATGTTATGGTGTTCTGGCTCGCCCAATGGTTGACTGGTAGAGAATGCCAAATGGCATTAAGTCCGCCATTTGTACTTTCATCATGATGATGATGATGATGATTGTATAGTTTTCTGACTCGCCCAATGGTTGACTGGTATAGAATGCCACACGGCATTAAGTCCGACATTTGTACGTGATGATGATGATGATGACGATGTTATAGTGTTCTGGCTCGCCCAATGGTTGACTGGTAGAGAATGCCACACGGCATTAAGCCCGCCATTTGTACTTTCTTTGAGCAATAAAGAATACCTACGACAACTGATAAAAAACGGACCCGACACTTGATAAGTGTGAACAGAGGCGCCGACCGACATCCGATTAAAATCCGGACCCGACACCCGTCAAGTAGGAACGGGCTCTTATTGGTATCAGAACAACGAGGGTACCACAAATACATACTTAATTACAAATATAATTTGACACGGAAGAATCACAAATGTTCACATGAATGTTTGTCCCGGGTGGGGATCGAACCTACGACTCATGGTTCAGAAGGCAAGAGTCCACTACCACTTACAACACTACCAATTGCGCCACCGAGCCAGTCATTCTCAGAATAGTTTGTCTCCTCTCCCCGTCTCTTTCATACCGAAATTACCTTTATTTTACGGTACCTGAAAATTTCGGTACCGGTATAAATTTAGATATCGAAATATTCCGGTAACCGTTATATTTCGGTATGACGTCATACCGAAATATAAAGGTACCGTAATTTTTCGGTTATTCAGTCCCTGCACCGACCACGATTAAAATTCAAGGTCCCCGCACAAATAACCAGTACACGATGCGCGCATAAACAACCACGGAAAAAGGCCCTACGGTGTAAGATAAAAGGTGCTAATTCAGAAGCCGATGTGGCCGGTGGCCGGTGAGCAGTTCGTTAACATGTGGCACAGGACAAGGTCGGCCGTAGTGTCGACTCGTGCGACAGCGGCCAAGCGTGCGTTGAAATGCAACCCTTTCTGATTAATAACACCAATCTTTATAATAGAACCACTCTATCTCATACCGTGGGTCTCCTAGAAGACGACTAAGGTATTATCAAGTCAAGTCAAGTCAAGTCAAAATAATCTTTATTTGTATAGGTTTTTATGAAAAACACTTACAAATCGTCGAAGCTACCACCGGTTCGGAAAGCAGCATTCTACCGAGAAGATACCGGCAAGAAACTCGTGTAGTTGCTCCTTTCAAAATGGTGTTTACAATATTATTATCACATTTATACTTTTAACTACGACCACGTCATACAGTCTGGGGCCTTACAAAATTAATTATAAATTAGATCTAAAAAAAGAAATTAACCTTAACATACTCTATATAGGGCAATCAGGAGTAGACCAGTCTCCAAGGCAGCACCTGTTCACAAGTATGACGTGTGTACCAGCCATCGCTTCATTCAACCATATTTGAGGGAGTGTAACGACCCGCCACACAGCGCCACCACCCCAGAAACATTTTAGTGAGCATGACTAGTCCAGTTACCCCAATATAAAATATTTGGCAAAATCATAAAACTAATAAATGAATAAATTAACTGAAGGACGTAGCTTACATAGAATAGAAGTTACATATGACTCTATATAAACAACCAATGAAATGGTTATAATTTTATTATGATAAAGTGCAGGCGAGCAGCATCCGCTTATTTGGCAGTTGACCATACAGTCTTATCACTTAAATAGTCTTCAATTCTGTAATAACCTTTCTTTATTAGACATCCTTTAATATATAATTTAAACTTTTGTATGGGTAGATCAATTATACATTGAGGCAATTTATTGAACATTTTTATGCTAAGCCCTATAAATGACTTTCCACATTTATTCAGCCTCAGATTAGGAATAGCTAGCTTGTGCCTGTTTCTGGTATTGAATTTATGACTATCTGAATTTTTAGGAAGCTTGTGCTTGTTCTTATAAACATGGATTAAACAGTCCATGATATATTGGGAAGCGACAGTTAAGATATTTATTTCTTTAAAAAGGTCTCTAAGAGAATCACGTGGGCCAAGTTTGTATATGGCTCTGATAGCTCTCTTTTGTAAAACAAATATGGTCTGGATGTCTGCCGCTGAGCCCCACAGTAGAAGGCCATAGGACATAACACTATGGAAGTAGCTAAAATAAACCAATCTCGCAGTGTCGACATCAGTTAAATGTCTAATCTTCCTAACAGCATATGCAGCTGAACTAAGTCGTCCTGCAAGGGCAGCAACATGTGGAGCCCACTGCAATCTTGAGTCTAAGGTGATACCTAAGAACACTGTTGAGTTAACGATATCAATGGGTTCTTGATTTATGTTAATGACAGTTTTGACTTGTCTGACATTGGGCATAGAAAACTTTATACATTTAGTTTTCTTAGCATTTAGTAACAGATTGTTACTTGTAAACCAATGTAATACTTTAGAGACAGCATCATTTACTTCGTCAAAATTTTCTCTTTGTCTGTCAACCTTAAATATTAAAGATGTGTCATCGGCAAATAGCACCATCTCACATAAGTCTTTTGCAAAACATGGAAGATCATTAATATATACTAAAAAGAGCAAAGGTCCCAATATTGAGCCCTGGGGCACACCCATAAGCAAGGGGGCTCCAGAGGAGTGACTACCGTTAACATTAATTTTTTGGATTCTTCCTATCAGGTAAGACTGTATCATACTAAGCGAGTCGTTCGATACACCATAATGACTTAACTTCATAAGTAGTGTCTGATGATCAACGCAATCAAATGCCTTTGACAAATCACAGAAAATCCCCACAGCATCTTGCTTGTTCTCCCATGCATCAAATACATGTTTTACGAGCGCTACACCAGCGTCAGTCGTGGATTTACCTTTGGTGAATCCATACTGGTTCTTATGCAATATATCATTATCTTGTAAGTGGATTATTAATTGATTAAATATAATTTTTTCGAAAATTTTACTTAAAGCGGGCAGTATAGATATTGGTCTGAAGTTTGATGGGTCACACTTATCACCGGATTTAAATAGTGGTATGACAAGAAACGGGCAGCAGCATTTACCTATAGAAGCGGTACAAATAGAAGCTTCTGCGGGCACCAACCTGCAAGCGTGGTGATAACAAATCTCCCCAAATGACAACTGTGATTGGGGGAAGCCTATGTCAAGCAGTGACGTTTGCAGATGGTAATGACATGAAGACTCGTAACCACAGAAATGTAAGTTACATGGTTCTCTAATATGAAGATCAGAGATACTGATTGGCAATAATTAGAATCCGAATAAAAACAAATACCTACACAAAAACATTTTCAATCGATAAACTAAAATGTTTAAGGAAAAAAAGCTTCTTGATATGGGACGTCATTGAAATTCTATTGAAAAAATAATAAATTCAATACATGTGCTACTCTTCAAATACATACTCGTACCTTTTCGCGAAAATAAAATGCAAGTGAAATTAACGTAACAACTTGTGATGTACATCACGTCACGATTGAGACAAGATATTTTTGTGTAAGCAAACACATATAAATGGTTTAATTTGCACTTACCTTAAAAAACTATTCTAAAGTGTGAACATTTGTATAATTTAACTTGCAGGTTAAAATAACGCGTTGTGTCCAAACCTTGCTATCATTGTAATTCTGAGATTTTATCGTTTTGCGGAACGGTGAAGGACGATTGATTTCTTGATAATATTTCACAGTAAAATAGATTTAGTAAATAGATTAAGTAGGTACCAATATACTATTTGGCCTAATATTTCAAAGTTGATTGTTGATCTATGAATAACCTCTACCTAACTTTCCGTGACCAAAAATGTCATTCCGAGACATCTAAATAACCACAACACGACCATAAAATGGGCCAAATTCGCGTTTTACAAATTATGTTTACTTAACAATTATACAATCTTTTACACGTCTGACGTATCAGCTGATAACATGTCTCATTAAAACTTACATGTGCAAGGCATCACAAGTCTGTATTCAACAACGCTTGGAACATTTGCACGCTGTAAGTGAACCTTGATATTGGTATAACATTGACCAGGCGTAAATCAGAATTAATTCCAATGGTCAACTCGGTCAGGCGTAAGTGCGAAAAGCGGTGTAACCCTGTTTGTATTTTACCGGGCAAATAGACAGTTGCATGCCTTCCCTGTTTCTTTGTTTCAGAAGGTTGCCGCTTTTATTGTAATACTCGTAAATACCTAAATATCTTTGGTCATTTTATCAGCAGTTTTTTAAATAATACGTGCTATATTTCCGTAGGTAAAACGTGTTAGGTTAAACCCATTAATCGGACAAGCGGGCATTTTAGTGTTAAGGTATTCTAAGACGAAATCACGTTTCGTCGAATTTAGAATGGTTCGGCGAAACGTAATTTCGATGAAAATAATATCGATAAAAACCTAAGGAAAATCATTGAACACTGCGGTATAATTATTTACCAGAAATAAAAAAGGATACCCTAAACATTTTAGAAAGGACACAAGAACCCTATTTGAACTGAAAACTATTTAAAGACTAAATGTGATTTACAGACTGAACCTAAAACATGGATAAGAATGAGTATAAACAACAGAAAGCGTCAAATTGAATCGATCTACATGTGATAACATTATTTAATTATATTCCCGCATCGCATAATACATAATAATGTTGATTACTTTAAATAGCATTACATTTTCATTCAAAAATAAACCTTGATGTAACGACATAGATTATAATGTTGATTCGTATCGTTTTGTGTATGTAAACCGGCTGTGTCAACTATCAGTTCATAATTTTAAATAGCCGTGCGAATTGATAAGATAGTTCACAATACAAGTATATTATGTACAATATGGTGCTCACATTTGTCAATTTTATCGAAATGATAACAATTCGCCTGCATAATCAACGTTTATTCTGTTACTTTTTAAATTTATATCTAATTCGGTTGGAATCGCGTCAATACGCGCAAGGTCGACAGTCTACGTAATTATAATAAAACTCTTAAGATAATAAATGACTTGGACGACCCAAGTTGAACTCTTGGGAGATGTTTTCAAACAGCATTTTCACTTTCGCACCATGATTGATGTCTTCGTGTTATTTATGCAGATCAGTTCTTTTCTGCCTTAAATTATTCTTATATTAACCATCGCTCTTTCAATTTTGTACTTCGTGAGTGCTTAGATATTAAATTTGATGCCTCGTCTTAATATTGTTGTGATAATAGCGTAATGTACACAATGTCAAACAGATTAATCATTTAATAATAGAATTCAATGTTTATATTTACAGGTCTTATGTTTATGAGATTTTAAAAAGATGTTAATCATAAACATATTGTAAATCAATAATAGCTATCGATAACAATGTAATAATATTCAAGTGCATACGACCAAACTCAACAACTCCGCTATCAAAACAGACTAAGTAAATAGAGCGGCAACGCACACGTGCGCCTGCGCACTCAATATTTTTACAGTGTTTAGTACCAACCATCTCAAAATAAAATTACTAGGCAATAAATTTGACGGGAACCGTTAAGAATCGGATTAAGACTAGAGCATACCAGATAATACCAGCATACGATTCATCTCTAGTTCTATGGCCGATTCAGAAACAGTATTTAATACAATATAAACCGACCACACTGATTAATAAAAAAGGCTATATTTTAGAATTTGTAGACTTAAATAATGTAATAATGACTGTTATTTATCATCTATCCATCAAATACATAAAACTGACTTAGAATACAGTATGTAACGGAATGATCACCGAGTAAGTAGTTAATTTTATAGAACTACTTAGGCTAAGTTCATATGGCCGCGCGGTACCGCGCGGAACTACGAACCGCGCGGCACAAGATCAATATAAACGATAATTATCGTCTACATTACCGCGCGGTACCGCACGCCAACGCGCGGCGCGCTCTGACCCGCGCGCAAGATCTAGAACCGCGCGCTGCCGCGCGGCACAAGTGTTTCAAACCTGTATCGACCTGTTCAGTTGATCCGCGCGCCTTGAGACGGAAAGACACATAGATCGATGCAATGAGTACCGAAGATGACATTGTGCCTATCGATTTGCTTATCGACGAAATCGAAAAAAGAGATGCGATTTGGAATCTTAACTCTAAGGATTATTCAAATAAAATATTAAAAAGAAGGTCTTGGGAAGAACTAGTATAAGGTGACAAACAGGCTTGAAGAAAGTCTGTCACTTAATATTGGATGCACCCAGTATCGCCTTTGTCGTCTTCTGCGACGTCTCAGTCTTCTATATAAAATCCACAAGCAAATTGCCTCCTCCACGTCCATTGTATATCAATGTTAATGCCAGACTGGCGCTCGTATATACCCTGTCATGTGAACTCTCACACCGCGCGGCGGCGCGCGGTGCCGCGCGGCCATATGAACTTAGCCTTAAGTAGAAGGTGTGTCACAGAAGTGTTTCTTCATCCCTTTTTTCGCAATAAAAGGTAGCCTATGTCCTTTCTCAGGTCTAAAGATTTTCTGTGCCAAATTTTATCAAAATCGGTTGAGAGGTTTAAGCTGGAAAGCGTAACAGACAGTCAGAGTTACTTTCGCATTTATAATATTATTAATAAGTAGGGATAGATAGGTAAGTTTAGAGGATGTTTCAATAAGCATGCAATAACAAACATGAATAATCTTAAACTTGTCTTTCGCTTTCTATGACGGCCTGCAATGTAGCACACTAAGCAAGAAGGTAAATAGAGAGCTAAAGATATAGTAAAGGTAAGGCACTTAACGGTTAATTAATCATACTTATTATTACCATTACTACATAACTAAAGCGATACCGTTACAAAGTTAAACAAAATTGCCACTAATATTGAAATCGACGATTTTGAACCACAATATTCTGCAAAATTAATGCGTTGCGCATGAATACAGGCAGACGCATTTTCATTTATTTACTCAATGGCAGTGAACGTATAGTCGAATTGATTCTGCAAACACAAACTAAATTTACTATTTACAACTATTAACTGGACTGGTGAATGTTGGTTTTTGCTATAATTTCTGTTTCGTGGGCATGAATCATTGAACCGGTCAAGAGGGTCTGTCTAACAGTACGACATTTGTTGATATGGTTGGTTGCAGCCAAGGATCTCAGAAGTCAAACCTAGGTATGTTGGAAACTTACCTAGCACACGAAAAAAATACTTACTTTTTTGATTGAATAAGGGAAAATGATATAGTGGTATCTCATCTGATGAGATATCGGTCTTAAAAAGCACATTTCCTAAATTAACCCGACCGATAAATCGAACCCGGGGCCTTCGGATCGTCCGCGCTTTTAGTTTCAACGCTCTAACAATTTTGCTACAGAGGCTGTACTTAACACTAAATAAGTCCCTAACTTGGTTTCACATAGCATCCACACCATTAAAACCGTGAATAACGAACTAAATCCACAACACTTGACATTTTGCAAGTAAGCTAATTTGTATAACCATTTCGCACGTGACAAATCCCACAACAAGCATCTTAATGACACTCCAGCTCCAACTAATCTTACACAAACAAATTGAGGAGAACACACGATCTATGTTTGAATACTAAGATAAGCGTATATTATAATAAGCAGTTTATGCATTGGCAGGGGCATGACCTCTCACTTTCTCTTGCGAACTAACCTACTATGTAGATTATTGCGCAGTCTAATGTATTGAAGAAAGAATAGGCTATAACTCAGATTGGAATGTGCCTACTGTAATTGTACAGAACGGCAATGGGTCATGAAACACACGCAACTACTTACCTAAATATTACAATGTAAATGAAGAGATAGGGAACTGAGCAAATAGGCTATTATGGCTAAAATTGTATTTAGTCCGTCTTTTAGCTTATTCAAAATAAAAGACACGTATTTTTCCTTTTTACATTCAAATAAACAATAGTAGTATAGTATTCTCCCTTGCCGATTTCGGCAACGGCGTTCAGGCAAATTACACAGTTGTAAAAAATAAATAAACAATAGCAAAGATACAAGGCATCAAAAGTTAGGAGTGGGAGTTTTTGACGTCACTCGCTCCCGTAAAAATGCCTCACCGAGTGATGTCACTCGTGATTTCAACGGGCTATAACTTTGTAATTTTTAGTCTAATTCACAAATAAAAAAATACGTGTCTTTTATGTTTGAATAAGCTAAAAGACGGACTAATTAAATTTTTTAGCCATAATAGCCTATTGGGGAGAAGTATATTGAACAAACCATTTAGTATAATCAATTGACCACCAGTTTGGTTTAGTGCTAGTGAACTGCCTCTGAAGCTGCTGAAGACGTAGCTAAATACCACAGAGCGATGACGGGCAGCCTCGTCACCGGAGCGAGAAACTACGTCCTGCGATCGCCAACCCACCCCGTGTGGCGATTATGGGTACATTCTCCGGATGTTTGCCCTAAGTGGCAAACAACTGGAGATGTTCAGCAGTGGACTGCAATAGGATGATGATGAACGCTGCCCTTGAAGAAGGGTTAGTGGGTTCGATGTATGGGACAGTAGAAATATTTGAGTGCAAGAACATGTCTATTGGTCTGGGTGTTTGCTAATGTATTCATTTACAAATAAAAAGTATCTATGTAGGTGTAAGTTATCTAGTACCTACCAATAGCACAAGCTTCGCCTTAGTTTGGAACTAGATGATGCTGAGTGGCTATATTATTTATTAAATAAGGTTCTTATAGTTAATTAAAGATTAAGTTACTCAGTAAGTAAAACCATAAAGACAACTAAAAATAAACTAAGATTTAACTAAATGAAGAGCGATACACTCGATGCTACCTGTGTCATTAACCTTGGCCAATTAGCGCAAAATTACAATAATGAATAAACGTCACAAAAAGTTAACTCGTCTTTTTATAGATGAATATCCAAGACATTGCTGCTTCGTTATAAATAACTAGTAATTAAATTCAAACTTTACGGGACGCTGAAAATTTAAGTGTCAAATGTACATTCTTTTTGAGATCGGACTATATTACTTTACTACCCATCAAGTTCATATATAAACTAAACTTATCTCTATGGGTACTAGACAACTGATAAATATTCGTAGGTACAGATCTACTATTTATCTATCTTCTATCTATAGCAAACCCAGATCCCGAGCGAGGATCGAACATGCGACCATTGTGCTAGAGGTAGCGTTTACTCATCACTAAATCAAACTGATCATCAAATAGGTATTAATGTTAGAGTAACTGAGAATACAGTATTATATCTTCTTCTACTCGGCACAATCTTCGATCACAACGGGCGTGTGAATAATTTTTATATTAATAGAGGAATGCACTTTCACTAGTTCGTTACATTCGCCACGCAGCATCGCCGATCAGCAAGCGGACGAGATAACACTAAAACATAACGTTGCGCTTGCGCCGACCCTGGGCGACCCACTTAGAACCGGCCGGTACCACGACACCGCCCCACGATACTCGTCATTCGCGCAAAAACACAATTCACTTTCTCCGCTAGAATGGGAAACGATAGACGAACGTGAATTTCGTCAGAGTACGGTGCTTTAGTATAGGGCCATTTCAAAGGTGCGCATAAAAACAATTGAGATCGTTCGAAATGAGGGCGTGTAATTTGCATTATTAGCCGGCCAAAGGGAAGGACAGTCTGTGACAAGAAATGAAGGACTGCTACCTGCTTTCCTTTCAACGATTCTTTCCCAGTATTTCATAATGATATTGGCCGCTTCTCGGCAAACGTAGTCAGCCTGGTGGAGTGACGATTTGTGCAAGATGATACTGGATGTCTGGCTAGTGCTGGAGGCGAGAAGCCTAACATCGAGCAAGTGGCGAACAATTGGAGATGCCTATGTCCAGCTGTAGACTACGAAAGGCTGATGATGATAATTAAGTAATGATATTAAATCATACTTTTTAATCATTCTACAAGCTTTTATTTACCTTGCCTTGCAATGTAAGTATGTTACAGTTTGAAAGGATTTCTAGAAGTGCCTCCAAGAGGCTAGTAGCATTATGTTGACAACGAAATGACGGGAACGAAGAACAAGGACGTAAAATAATTTACAGAATCTTCCAATATGAAAACTAATGGGTTATTACTTAGTAGTTAGTCTTGTATGTCCATCATTTTGTGTCTGATAGACACATAGAAAAGATCGCGCCAAGTCTCTCTATCAACAGCTGCTCTTTAAAAAAGATATATATTCACGTTTATCAAGGTTAGAAGAGTGCAGTTTGCATCCTTGAAGATTTGTCTTTGTCAACAAAAACATTTGTAATGTTTATACATCATTTCATTAATGTTTATCGTACTGACATTATAAATGGGAAAGTTTGTTTAGATAAATTGATGTTTGTTATTCTTTCACGCGAGAACTACTAACAGATTTTAATTAATCTTCACAGTAATAAAGCTCTTTCATCAGTTTAACACAAAGGCTATAATTTATCAGTTTCATTTCACTTATCAGCGATATTCACGGTCAAAGCGACAGGCTACAACTAGTATATGTATATTAACTTAACCAGTACATCGACCAACATGCATATTATTGCACATTATAGGGTGCGATGCGATCCCTAATCTTCGAGAGTTGCCGCGACTCTTGAGTTTCTTGCAAGCTTGTTGAGTAACACAGAAATAATTGAAGTTCTTTCCGCGGGATCCTTTGTTCCCGCTAACTTACTTATTAATTAAGTTCCCCGCGATCGCGACTCACTCCACTACGTTTTAACTAACGCCCGTCCACGATGCGCCAGAATTTAGCTTCAATTTGAGCGGATCATTGTGTGATTCGAAAGGATTGTTCTGTTGGATGCAAATGTCCTTCTTTAAACGTGTTTTAAGAAGAGCTCATCCTTACTGTTTGTCCAATAGCAACAAAAAAATTGACTTAGGATAAGTATTTACAAATCTTTAGGTATAAAATTGATCACTTGATTCGGAGAACTATTTCTATCGAGAAGAACCGACAAGAAACTCGACAGTTAGATACTCTTTTTCATCGCCAATATTTTTGCAATGGTTGTAATTACAACGTTCATACTCGTAAGTGTTGTAAATATACAGTTTTTATATCATCAAAGCAATGTTCTAGACGCGGAAATCGTTGAAGCGTTTTATATCATCAGTGATAGTAAGTGCCCATGCCCAATGCATCCATCCTATGAAGAGGCACATGTACCTATCCTCATTTCGTGGCGGCCCTAATGTAAGTAATCGTTTGAGGATTCTGTCCTTATTCTTTTCTAAAAACCGCTAGAAGTTGACTCCATAAAATTTATCTTATTCATCAAGCTATTCATCTCATTCATCAAGCTACCTACGTTCACTAAAATTGAACTTCTGTCGAACACTACTTTTAATTTTAACTTCCACTTGTAGATTATCGTCTCTAGTGCTATATTGTTAGAAAAGTATTATGTACACATGTTGCGCCTGTGTCAGTCAGACAGTCTGTCTTCATACCTACTTTAAAAGAAGCAGTGAATCCATTTTTGTTATTGCAGACGTATTAATGGCAAGTCATATCTTAAAAAACAAATGCAAACCTACGAAAATAGTGCTATAAATCAAAAATAATTCCACTGCTATTGAACTTTTACTGAATGAAATATTTCAGTATATAAATGTAGCCGATATTCTCATAACTCGTGAACCTAATGGTTCTGTCGCTAACCATTCCTCGGCTAAGACAAATACTCAATTACCATAAACAGTTTCTATTTTCTTGTGTTCATTTAAATTCATTTACAATTTTAATCACGCGCACAAAGTCGTACTTTTGATCCTTGTCATGAAATGTTTATTTGTATGTGAGACGAATAATAAAACACGAATTGGCTGCGTCATAACCTGTTTTAGAAATGAGATTTGAGTAATTTTATAGAAATCATCTGGTTGTATATATTTTTTAATAGGAAATTGTTAATTATAGGGCCATTTATAGTAAAAAAAAATATTTGCATATTTAAAACAATACCATTGGCTTTTAATAGTTACAGACATCAAAGGTGTGGGTTTATAAATGATATTTTGTTTTCTCCCCTAAGAGATATTATTATTTTATTACCTAGTACATACTTTAATGGACCTTACTCCTTATTATAAACGAATAAAGCTGATATTATATGCAAGAACAAACAATGGTGCAAAAACAATTACAATTATGTATTTAAATTGTAATTTTATATTATAAGAGATCTAAAAATTAATTAATTAATTAATTCTATCTCTTTCTCTTCTACCTTATCTTCCTTAATTCATACTCAAATATTATTGTATGTATATGTGTAATATATTACCAATTATGTATAATTTATATATATATGTATATATATATTTATTTATTTATGTATGTCTATGGAATATGTATTACTTGGTATATTTATGTAGACTTATTTTACGTGTTTATTGAAATAGATAGTTTTGCACTAGATTACCCATCTCTGTTGAATCTGGTTTCCTCTACCTGAAGGTTGTCTGGAAGAGATCGCTACTAGCGATAAGACCGCCTAAATTGTACTTTGTTTTTGTTTGTAATGTGTTTTTCTGTAATGTCTGTGTTTTTGTGCAATAAAGAGTTTCTATCTATCTATCTAATTAATTACAATATAAGATAAGTATACAAAAATAAATAAATTAATTTAAACTTACATTATATTTAAATTTGAGATCACTTGTTGATGTTAATAAAGTTCAAAACCGAATTTCAGTCCCTGGTAGCTACAAAAAGTTCTATAAACAGAAACAAAAACACGGGCGACCACTATGCCAACCGTACTTACTTATTGTAATATATTGGATTATGCCTTAAAATAGACGGGCAAACGTCACCTTTTCAATCAAAGCCCCGACAGGGGAGCAATCCCCTAAGCCGAGCGAAAGCAAAACGTCGTACTTCAATATGAAAACAACAAACATACAAAATAGAGAAAACAAGAAATCAATGAACCGAATATAGAACACAATATGCGCTCGGGGGGATATAAATAGGGTTTCGTTAAGAATTTCGAGAGTGAAAATAGCAAGTTGCGTTATTTGGGGTGAAGGTGCTTAAAAATAACACATCCTAAGTAATTGGGCGCGTTGACGTAACGTGGCGATGTACCTCCACGGTGAGGGAAATAGACTAAAAATATTTTTGTACAAATTCTTCAAAATCAAAATCCACGATTATCGAGTAGGTACCTATACATTTATTTTTAGATTGAAAATATAAGTTTACCGTTTGCTTTTTAGTTTTTGCCAATTGTCATGGAAAAATGTTTTTACCAAATCTGCAAAAATAATGTGAACCTAATACCAATCTCCTACGTATTAGATACTATTCCAGGATGAATCCTAAATAATACAATATCCAGATTACTTTCCACATAAAACATATTCCAGACAGATTTGTAACTAAATGCTTTGCCTTATCGGAAAGAGGGTTGTTGTAACGGCGTCCCTTCTAGCGAGGGGAGAAGCATATCTAACACCTGGACAGGGGAACTATAGATTGAAAATCTTTACTTCACGACTACATAACGGTCTAAATATATAAATTGTAATGCTTTCATGTTCCTTGGATGTGTTAGGTTTACGCCCTGATTAGATAATATTGAAGTATATCTTACTTTTCAAAAAAACATAAAGAGTTTTTCGGAAATTACTTCATTACTTAAATCGTCATTCAAAAAACGGCGTGAGAAGATGAAAGATCGCCACGTACTCGATTTCGCATTGCTTTGCAATCACTAGATAAAAAATAACAAGCAGATAAAAACCATTTATACAATTGATAATGAGCGAAGATTTATTGATATACAATTTACTATGAAAATATATGAACGCCCTTATCATAGTAGATGGAAAACAAACGCAAATGTTGATCAAATCAATATGTGGCCTGGATAACTGCTTGCCATCAGGCACCACACTTGCTCGTCTGCCGCCTCTCGCATAAAAAAAAAGTAATAAGATTTAAGACCGCGACAGACCCGCCTCAGAAGACAGGGTCACCATAGTGATTTTTATAGTCTAAAGAAAACTAAATAAGTTTTCTAATCACGTGATAAAAAGCATAAATATTATTATTGTAACGACACTTGCGCAAACATGGGCAAGTATCGCAAACGTACTTATAAGCCAACAACTTATTCTTTACGGTGACTCATACCATATTGTTATATATTTTACTTAGGGTGCGGCATTATGTAATGTTATTATTTATTTAGGTACAATAGTAAGTCTTTAACTTTAAGAAACTCGTAAAATTTAAGAAAATAAGTTGTAAGTCATCAATACCCATTATAATTTAACAATATGGATCACTTTTATTACGCTGTGGCTTACTATTTACATACTAAAATATTAATTAACTCCAAAAGTATGTACTTTAAGACACATGTTCCTTGGATGTGTTTTATTATTTTTAGTTAACGAATGTAGTCTTTAAGTTATGAGAATAATATATAAATACTTTATATATACTCGTATATATGTAGGTACCATAGGTGTTTTTAACTGGGTTTTAACGTATGTATGTCACGTCCCTACGTAGGGTGAACATCGAAGTTCAAATTACGAGCCTTCAAATTGCGTCGCCCTCTAAACCTTGCCACCATTTCGTCCTTTCCTTTCCCATTTGCTGGAAATTGGAATCTTAGATTGTACCCCGGCTAATTAACATTCTAATGAATCGCTGTTTACGTTACAACTTTATTACCTTTAACGTTTATGCAATTGTTAAGTATAATCAATTTATTATATTGAATGATAAGGAAACGATCATGACAAACGATTATTTTTGGATCATGATTATCATCAGGCTGTCGTGTGCACGTTAGTCACTGCTAACTGTAACAGTGGTTAGTAGTGGTAATTTTTAATTAGAGGAATTTGTCTCAGTTACCACGATTGGCAGGGGGATTGGACCATAGCAGGTTTTATTTTAAGGGGTTTAAAGGGATGTAAGGGAGCGACCTATCATCTTTACGCTCCAAGGCATCCTCACCAGTCCGTGGTGCATCCTGCCGAACAACAAACGAGGCTCTGGCAAACCGACTGGAGGCGGTATAATCATCACGATAGAAGGCGTAGCTAAATATCACAGAACTATGACGGGCAGCAGCGTCACCGGAGCAAGAAGCTACGCCCTGCGATCGCCAACCCGCCTGCCCAGCGTGGCGATTATGGGTATATCCTCTAGATGTTTACCCTAAGTGGCGAAAATTTGAGAGGCCTATGTCCAGCAGTGGACTGCAATAGGCTGATGAGGTTTTATTTATACCCAGTTAAATGCTGCTGTCAGTTTCCTGATACATATTCCCTTAGTCATATCTACGACACCCACGGGATGAAATGGGGTGGTTCTGTTCTAAATCTGTAATAAAATGATAAATTTAAAAGATTTAAAAGTGGCTGTACGTACATACAGCAAGTACCTTTTTTTTTTTTTTTTTTTTTTTTTTAGAGGGGAATGCATTAGGCACCGTCATGCCACCTCCGGGGGGAGGTGACATGGTGTGTGGGACTCACACCTCCCGAAATGGGAGGGTATACCCACTAAACCCCCCTGTGTCGCCAGTGGGCAGCAAGTTGCAAGGGCACGGGCAACGCCGAAGCATACCGCCGCATCCCTGCATGCCCTGGCCAGCCGCAGATGACAAGCGGCCAGCACTCCTGGTCCGGGGAGGGCAAATACCCCTACCCCCGGCTTCCGGGGAGCAATAGGGTGCTCCCCAGGCGGACCTCGTGCAACGGTGTGGTTGCACCCACCACACCGTTACGCCCCTATGAGTGGATCGCGCCCCCGCACTCACCACTCGGGGCTCGAAGGAGAGGCTCAGAGGGCATACGATGCGTTGTATGCCCTCCGGCGACGCCCGGGCCGGGGGCGGCGTAGAGCGGGCGCGTCTACCGCGGCCTCACGCTCTCTTTCCGCCGCCTCCTTCTGCGAGATCACTGTCTCGCAGAATGCGAGCATCGCTCGCCAGACCTCCTTCGACGCCGTCATCTGCCGCAAGAGTTGCGGCAGATCGAGGTCCTGTGCGACAGTGACGAGGACGGAGCGCTCATTGACCCAGGCAGAGCAATGCCTAAGCGTATGCTCTGCCGTGTCCTCCGAGCCACTGTCGCAGTGACGGCATAGAGGATCAGGTTCACGCCTGATCCTCCACAAGTACCGGCCGAAGCAACCATGTCCCGTGAGGACCTGGGTCAGCCGGTACGTCACCACTCCGTGAGGGCGCCGCATCCACTCTTCCAAGATGGGGCCAATGGCCTGAGTGGTGCGGCGTCCCCAGGGGGCGGTCTCGAGGCGCTCACGCCATACTGCGAGCGCCTCCGCCTCAACGGCCACCCTTTGCGCTCCGACCTCGGCGGGCGCAGGCCGGAGGCCCCGCGACCGCTGCTCGGCTCGCCATAGATATACTGCAGCGAGTACGGCAGCGTCTAGGTCCCAGGGTAGGGACCCAGCAATCGCGATGGCGGCATCCGCGGATATAGTTCTATATCCGCGGATGGCCCTCAACGTGAGGGGGCGTTGGGCCCTCCACAGCGCGCGGGAGGTCTCCATTGTAATGGCGCCGGCCCAGACCGGTGACCCATAGAGGGCCATCGACCTGAGGACACCTAAATAGAGCCTTCGGCACGCCGCAGAGGGCCCCCCTACATTGGGCAGCAGTCCGCTCAGTGCGCCTGCCGTCCCCGCCAGTTTGGGCCACAGCTTTTCAAAGTGGCCCCGAAACGTCCACCGCCCGTCGAGCCACAATCCCAAATATTTTAGGATTGTGCCGACGGGAATTCGCACGCCTTCTACCACCACGACAGAGTCGGTGGGAGGCGCGCGCCGAGGCCCATGGAAACATAGGGCCTCGGTCTTCTCTAGGGCCACTTTTAGGCCCAAGGCCCGGATTCGACGGACCACTGCCCCCGCCCCCTCCGAGGCGCGCTGTATGGCCTCGGCGTGGGTTTTCCCTTTGGCCGTCACCAGGGTGTCGTCAGCGTAACAAGTTACACCGACGCCAGCCGGGAGACGGCCGCGGAGGACCCAGTCGTAGCCGATGTTCCACAGGAGCGGGCCAAGAACCGAACCCTGCGGAACACCGCACGACATAGGGTGGGTCTCCACGCCAGTGCGCGCCTCATAGGCTACGCTCCTACCCTCTAGGTAAGAGCGCACCGCCGCCTGCAGGTATTCCGGCACACCATGGTGGCGGAGTGCCTGCAGGATACAAGGCCAGGGGAGGGAGTTGAATGCATTGGCGATGTCAAGAGACACCGCCATCAAAACTCCCCCCTCGGCCACCGCCCGATCCGCCAACCCCTTAACGCGGAGGATGGCGTCTACTGTGGAGCGTTCGGATCTGAAGCCGTACTGGTACGGCGACAGATCCGGCCCCACTCGCGTCAAGTGCTGGTTGAGCCGGGAAGCAATTAGACGCTCCAAAAGCTTCCCGGCCTCATCCAGCAAGACGATCGGGCGGTATCCCGACGGGGAATCTGCTGGGCGCCCCTCTTTCCTTAACAGGATCAGGCGCCCCACTTTCCACACCGCCGGGAAATGGCCCTGGCGCAGCGCTTCAGACGCCAGGCGTCTGAAGCGCTCCTCCAACCAACCAAGAGCCAGGGCCAGCACCTTGCCCGGTACTCCGTCCGGGCCAGGTGCGACGCTCTTAGAGCGCAACCGCTTCACAGCTGCGCTCACCTCCTCCTCCGTAACCTCCTCACATACAGCAAGTACCTACGTCAATTCACTATCTTAGAGAAATAGTGGTGGGTTATCTGCAATACCGCTCATCACATTTCCCATCGAGACCTCAGGCAACATACGTAATTTAAACTTTATCGCACGCTAAGTTAAGCAAGCTCTTATTAATTTAAAACCTATTAGTCCAATAACTAAACCCAGGTCCACACGATCTATAGTTTCAAGGCTATAGGCGGACTAATAGCTACTTCTAAGCAAATTATATTGTCACTGGCAATAACATGCTCACACGACGTTTATTGACAATAATAATAAATAAATAACCTAATTTATGCCACGCTTAGCCTCACAGCGCCACCTAGTTCCTAACTAAGCTGAAGCTTGTTCTATCTTACTCGACAATTGAATAAAACTAATAAAATTATTTATACTTTTTTTCTAAACAAATACTATACAGTAAACACCCAGTTAGTTAGTTAGTTTGATCGCGCCGTTATCCGCAACTCGACGTCTGAGTGCCTATTTTGCGTGAGCATAGTAGCAAACAGACACATACAAACACACATGTTTATTTGCACACAAATGTTTGTATTGTGCAGGGATCGAATCGGGGACCACGGAACAAAACTGATAGTAAGTAATTAACCAAACAACATTTCAATTACAGAACAAAGTAAAAAGTTAAGAAAATCACGGCCTTATTCAGAAACGTTACTATGCGTCGCGCAAATGCACAAGTACCCAAAAACCTAATATGTTTTTGAGTACTATGCGTCCGTGCGTCGCATAGTAACGTTTGTGAATACAGCCGTCAGATCTACACCCACTACGAAATGATCTGTCCTCATCGTTACAAAACGTTGAGGTTCAAAAGATCTATTTCAGTCGCCTACTCGTTATAAAGTGTACTAATTAAAGCGAATTATTTAGAGAGCGGGCTATTGAACTGATTACCCGTGTCCCCGAAGCAATCAGTGTTCAAAATACGTTTACTGAAACCCATGAGACGATGCGTAAGCACCTGAACTTACTCGTAATAACACTAAATAGCTCCATGATAGCATATAATAGCTTAAAGTAAACAACATCTAATCAGCTTGTTGGTATCAATACAGTCTTCTGAATGAGCTATATCATCATCATCATGTCGATATACACGTCGACATAGGCCTCTCCAGTTGTCCGCCACTTAGGGCAAACATCTGGAGGATATACCCATAATCGCCACCCTGACCAGGGCTTGGCGATCGCAGGGCGTAGCTTCTCGCTCTGGGGACGCTGCTGCCCGTCATCGGTCTGTGGTATTTAGCTACGCCTTGCATATATTATCACTGTAAAGTTTAATTTAAATTCGTTCAATACCTAGTTATGACGTAACAGGATAACAGACATCCATCCACCTTAACAATCGCATCTATTGTGCAGCATTTAGTTACCAATGACATTACATATTTTATATTTACGGAACATCGACCATCATCAAACATTCAAAATGCATCGCATAGGGATATTCGACAAATTAAAAATCAATAGAATCGACACGAAATTAATAAAACCAAATAGACTAACCAAGGGGTGGTACAGGAAAGAACTCAACGCGCCCCTTTGGCCCATTAACTAACCCATCAAAGGTACCAAATATCAATTTAATAGCCATTACTAAAACAAATTAGATAACTTCGTATTTGCACGAGGGATAATGTAGATAAGGTTGCCATTGTTCAACACAAAAGAAAAACGTAACAGCAATCACAAAAAAAGGGAATCCTTTAATCCGATTACTGCGTTAGATACTCACATGAACTAGACAAACGAGGAAAAGTCACAAACCGTATAGATTCACGAGTTTGTTGCTAATCACCAATTAAAAATCCGCTGTATAGGTATGTTACGGGTAATGCTAGAAGGCGGAGTAAACTTAGGTTGGGTAGACTAGATGAGCATGGGTAAGCCCTGAATTAAAAATTATTTTACTTATTATTCGGACTTTACCCAAGTAATACATTTTTTTTTAAGAGTGGAATGCATTAGGCACCTTCATGCCGTCTCCGGGGGGAGGCGGCATGGTGTGTGGGACTCACACCTCCCAAAAGGGAGGGCATACCCACTAAACCCCCCTGTGTCGCCAGTGGGCAGCAAGTTGCAGGGACACGGGTAGCGCCGAAACATACGGCCATATCCCTGCCTGCCCTGGCCAGCCGCAGATGATAAGCGGCCGGCACTCCTGGTCCGGGGAGGGCAAATACCCCTGCCCCCGGATCCGGGGAGCAATAGAGTGCTCCCCGGGTTACCCAAGTAATACTAAGTCGACCCTGGTGAACAGAGGTTTACTCCACCTTCTAACATTACCCGTAGCATATACATAGATCTAACAAAATACAAAAACTTCAATGGGCCACTCCTTAAGCTTCTCGTACGTAGTAGAAGTAATTGTCGTAGTTCATCGGCCTGCAGACGTCCATGGCTGAACATAGGACTACCCAAATGGCAATGGTCATTTGGAGGCGTGGTGACTATGGTCAAGCGTGGTGACCATAGTCATTTTGTTGCGGACAGACAACCTTTTTTATATACGCTTATGTACATAGTTTTATATATAGTTTTGTATTTAGAAGTGTTTTTTAAGAGTATTTTATGTTGCTATGGTTTTGATATATTATTGTTTTTTATCTAGCAGTCAGTTGAGTTATACAGTCCATCTGCGGCTGGGATTAAAGTGTGTTTTGTGGTTTCCCTGTTTCCTGTGTTTGATTCCACACCCATAGACGCCAGTTCCAGCCGTAACACATTTGATGGCGTGGTGACTACGGTCAAGTCACCGCGCATGCCGGGCTGTTTAAGTGTTTAGTGACCCCAATAGATTTTATTTATACCCAGGTAAATATTGCTGTCAGTTTCCTACAACAATAACATCAACAATTGAAAAAAATCTGACTTTATTGTCGTAATTACGAATATACCTACATTAAAGTCTGATTTTTCAACGGCCGATTAAGTTTTAACAGTCTGATAAATAGCTACGACTAGGCATCATTTAGTATTATTTTTTATTGAATCGTGACTTCCGTATTTCTTACTGAATGAAAGATTAGCCCTAAATGCTATCAATGTTAGTCAACATTGATAGATCAACGTTCTGCTAGCTATGTGCCTCGTTCGGTAACGTCCGATTAATTGACTAGAAATGTCCACAAGTTTCTGGTAGAGTACCAATGTTTCCCACTTACTGCTTAATCATAATTGTGGTACCTAATTGTTGATCGACCATACCTTATTTATTGATAGTACGTATAGGTAAGTTCCTAATGGATTTACGGCTTTGTCGCGTAATGTGCGTGTAACCGATCCGTGTGTAGGACGAACCATCAAAATACTTTCGTAATCAACTTTTTATCTTTCCCTTGCACGACATCGCCAATAGGACAGTTAAATAGGTAACATTAAGTTAATTATAGCTATAGCGTTTGTGTTGATCAAAACTTATCATCTATAGATTAGTTAGTATAATGCAAAAATGTCTGTATGGTTTCCGGATTGTAATAGGATAGGACCACCCCATCTCACAACGTGGATGTCGTAGAAGACAACTAAGGGAATATCAGGAAACGGGCAGCAGCGTTTACCGGGGTACAATTAAAACCTGAACCTAAAAGGTTGGAAACTGAGTGGGTAACTTAAGCAGAAATCCCATAGGCTAGCATGGCATTGGCAACTGACAAAAGATCGATTTGTTTGGCGCAGCAACTTGGATTATTTAGTTTTTAATAGCTTTTCCCTAGCTTTTATAAAAATAAAAAATAAACTCCATGCTTAATTGTCTCGTTTTGAGCTTTGGTGTGCAATAATAACTATTTTAAGCAACAGTGTCTTGATAAACCTACATCAGCAATGAACTTTGGTCAAACAATTCTAGCATGGCATGAGCGACGGATGCATAGAGCGACGGAAGGCCACTTTGCTGTACTACTATAAAAATAAAAAATAAACTCAGCCTAATTGTCTAGTCTTAGTACATTATTCGTTTAATGTGCAATACATATATCAGCAAACAGCTTATCGAGAGATAAACTAACATCAGCAAACGAACCTTTGTTCAAACAACTCTCTCATGGCATGAGCATTCATCCACAGTACGTTCAGTTTAAGACACAAATGCGGTTCAGCAAGGATACGTAAGTGGCGCGGGCTCCTCGAGATATAGTTAAACGATTTAGACATTAACAGAGTTGTGTTGTGGGCGTTGTGCCAACGCTTTGCGGAGAGCTCACTGTGCCCGCTATTTATTGCAATTATTTGCGGATTTCGCGAAATATGTTTCCTATGTGCTATCGGCTGAACGCCGTCGAGATTTCGTACTGTCATACGCAGTTTAGCGCCGTGGCGGTACGTCTTAGTGTGTAATGCTAATAACTAGTGTTAAGAGGACAAAATAGAGCAATGAAGTATCTATACGTACCATCCCATCACTACATAGTATAAAATAAAGTCGCTTTTGTTTCTGTCTGTCCCAACGTATGCTTATATCTTTAAAACTACGCAAGGGATTTTGATGCGGTTTTTTTTAATAGATAGAGGAATTCAAGAGGAAGTTTTATGTGCATCCGTGCGAAGCTAGGGCGGGTCGCTATTACATAATAAACAGCACTAGACAGTTGACAGCTACGTCGAGCTACCGCCGACTATTACTTTCACGTCTTCCCTGATCAGAATTGTTTGTTTGTTAATCGATTGTGTTAATAAATGCTCTTCATATATTAAACAGTGTTCATTACTAGGCATATGCTTTAGAAGCTGGATGATTTTGCATATCCAGCTAGCAGTTATTACCGGGTAATAACATTCATTGATTGCCAATTTTAAAATTAAAGATAATTAATACAAGTATATTGCTCGCTAAGAATTTGCGTTCATATTATTACAACAAATATTACGAGAATCTAATTATTATTTAGAGCTTTACATGGAAACACAAAATATTCCGTTTTATCATATTTTACACGTTGTATTCAAATTAAACTGTGACCACATAACGTGGTCAGATAACAGCTAAATACGCATATATGCGTTTATTTCTTATATTACCTTATTTATACTCCAAATCAATATTTAAAGTAGGTGCGTAGAGTCCTATTGTACTTTAATTAACGGTGTTTTAATGCAAACCAAACATTATACATTCAACTTTCCGGATTTTCTGAAGTACCTTTTTTGTTTTCTTTCAATGTTTTTGTTTTCGACTAATAATGGGTGGAACAATACTGCAAAATATTGAGCATTTTATACTCCAAACGGTGTCAGCGAGGTTAACAAACCCAGGAGTACGTAAGTAAGGTAGGTCGACACGCCTACAAAAAAGTTGGAGTTTCCCACTGAAGGATCTCTTTAAAATGATAGTGCGAACATCCAGTTTAAGATGAGCTCTGGAGATGTATAGATTACCCCGCTGTGGTCCTTTCAGTGGGGTGACGGGAGGGGCGAGGGAGGCCGTTCGGGTCAGTTACTGTCGCTAGTTAGGGAAGTAACAAAAACAAACAAAGCTGGGTGGTCTGGACGCGGCCGTTATGAGCTCCGCAGTTACCATATTAAGTAGTAGCCCTATCAATTAGTACTGTTTAGGCTTACTGCATAGTATAGATAGATATATAATATACTGTATTGTATGCCAAACAGTTTACTTAAAACTAAGGCACAGATATGTATAAAGTACAATTAGGCGGTCTTGTCGCTATAAGGAATGCTATTTATGGATCTGTTTTTCCGATTTATTTATTTAATCTTTATTGGCACACATAAAATATTGTACAAAAGGCGGACTTTATGCCACGTAGACATTTTTTACCAGTCAACTAATCTATAAAATAAAAATTAACATGTATAATATGTATGTGTCCAAGTCTGTTGATAAGTGCATAACTTGTGAACAGCTGAATCGAACTTAATATTTTTAATATTCCTTGCGAAAATAAAAAGAAGGCGTAGGGTACAGCATGAACGAAGTTCACGTCCAGCTAATAAATAATAAGAATGTCATCATAGTACCTACATAATACAACAAATTCATTAATCATTCACCTTCACATGTTACAAAACGTCATGTGTGCGGTCATACGTGCTGTTTCACATTGCCAAAGCAATTAGTACACGATTTATCGATTTTAGTCGCCAAATCTTCAACTGTTCTTTAGGTATATCGTAAAAGAGCTTCTATAAATCATTGAAACTGAAATACTCCAGGACGTAAAACAGTACCTAAGGAATTTATCATGTGGAACAATATCGATACTAAATATAAAACAATAGGCAATATTACACACATACGTAAGTAGGTACGATATAAGTACGAAGACTTAATAGGCGGTCTGAAAAAATATCGCAACATAGGATACTAAAACTTTATTTTATGGATGAACGTGCAATCCAATTGAAGTTAAGCGAAAAGTGACCGTCGTTAATTAGAGCGTTAGAATTGCTTCAAAAAGTGAGAGAAACAAACTAAGCTCTGGCAACAAACTGTTGGCGGTATAACCATCACGACTGAAGGCGTAGCTAAAATACCACAGGCCGATGACGGACAGCAGCGTCACCGGAGCGAGGAACTACTCCCTGCAATTGCCAACCCGCCCAGCGTGGTGATTATGGGTAAAGCTTCCAGATGTTTGCCCAAAGTCGAGAAGAACTAGAGAAGCCTAAGTCCAGCAGTGGACTGCAATAGGCTGATGATGATGATGAAAAAAAGTAAAGTTGTTTGAAAATAAGATCTATCTAGACATATTTCTGTGGTACCTTATTTAAATGGCTAGAATACTAAACACCTACCTAAATCAGCTAATTGAAAAATAGTTAACAAAATTCATAACGTTACGGCTAACATCCAAATTGCCAGCCGTTCAGACTTCAGGAACAAAACGACCAATCATAAAACAACGATAACAACACTGTTACAAGAGCGCCGCGTGCGCAACTAGCGACCGATTAAATTAATTGCCCACCATTATTGTGTATTCAGCGCGTAACTTTATCGATAATTTAGTTATTTTAGTAAGTGGATTAGAGTACTTATACTAATACAGATCCTCGAATATAGAGATAATATCTCATAATGTTTAAAAGGGTAATACCAATTCAACTAGGACACACAACATCTGTCTGTCTAGTCCCAATCTATAGTTATTATAAATTATAATTTCTAGCGTTTTAATTGGCTAGTGGCCTGTCAGTGACCTGTCAGTCACTATTTTCTTAACGCGAATGAACTATAAGCTAAGCTGGCTAAGCGGCTGAAGCTTATACTATGGGTACTAGACCACTGATAAACATACTTTGACACTTTTTGTAAATAAGTACATGTACCTATTATAATACTGTATAGCACTCACAATCAAACCTGAACACAGGTGTTTGCTACCGCTGACCCAGACTGGTCATCCATTACGACACACCTATGTCTTTTCCTCTTTTCCACGGGAACACTTTTACGCATACCTGGAGAGACCTGGTGTCTTGGGTATTAGGCATCTATTTAGAGTTTGTGGTTTATGTAGGCCTCAATCCTATGTACCAGTGAATCCTCAAGGGAGTACCACTATCAAATGCTTTATAAATATTATTGATAAGCAACCTTTCAGTCCAAGGGGAGCCGGAATGCCCAGGACTATATCAAATATAATGTCCTAAACCAAGCTGGCCAAGTGTGCATATATGGCAATGCAGTAAGTAGTTTTGTAAATGTAAAAATTATGAGAAAAATAAATATCAAAATCAAGTATTCAAAGATCTGATTCTTTGTGTCTAGCCAAATGGAAAACAATTTAATGTATCATAGCTTATATATGACTGGCCATAGACATTGAGGTCAAGCTGATATTGATATAATGGTCTCATTTGTGTCAAATTGGTAGTTTGAAATGCTTATACATTATACCTACAATCCATATTTCTTGCCTTAATTCAATAATACAAGAGATAATATTATCAATGGAAATCTATGCACATTATTATCTGGACCCAGATAACTCCATAGATATCTATAGATAACTGAAGAAATAAAAGTTACATCAAAGTTACTTAATCCAATTAATTAATGTAAATTGGCAGCTCGAGGGAAATTCTGTATTGTGGCTGTAGCTCGTCATAACACAATGGTTTAATTAGACATTCATTAGCCACACAGATGCAGCTGATGTTTTATAAAGTAATAGGGATCTCGCTTCTCTTCGAGTATTACAGATAAAAATTTCATATAAACATTTCTTTAGAATCATTCTATCCATTTAAAAAAACGCACCAAAATCCGTTGCATAAGGTTAAAGATAGGGACAGTCACGAAAAGCTACTTTGTTTTATGTTATGTGATTAGTTATTTTAGCTAAACAAAACATTCTAACTAATAGTTGTAACAATGAACCTCATATCTGCATCACTTCAGTAGAACAATATTGATCAATGCTTGCTAGTTCAACACAGCTTCTATGTAAACAAACCCTATTAATGAAACCAAAGTTATCAAATGTTTTGTTATGATTCTGCATTGTATGCAGCATACTAAAGCCTCACAGTCCAATGAAACAGGTCTCATTTAAGGAAATATTTGGCCCTTGACATACTGAAGTGGATGGGGGTCAAGGTGGATCGCTTGCCAAAAATATCACCAATCAGGTTTGGTGATCAGCATTACATACTTTTTGTAGGTAACATAACCATTTTGCAATAGATTGTATTTCAATATTTATAGGACACTTTATAGTGAGATGGCAACTACATTATTATTCTTGTAAGTTTGTATTATGGAGAGAAAACACACATTTAAAATTAAAGCTTTGTACTGATTGTTGATATAAAAAAGTATTGTATCACAAATAAGTGTATTTACAAAAAAAAAGAAGTATCTAAGTAAGTTTATCATAAGTAACATATATATATAGTAGTCTAGTACCTATAGTACAAACTTCAGCTTAGTTTGAGACTAGATGGCTCTGTGTGGCCCTGCATAGGTATGTCTTGAGTTTATTTATTTATAAGTATCATAATACTTAATGCGTGATACATCTTCTGAAACACTGTAAGTGTAAAGTTTTTTTTTTATAGTAGCTCGACATAATGGTTTCCAATGGGAAAGAGAAGCCCAAGTTGCTGTGACAACTAGCAAGTTAACTGGTTAGTTACCTGTCAGTGGCCACTGCCATGCCGGCCCAACCCTGACCCCCCACAAGCTCCGGAGACCCTACCCACCAGCAGAAACACGACCCGGAGGTCATTTGGCTGCAGTATTCTATAGGGTGGAGGTCCTTCCCTGGACGGGCAGCTCAATACAAGCGAAGATTTGCTATGCCCTACCTCTCTTTAAGTTTTGTGTAATTTAATTAAGATTTGTGATTGAAATATTGCATTTCATCTCTATATCTTGGGTTTCAATGTATTTGATATTGTTCGGCAAAAACAGATTTCAAAATTATGTTTGTTGTATGAAAGTCCCCCTTAATTATTTAGTTTTTCATATTTCTTGCTACATGGGCAATAGAAAAACATCATTTGTGTAAATTTCAACTATTAGGCTATAACGATTCAGAAGATACAGCCCGGTGATGGTCAGATAGGCATGCTGACTGTGATGTCTTACGGCCGCGTTCACAAATGTTACTATGTGTCGCGGGAATGCACAGGTACCCAAAAAGTATAGGATTTTGGGCACTGTGTGTCCACGTGTTGCATAGTAACGTTTGTGAATATGGCCGACATATGGCTATTTTTACCTTTTCAGCATGGAACAATAAAAAACATGGAATTCAAATGGCTCCAAATAGGAGTTCAGATATTAAGGTCCATTCAAACTAACATGAAAATGATGTCAGTATTTTAGAAAATGATGATGTGCCATATTTAGCCATTCTGATGCTGCATCTGATCTCGGCTTGATTTCGTACTTCTAATCATTCCTTACAATGAATGTCAAAAGTTTGATAATGGAAAAGTGATTCACTTTTCTTAAATTATGTAATATAAATACTAATGTATTACATTTTCAGAAAGTAAACATCTTGTGAGATAAAACTTGTGGGCTAAACACGAATATAATGTGTTTTAAATAAAGAATTGAGATCTAATTCATATTGTTATGGTAATACAGGAATAGAACATTACATATACATATCCACCAAAGTAAATGTATCATGTCGTAACATAGGTAAATAATTAATAGCAAAATGTTATTATTTGATCATAATTATTTCCTCCCAGTAGTTGATAGCATGTAGTTTGATGTAGGCCAATAGTTCATTAAATATTTGCAGATTCCTTAATACAGTTACCATCACGTTTTGTAGATTTTACATAGATAAACATGGATTATGAAGAAAACTCATACATTTTCCTATGTACCTATAGGAAAGTAAGGCAGTTGTCATGTGTGGACACCAAAAACACGGCCACACAACTCGCCTAGTAGAGCGCCGTCTCACTCGCACCCAGCGCCGCACTCCCTGTGCATCCTTTTCCCTCCCTTCACTCCATGGTTAAGAGAAAGTAACAAAAGAAAAATAACACATCTCCAGTCCTATTTAGACTCCTCCATATCCCACTCTTCAGAAACAGGACCCATGACCCAAAGAAACCAATAATCAATGATATCGCAAACATTGTTGGTCCTATGACTCAATAAACAACTTGTATGGCAGCTCTCATAACCTATACACCTATCAAATGATAAGAATATCTTCAGCAGCGGTGCCGTAATTAGATAAAAATAGGTGCAACACATAAAATAATAGATATATAGAACATAGCGAAGTAAACACAAACAGGTAAACTAACCCTTTCTTCATGAGCCACCTCTGATGGCCCCCGTTGGTGTAAGAAGGTTCCAATGAAGAAGACACTCATCCATTTTACAAACACTCGTCAATTAGCACTAATATTATTATTTATGTTTACACAATTCGTCACAATCAAACTAAAATTCCACTTTTTGCTACGCTAAACGCAGACGTCATTGACAAACAACCCAAGTGACGAGATTGCACGGGATCACATAGTAGACGAAAACACTGTGTATTTTGTTGGCCATATCGTTCGATATATCACAATTGTTATCACTTGAGGTATTTACATTACTTAACACATTGTCTACATCAGTTTAATTACAAAAATAAAAACGTACAAAGCAAAATTCACTCGTAGACAGCACTCGCGACGTCGCACACTCACGTAACGTGCGATTTCGTTTCACACATACACACACACACACACATTCAAACAAACAAGAGTGACAGTTGGGCGCTAGCATCGCTGCGTCATACGCTGTGGTTGTTCGTTAATTTATTCTTCGAAAATTAAGCATCTGATTTTATTTTATTTCATTCCAGTTTCCCACTCATAATTTATTCCTAGGTTCTTTTGAATATTTGCTTTAAATACGCAAGCTTTTGGCATTAAAATTCTATGGAAGGAACTGGGCAAGAAATGTCTATAATGTCAATTTTTTTTTACTAAACATGTTTTTTAGAATAGGACGGAAGTGTTTTGAGCTCAGGTAGGCAATCTGAGATATTATTCACACATACTGCGAAGTTTATTGGTATAATATCAATATGAATTTTTGTTTTATTTTCGGTTTTCGTTTTAGATAAATGCGCCAATAGTTTAATTAATGGATATAACCAGTACCTAGGTAGTGTACCTACCTGATAAAAGAGGAATAAAGTCTTCATCCGGGAATCGAACCCAGGTCCATCCTCTGTGTGGCTTATAGCTAGAAGTTTGTAACCATTGTATATAAAATTTTATAGGCCTATATCAAGAAGCATCTAGCTTTATAATTTGCTTTTTTATTTGGATGTGAATTACAATAATAAATCATCACACCACGACTGTTCTGAAAACATATTCATAAAAATATAGGTACTAATAGGTAGGCTATTCTAAGTATGTACCATTGTAGAATTAGTACCTACCTACGTATTTTATTAGTTTAGTTCTTCATTCCTGCTCTGCCTTTAAGTCATGGAGTGCCCTCCAGCTCATGTGTTTCCTTCCTCTTACCATCTTGGGTTCTTTAGGCCGGGCTTTAAGCGGCATCTCAGTGGGCCTTCAGGGTGAGGGCGACAGGCGCAATAGTTTTGTTCTACTATGCCTGTCGACCTAAATTTTGGACCACACGACCACTTACCATCAGGTGGAGCAAAGTCATCCGGAAAGCTCTTCTAATAAAAAATAAACTATAAAAAGGATGTTAAGTTTGATGGTCTGCAAAAGACGCGCAAGTTCGGTCTAACGTGGGAGTATCGCTCGCATCTCTGGGACGGGATCTGCTAAATACCTTCGTAATACTTCCATGGAGCTGCTCAGACAATGAAAAGTTACTGAATCCTTGAAGTGCTTAGACATTTACGTCCTTGTGTTTTATCGCCTGTAACATGGTGAGTGCTCTCCCTTGTCCCACCTTCCCTCTTCCGCTACATAACTACACATGCTGGCCTCCGTTGCCACAGTTTCACCATATAAAGTATTCCTTTACGTAGGTAGGTACCTTTTTTTTAAACCGGGGAAAATGCTTTTACGCATTCCCGCCATTCGGGGAAACGACAGGATATGTGGGACTCACGCCGCTCTCAAAAACGGAAAAGCGGCACCCTGCCTCAGTATGGTAGGAGGCAGGGAAACTCCTTAAAAACCCCGGCCCCTCCGTCAAGCATCATTGAGGTGGTGTCCCCTACAAAAAAGTTCCGCAATTCCTATCATATCCGCGTCGCGTCCCATCGCTCCTTCTTTCGTATAGGATCCCTTAAACGGGTCTTCATCGCGGTGGCAACTGACAGCTGGCTGGCAAGTTACCTGTCCATTATCACAGCGACTTTTGCTGCTCTCTTGCTTTCTCAAGCGGTTTATCTATAGGATGCATGACGTAAATGAAATAAGAAACGTAAATACAGTTTTTTTTATTAGAAAATGAAAACAAAATTCCTTACACTACCTAAATAAGGCACGACGTGTCCAAACAAAACCGCGCAGCACGCACCAGTTAAGCGCCGCGGACGATACAGTAGCGAAACAACTCAATTATAAAACAGTACATCATTACAATCAGTCCCTGTACATAAACAATTATAATCAGTTTACAAAATATACAATCTCTTGCAAAAAGAACGTGTGCTAGGTAACGAATTTATTGCTTGTAATGTTCACATAATACTAGATTTTGGCCGGTACATCGATGTGCAAAAGACGAATTTGGTTCCAATATAATATGGCATGTACATACACATTTATAATAGAAAAATTTTAATAAAGCAATTTCACAAGCAGTTACGATTATGATTTCCTTCGATATGTTAAATAGTAGTAAAACATACAGAAATACAGACATATATTTATAATATAGATATAATGCAAGGCTAAAATTTACAAACTGTACAAGAATTATGTTAATAATATACATTTTGTGCGCTTATCGTCGCTATGTGATAAAGGTGGTCTGATTTTGTAGACTAACTTAATTTTTGTATGTCCTTCTTTTAATGTAGATATATGGTTGCAAGTGCTGTGCGTTATCTATAGTTCAATATTTTGTTATATTACAACAAGAATAATAAAGTTTTACATCCAAAGCAAAAGTAGTATTAAATTACAATTTCCTAAAAAGATTACAATCTCTAAACAAAATGCAAAAATCTTAATCTGAAATAAATTACTAAGCCCCAAGTTAACGACTCATAATATTATACTAAAATACTACATTTGTTAATAATAATATAGGAATAATATCTTATTTGTATGTCTTTGTACCAAATCATGATCTAGGCAGAAATTTTGTAATTTTGAGCTTCATCTACCGGCATACACCAGAGAGCTTACGTTCAAACATTAATCAAAACAGAGGTTGAAATTGGACGACTTTTCAGAGAAACGAAAAGTGAATTTCCCACCTCACAATGAGGACATTACCAAAACTTTTACAAGAAAAATTTTGTATGTCGAGGCCAAAATACAAACATATACCACTCATGGAACAGAAAGTACGCATAAATGTATAAAATGTCAACAAACAATAAATATAAGTTCTTCATAATTTCAATTTTGACACTCCCAAAATGTTAAATCCACTTGCTCGCAAGTCTCACAAGTTATTGTCACAACGAATAGTTACTTATTTACTTGAAACAATAGTTTTAGTCAAAACTTCCTTCATTTACAATCCAAATTTCCTATAAATATTACAGGACACATTGGTAACCGCATAAGATATTACTCAATTGGTATTTGCAATGAAATATTAATCAATAAATTGGTCATATAAACATTTCTAAAACGAATTCTAATGGAACTTTTAATGATGAAATGTCCAAAAATGGTAATTTACAATCGAAACACTACGAAGGTACGAGTATTAATTTTATTATAGTTAAAAATTTAGTAAAAAGCGAGCTATGGTAATAATAAATAGAATAAAAAAGTGTTAAAAAGACACAACGTTACTCTGATCAGTCAATTTAGTGAGTTGCGCTTGATTAGGGGGGCTGCGCACTCGTCCGGTGTGGGGCATTCGCTACTGGTCAGCGCCGAACGTGACGTACGAACGGGACAAAATTACTTCTTTCGACAGCATTGTCGAATCGCTGGGAAGACTTTGAAGTTATGCCTTTTTGAAGACGAATTTGACCTTATGTTCTGCTGTGACTAAAGGTAGACTCCTTTGAATATAGCTCCATGAGAGAGGCTAGAACATATAAATAAACTCATTCCTGGAGTTCACCGTACCGTATTCGCCCACTACGCCGCTGAAAATTGATTCTACTACCGGAACGTTCTTGTTTGTTCTCTCAGCATACTATGCCAAATCATTTTCCATGTTGATTATCAAATAATTAGTATGTGATGACTTGCTTCGACACAGTCGTTTCTTTCGGCACGCGGTTATGTCACAGCGGTTCGGTCCCTGTAGAGAGGCGTCTATCGGCATGTTCGCTTCTTTCGACACGTTCAATTCGTTCGGCACGTTCACTTCGTTCGGCACGTTCACTTCCTTCGGCACGTTCACTTCGTTCGGCACGTTCACTTCGGCTGACTTGTTTGTTTACCTCGCTTCGGGTAACAAGCCACAGACGAGTGCGCCACCCCCTGCCCCGGCGGGGCGGCGCGTTATAGCCGCGGGGCCCAGAGGCCTGCGCAGCACAGGGGTCAGTAGTGGTCTACGTCCGCTGCCGGCGCTACGGAGTATACTGACGGTGGCCTGGAAACAAATTGTTGTGGTTTTAGAAGAATACGGCTAATATATTTACAGGTATGAATTTTGGATTCGTTTTGAAGAGGGAGTAAAAGGTGCAGATGCAGGTTTTGACGCCCCTAGACTATAAATATACACCCGACGCGAGCAGTCTTATCTCCTCATGAATTACAAGTACAGAAAAGATAACACTTATATTTTCCAAAAATACCAAATATTCTTATTATTAAGGTAATATTGAGTTAATTTTTTAACTTAGTTTACGATAATATGGTGCTGTGTGGCCCAGCGTGGCATGTCTTGGGCCATTTATTTGTGGTTTGTTGTATTTATTTACAAAACACAAACTAAGTAAGTTTATCAGTTGTATAGTATCCATAGTACAAGCTTCGTCTTAGTTTGGGACTAGATGGCGCTGTGTGGCCCATAATAGCATGTCTGGACATGTATACTCGTATCTACTCTATTGTAAAGCCTTACCTTAAAGCACGCCTGGGCGCGGGCAGTCTCGAAGGCCTGGGTAACGCCGACGCGCGCGCATCTGAACTGGACGCTGGCCGCGGCTCCGACGTCACTACGGGCACTACGCACACACAACACAACAGGGTACTACACGCATTGGGGGGGGGGAAACATGTACCTCAGCGGCAAAAGTTGATGATACCTTATGTGGCGTAACTATAGGGACGACAATCTTTTTTTTTATGCAAGAGGCGGCAGACGAGCAAATGTGATGCCTGATGCCACTCAAATCGAGTTTTGGGGTCGCTGCCGGCCTTTTTATGATAGAGGGGGCAAACGGGCCTGAAAGGTCACCTGATAGTAAGTGATCACTTCAGTCCATAGACCAGAAGCCTTGATGTAACTCTTAATTTTTAAGTGATACCAATAAACGTTTTTCTTTCTTTCTAAGTGGCCCCCGGTCAACATTTTTTTTATGTTTACCAAAAAAACCGACTTCAATATAATGACAATGGGAGTCCCGTTGTCATCATACGGAAGTCGGTCGATACCAACTAGGAAGTATACTTCAAAAAAGAATTATCCAAATCATTTCACAATTCTCAAAGATATTTGGTAACTAACATACATACAGAAGATACATTAAGAGAGGTAGGGCATAGCGAATCTTCGCTCGAATTGAGCCGCCCGTCCGGGGAAGGACCTCCACCCTATAGAATACCGCAGTCAAATGACCTCTGGGTCGTGTTTCTGCCGGTGAGTAGGGTTTCCGGAGCTCGTGGGGGGTTAGGGTTGGGCCGGCATGGCGGTGGCAACTGACAAGTAACTGACCAGTTACTTGCCCGTTGTCACAGCGACTTGGGCTTCTCTTTCGCTTTCCATCAGGCGTAGGGAAGCCATTATGTCGAGCCACTATAAAAAAAAAAAAAAAAAAAGAAAAACAGTCGCATTGACAACTTCCTCCTTTTTATGAAGTCGGTTAAAAATCCGATGGATTTACCTCGACTGGTATAGTTACGCCACTGCCAACGATTGACTTTGAACGCAACTGATCATCGACTTTTGCTTTTGAGGGTACTACACTACTACTTCACACAAGGACTGGCTGAAGGCTTATCAGTGACCCGTCGGATACATAACTTTATTACGAGTATATTATCTCGGTGGCGACTGTAGTGCATTGTATAGAAAAATTGCGTTCAGTTCTAAAAGCTCAAACTTTACTTAAATTTCAGGTTAGAGACGATTCTGAATAAATAACAACATTTCAGAATGTTTTGTGTCCTTAACTCTATTTTTACAAAGAAATGCAAATACAAAAATCATCTTTACCATTTGAACGCTATCGCGCCAGTGACAATAGATTTTTTGTCTTTTTCGGCGGTCAATTCGAATTAAAAAACTTGAGTTGTATGTAACATACAATTTATAACTCAATGTAATAACAATAAAACATATCGCGTCTACCGTCCCGTGTGAAAAGATGAAAAATGTCATGTCCCGAAGTTTCCCCTCGATGTGTCACTGATAAACTCAACTATTTATGTTAATTTATTAACGTTCAAGATGCACACGAGTATGATACATGAGAGTTTACTAGGGTTAAGATGCATGACTTTTTACATAAATCTTTATACAATCTTCCTCGCCAGATTGACAGCGAATAAAAGTTCAAGTCGTGTGACAACGGATAAGTAACTATAGTTCATTCGTGTTAAGAAAATAGTGACTCATCACCGACTGCCGGCCAAGCCACACCCCCTAGCCAATTGAAACGCTAGAAATTATAATTTCTAGCGTTAGCCACACCCCCTAGCCAATTAAAACGCTAGAAATTATAATTTCTAGCGTTTTAATTGACGTATAGATAAATCACTTGTCGTTTGCAACGCGACGCGATCGAGGTCACTACACGGGTGTTTCACTCAGTGTAGATACAGTCAAAATCAATAATATCTATATACTTTAGAGCCTTGTCACAATAATAACTGACATGTCAATATAACAGAAAATAGGAAAATTTACAGGTTCAATGTAATGAAGTTTTAGAGTGTACTAATATTATTTCTGACTATACAGAGGAGAGGAGGTATCTTTACATCTATTTTTATATGAAAATACCGTAAAATGTATGACAGATATTGACGAAATTGCGAGCCTCACAATTGGTACATTTTCACAACAACACATAGGTATAGGTAAGAAAATAATAGCATTAATAAAAATAAAACTATATGGACAAATAAATATTAATATTACCTGGAGCAGGTTTTTGTATGGGCACAGAGGTTGGCCTGGAGACTCGCAGGGGCGCAGCACCCGCTATCGAGTATGGTCGTGTAGGCGGTGGCTGGAGAACATCATAATAGGTACATATTACTTGTATAACAATGTAAGAAGTGAATACAGTCGCAATATGTGTATGGTATGGATAGGTTAGGATAAATATGATGATTTATGGGTATTAAAAAACCACCAGAACTTTGGTTTCCAACCAGTTGTACGGAGGTGACCAATGCGTTGGATAAGCTTGTTTGGCTAAAAAAAAATGTAATTAGTCCGTCTTTTAGCTTATTCAAAAATAAAAGACACGTATTTTTATTTGTAAATTAGACTAAAAATTACTAAGTTATAGCCCGTTGAAATTACGCGTGACGTCACTCGCTGAGGCATTTTTACGGGACGGAGTGACGTCAAAGACTCCCACTCCTAACTTTTGATGCCTTGTATCTTTGCTATTTATTATTTAAATGAAAATAGGAAAAATACCTGTCCAATACATTTTTATGATCGAAAAGTCGGACTAAATATAATGTAATTATTGTGACCCCCAAAACATCCCTATTAAAGACGTAGCTACCACAGAGCGATGACAGGCAGCAGCGTCATCGGAGTGAGGGGGCACGCCCTGCCATCGTCGAGCCGCCTGCCCAGCGTGGCGATGATATGGACAGGCTCCAGATGTTTGACCTATGCGCCGAACAACTGGAGAAGCCTATTTTTTTATGCAATAGACGGCAGATGAGCAAGCGTGATGCCCGATGGTAAGCAGTCAACACAGCCCATGGACACCCCAACTCAAATCTAGTTCTGGGTTCGCTGCCGGCCTTTTAAATAGAAATACGCTCGTCTCTTGAAGGTTCCCAAGTCGTAGCGTGTTCGGAAGGACTGTCGCAGGAAATTGGTGGTTGGTTATGTTCAGCGGTGGACTGGGATAGGCTGATGCAGACTTATATATAGCGTACATGTATTGGTCTAAGATGCCGCTATACAACGACCTTCGCCGAGATGTTTATTGGATGAAACTTATTTTATATGTAATTAAATATGTCAATAAAAATAATGCATTTTGGGTTGCCGATCAAATGGTCCAGGGTATGATTTGATGGATGTGGAAAGAACGGGATGGAGAAATGTGGCTCGAATTACAGGAGCCCTACGTTCAGCAGTGGAAATACCAGGGCTGTTGATCAATTGATTCATTGAATTAATCAGACCGGTGCAAAATGCAGTATCTATTTACCTGTTATACTTACTCAAGAGTTGTGACCGGAAAAGAATAGGCAGCATAACGTTTGCATATTCTATGGGCTTCATACTTTCAATTGGTATAGAATTTATCTAATAATCAAACCGGTGAAATGTTTAAAAACTTACCGCATCCATCAAATCATACCCTGGACCAAAAAACATATGATCCCGGCAATCCATGTGCATTATATTTATTGATATATTGAATTACATATAAAATAAGTTTTTTATTTAAAGAAACTTATTTTATATTATATGAAGGTCGTTATATAGCGGGATCCTCTACTACATATATTCCAACACTCACGGGCATGTGATGGTTGCGCATGGACACCGGCATGGGGACTCCGCTGCTGGCGCTCGGAGCCCGTAGCTGGCCCACAACACAAGTTAGCACAAACGAGCGGAAGTTATACCATTTATGTCTCAAGCGATAATCTACCTTATGGGAAGGAAATACGGAACTATTTGACAACCAGTTTTGGGGTCTGACATTACAGGTTTGTTACAGTGCCAATATTTATGACTATGTCTATATTCGCTCGTTCGTTGAGTGTACGTTCGAGATGTATAATAATAGATACTTACTACTATATAGTATGTAATTGCAAAATAAAAATAATCTAATTTATCAGTACTCTAGTACCCATAGTACAAGTTAAGACTTAGTTTGGGACTAGAGGGCGCTGTGGGGCCCAGCGTGGCATGTCTTGGCAACTTAGCGAACAAAAAGCAAAACAATGCACATTATCAATGTGGTAATATGTACTGTACAATAATCTTCTCGAATACTAAAAGTATATGTTTTATAACGGCCTATTACGGATTCCTTAGTATAATGCATAACTGATAGAAAAGGGTTGTAATTTAATATTAGAAGACGCGTATTCGAACAACAAGGCTAGTATCATAGCCATAGAAGTAAACTACTTAACGTAATTAAAATCAATCAACGTAATCGCTGGGACAATAGTTATTTCTATTTTTTACATAAATGGTATAATTTACGCTTGCGTTAATATGACACATGTTATTACAAATGATTAAATGTTACGAGTATATGCAGAAGTAATTGAATCAAGTTTGTCCAAAACATACGACATTAAAGAAATACCAATTAATTCAGTTACTACTGCGTATGGATAAAACAATTAAAACACAAATTGATTATTAATCATTATAAATGCTGGTACTACGAGTATGTTATGACGACACAGATATTAATAAAGTTAGCTTGATAACCAACAGCCCAAATTAAATTAATTATTACAGTGATGTAGCTTGCGATACAGTACTATTAGTTTTGTTATTATAAATCTTATAGATTATCTGGACACGCCCTTTTCTCGACATAGTTCTAGATAGTGTAGCAATAGTTCTAAGCAGTACCGCACTGAAACGCTATTGTCAGCGGCAGATAATAAGGAATAAGCATTTTATGTATTTACTTATTTATCTTAATATACTATGAACAGTGAAACACAACCAAAATTGGCTGAAAAATGCCTCACAAAAACAGATGTTTTCTATGGAGTTGCATAACGCAAATTTTACGTGTCAACCGTACACATTGGATCTCTCTAACTAATCAATAACTTTAAAGCTTTGTAACTTGATTAATAGAAATATATTTTAATATTCTTTGATATTTGTGGACCTAAATGGTAAAAGAGTACATTAAATCCATAATTATTAATTATCACAAATGGTGGCGGTATAACCATCACGATAGAAGGCGTAGCTAAATACCACAGGCCGATGACGGGCAGCAGCGTCACCGGAACAAGAAGCTACGCCCTGCGATTGCCAACCCGCCTGCCCAGCGTGGCGATTATGGGTATATCCTCCAGAAGTTTTCCCTAGGTGGCGAACAACTGGAGAGGCCTATGTCCAGCAGTGGACTGTGATAGGCTGATGATGATGATGATGAAATCCATAAAAAGTCAAGCATATACCCAATAATTGTCAGCGTTGCAAAGCGGTATTACATATAACTAGTGTATATTGGTACGTTCGATTGACGCCACGTCTGCGTAGGAGGTAATCAAGCCTACGTTCCATAATGTAAACAGTTCATTGCCCACTTACATCTCTGGGTGCCATCAGCTGACTCTGCGGCCGCTCCCGTCGGAGCGTCTCCGTGCCTTGCCGCACGAGCGCCGGCGGCGCCACTGGCTTAGGTTTCTCTTCTACTTTCTGAAACGCCATGTACACACGAGCGTAAGGTAAGAGCTGTGTAATCACTAGGATAATTACCGCTATTATTATTTGAATCTCAAGCAGACTCCGTTAGGAGTTGATCTTTTGCTATTCCTATAGACCATTCGTGCTAAACCTAAACTACCTCATGTCGAATGCTTATGACTTTGATTTATTACTTTATAAGTTAATAAAAAAAATATATGCATCTAGTAATTAAAAATACATCATATTCCATCGATTAAAAATTTACAATATACCGAAAAATAATAGTTGAATAAAATAAGTGAAGATGTTTTTCGAATCAGCATCTTTCGCGACTACATCATTCGAGTCCATGCTTTCGAACCAATGAAGCAGTCGAAAAAAAATCGAAACAGTGAGCTTCGCAACTACGGCGTTCGAAGCTACGTAGGGGACCCCTAATTACCTGATGGTCCACTGCTAAAGTGTAGGAGTCCCGCCGCGCGGGAGGCACCGGCGCCGTCGGACTCAACGCCGGGTTGGAAGCGTACACGCCTCGTCGGACCATCGGTCGGCCGGCCGACGAGCGTCCTACTGGCGTCGGGTTACCGGCTGTCGGATGGAAGGTGAAAGTATAAGGAGCCGCCCATAAATTATGTAAACGGGAGTGGGGTCCCACAAAAGGGACTAGATTTGACAAGGATTGGGGTTTAAAAAGCCATGATATTTGTGACGTAATTTGTAAATGGCCCTTAAAGTAAATAGTTTAAATCATGGAATCATTTCGAACAGAGGACAATATAGTGAGAACAACGTAACAGTTTGTCCTCTTTTTTTATACCGAAGAAATGTCGCTTACGTATCCCCATTACCCGGGAGTAGTGGAATATTATGAGGGACTTTAGCCGCCCTCATGAACGGGTTTACTCTATTGTATTTTGCACAAGACCATTCTTAGTATGAACTACAGCGTTCCATTCCTGAATATGAAACTTTTAACTGGCAAAAGTATTAACAAAAAGTATTAACCTGTTTCCTCCTTTTTAATTCTCAATTAGTTGTTTGATATAGAAACATTATACGTAACACGTACCTCCATGTATTTAACTCCAATTTATTATTAAGTACTTACCCTGTATGACTCATTAGCCTGCCAAGGAAATACATTTAACACCGTGTCAATGTAAATAAGACTGTATTTCCATCGATTTAGAGAAGAAAAGATTTGAAAATTTTCTCTTAATTTCAGTAAGTAGGACTTCAATTATCACGTTTGACTGTCTTATGCACTGCATATAGTGCACAGGACAGCCCATGGATTCTAGTGGCCGTCACTGACCGTATGTAGATTCACATTTTAATATCAGTTTTAATTCATTTTAATATGAGTTAAAGGGTTAACACATTTTAAAAGCAGTGATTTCTTTTATCACATTTTAAGCTCAGTTAAGAAATGTGACAAAAGATATCCCGATACCATATTAGATTCAGTGAAAACTCTTTTTAAAGCTCCCTTTTACTCCCTTATTCTTCCATCTCCACTTACTGAAAACCCCCCAAAAGCCCAGGCATTACCAATACAAGCGCCACTCATTAACCCAACAAAACGCGTGCCTTTAGAGTTCTTACACACGAATAGCAGTGTACTGTCGACGTATATGACTGCAGCTGCCATCAAAAGGCGGCAACTATACTCATATAGCATTAGACATTTTTTTAAACAAATTAGCTGTTATAGGGAAACATAGAAATTTCTAGTAATTTATTGGTTTGGGAAAATAAAGAGATAGTGTGTAAAGTATTACCTTATTGTGCAACGAATTGACATTGAACACAGATATAAAAAGACAAAATAAGTTCATTATTCAAGTAGATTTAACAGTGAGAAAGAAGCAGTTGATAAAGAAACTTTTTCTACAGACGTGTTACGACGCGTATAATACGACGACCCAAAAAATAACTATTGTAGTAACTAATGAGTATTTGAACATTTGCACTTCTTTTGTTTAGTCGAGTGTCAAAATCTGTTAAATTATTTTAATGTTCATTTCGTTTTTGCAAACTCTTCCTCTTTCAGTTTTTATTTGGATTCATTCGATTAATTTTACGTGCACAATAAAAGACCCTATGTTTTTCTAAAGCTAAAAAACGCTTAAGACGAAGTATAGCTGCAGACAAACGAAGGCGACTGCAGTCGCTTTACCCGTCGTCAACGCGCTACCCGTGTGTCAAAACCCTTATTAGTCCTCACCGGGTATCCTGCTAAGCTCCCTATGCGAACTGTACTGCCTAAGCTTGGAGGTCGGCAAGCCGGTCTTTCGGGGCACCGCGCTCGGCGGAACCATACCGCTATACGGCCCTGGAACATACAAAACGTGAATCTACCGTGCGAAGCGTTAACAAGCACGACTGTTCGAATGGGGTATTTGGCTGAGTGAAGAACTTATCACCATTTTCAGCAACAACTTCCCAGCTAAGAGTCCTCTAAGCAGCATTTAGGGGATGCGTTGTAATTTTCCTTTACAACCTAAGGTTTCCCCAAAATTTTCCACAGTTCTGTATGCAAAAGCCTGCTAATCCTTCGATTGATAGACCAGATCGTCACACACTGGTGGTATCGTATCGTATCCGACGGGAGGCGGTATAACCAACACAAGGTGTAGCTAAATAGCATAGACCGACATGACGGGCAGCAGCGTCACCGGAGCGAGATGCAACGCCCTGCGATCGCCAACCCGCTTGCCCAGCGATTATGGTTATATCCTCCCGATATCAAATATCCTGCTCAATCTCATATTCGCTTGGCAAGTTTATATTACATCCGCGATACCAATAGGCCTGTTGCCGAAAAAAATTAATTAGTCCTTAAAATTGTTAAAAAATAAAAGACAAGTATTTTTTCATTTGTAAATTAGACCAAAAATGATAAAGATATAGCCCATTAAAATTACGCGTGACGTCAGATATTGGGAGTTTTTTGAGATTAGTGACGTCAAAGACCCCCACTCCTACATTTGGATGCCTTGTATCTATGTAATTTTTTGTTCAAATGAAAAAAAAGAAAAAAACGTGTCCAATATATTTTTATAATCTAAAATACGGACTAAATTATAATGTAATTATTTTGACCCTGGAAACATTCGAGACCGAATAGAGGTACATATTATGTAATCAATCAACCCATCTCGTAAATTCTGCTTAGAAGATCTTTTAGCTTAGGAGGTTGTTGGTCAAAATGGGTATAAGAAACTTAGTTATGAATTTATAAGAAATATCAACATATTTAATGTAGCTAATTAATCAATGCACATAGATCACTTCCAAGGCCCTCTTGTACAGTGCAGAACCTGAGGCAATTCAGAAAGAGGATTGTTTCCTAACTTGACAAATACCCCATTTGCCATACTTAACCTGTATTTCAATTCATAGTGCCTTCTTGTTTCGCCTGATTATTGAGAAATGATGAGTAATTGAAAGTTAATAGGTAATGCGAGTAAGGTTAAGTATGGTCTCATTTTATGAAGTTTATAGCTGCATGAACTTTTAATAATGATGTTAGATATTGATTAAAAGTAGCTCTAAATTTGTATAAAGTATAGTTTAGACATAAACGATCTGATGGAGCATTAAATAACTATCTACCTACTACATGTATTATATATATACTACTATTTGTAAGTATGTAATACGGTAAGTACTGTGTACTTATGTATAATTGAATGAATGTGACTTGATTCATGAATGAATTGCTAAATGAATGAGGTGCAATTCCTAATGAAAATGTCGCAGAATAATACTCTATATTTGATTTAGTATTGTTAAATAAATTATACGAAAAAAATCGGAATTAATAAGAGTAAAATTCCACTTATACGACAGTGAGTTTGCATCATTAATGATAAGCATTAAAGCTAACAATTATCGCAAAAACAACAGCCCATACAACAAAGTGACACATCTAATCGTTCAAACTGTTAATAAAAACACTCAGAAAAAACAAAGGATCCAGTATCAAGTATGGCCTTACCTGTGTGAGTTGGGGACACCCTACTGGGCGGCGATCGGAGAGCTGACACGGGCGGTCCGAATCTTTTCTCAGGACTCGTCTTCCCCGCCAATATATCCCTCTTTGCAGACGTCTTCTTAATCAACGTAGCGCTGTTTATCACCGTGGTATTGTGCATATCGTAAGTCCTCTCCATGCCCGAGGAGTTGGAGCTCGGCGCCTTAGTGAGCGTGTACGATTTGTCGTCGACCATGTCGTATATCGGCGATATGGTGCTGTGCAAGTTTAGCAGGTCGTTTTTGGAACCCTTCCGGAGTGCCATGAGCGGTGTGGAAGCTACTTGTGTGCCTGGAACCGTTGGAAGCGTCGTGTGATACCCCGGGACATTGCACAAAAGTCAAAACGAGAACACAACATAGTTCAACTGCAGGGGCTATTCACAATCCCTTTTTCCAAACGGGTTTGGAAACTTTGAATGAACGTAATTTTTTTTCTTCTCGAGCCAATGGTACTCTGCCCCAAATAGGACCATTCTAAAACCTGGCGGCGAAACGTGATTCAAATTTGACATTAGTTGTACTAGACTCATGTCAAAATTGAATGAACTACATTCATTCATTACCGACGGAGATTTTTCAGAACGGATTTGTGAACAGCCTCGCAGGACGTATTAATCTCAAGTAACTTTTATTATACGAGTAGCTTGGTATGTCTTTACATATAACTCCTAGACAAATAAAACAAACACGTACATTCCCTTAGCAGTGAAGCAGGTGTGTGTGTGAACTGAACTGTTTCCATCAACCATCGAGTGAAAAGTACGTCACATCCCTTTTGATATGTACAAACGGCGACACATCTACTTATCCCAAACAGTAAAAATTTTTCAACTCCACATTTACCACATTATTACGATTAATTTGGGTAACTAGATGTGTCGTCGTGTGTACGGCACTTCCAACTCCATATCCAGTAAAAAAAATTGGCGTCAATTATGTGAAAATGATTAAAGCCTCTATAAAAGGACATGATCACCTTCTGTTTAAAGTTCCACTTATTTTATGTATGAATGCATAAATGAACGACCGCATGAACGACACACCGCATGTGCTCGGCGAAGATGTCGCGGATGCGTTACGTTTACGCCACGAGTGAGCGCCGTACGATACACTCAGTATCATAATGTATTCCGCTTAACTGCGGTAAAATTGCGTACGCAGCGCATTCACGCGGCGTGTTCGTTGCGTGGCCTGACACGTAAATGATAGATTTTTGGATGTTTATCATGTAAATCTATGGCCTGCGTGGCTCTGCTGTGAAAACGTTTGTAATCCGCCAGTGTGGCATGGCTCTAAGAATGTAAGCGCATATGTGTATAATAATAATATGTGGTCGAATGCAGCCCGTGTAAGTCGCAAAAGTGTATGTGCATGTGTGTACATGTGAGAATGCACGTGAACACTTCTGGGTGTGTTTGTATGTGTGTGTGAGAGAGAGAGATGAGTGTATGTGGTATGTGTGTGTGTGTGTGTGTGGGTGTGTGTATGTGGGTGTGTGAGAGAGAGAGGTGTGTGTGTGGGTGTGTGAGAGAGAGAGAGAGAGAGAGGTGTGTGTGGGTGTGTGAGAGAGAGAGGTGTGTGTGCATGTGTGCGCTGTGTGTGTGCGCGTGCGCGCTGTGTGTGTGTGCGTGCGCGATGTGTGTGTGGGTTTGTGTGTGCGTGTATGCGCCCGTTGTGTGTGCGTACTCACTGGGGTGCAGCGGCGCGGCGTCGGGCACGCTGTCGGGCGGGCTGGACGAGCTGAAGGTGCCGGTGTCGGTGCTCTCGCTGGACCCCACCATCGCACGTTCCTGCGAGCCCCATTCCTGCAACACCACGACAATGTCCAACACACCACAATTTTTTACGTCAGGAATGCACTGGGTACGGTACAACTGGGTTTTACGAGGCTCATTCCGATCTAGCGAAGAATACCCACTAAGCACGACGGTGCCGCAGTGGTCAGCTATCTGAGGTCGATATGCCCGGCCACTAACGACTGTACCCACGAAGACACGTATCGTCGTCTTCTCGGGGCCGCTCGGGAACGAAAGCTCCCCACCTCCCCCGTCAAGGAAGGCAATAAGTACTTAAGCCACCTAGTGTTTGAAAGAAGAATATACTTTATACAAACGCTTGCTTAGCGGCAGAGTCTCAGAGAGAGAGTTTTGATATACCGGTGCAGTGTATGTACTCGCATACATTTATCCTGACTTTTGAGCAAATAAACTTTTGTTATTGTTATTTGTACCTAAATATACTTTTGATTAGAGGGTAGCATAAAACCTTAGCACCAATCAATCACCATCAAGCGGTTTAAGAAACTAAAAACGAACATATAGATAACAAAAATAACAAATTAGTAAATACCTCGTGCTGTAATGTCCTATCACTGGTAAGGTTCAAGGTGGCTGAATTTATATCTATCATCTGATTGTCATCTGCCTTTACGTAAACCACTGTCGTATCCATCGCGCTTGCCTTCGGCGATACCTTCTTGAAGGTCGCGTTCCTCTTTGGCGTCTCCCTCGCCACCGGCTCCTCGTGCCTCTCAAACCCTCCGTTCATCGCTCTCCGCCTCGACAACAACTCGGAAGCGTTCTCCATACTCTGTCGCGGCACCGTTATCGTCTGATTCGGCAAATGAATCGTCTTTATCGGCGACGGGTCCACTTGATTTGGCAGCTTATCCGGTTCCGTCGGCAACGCTTTCCTAGCCAAAGACAGCTTCTGCCTCGCTTGTATAATCTCATTCAGCTCCTGCTTATCAAGCGTCACGTTTAGACTGTTCCTGCCCAAGTCCACAGTGCGTTGCATGCCCATATCCTTGTAGAACGCGTCATCCTGCTCGAAAGTCGCGTTCAAATTCTCCTTCTCCGAATCGTTGTTCCTCCTGAACTTCGTATTCGAATAGTGCAGCGTTATAGTCTCGCCCATTTCCGAGTTTGGTTTCGGTATATTCTTCGGCGGTTCTTTATTATCGCAGTTTTCGTTGAGGACTTTGCTTGTGTCTATTTGGCACGCCTCTTCTCGCGATTTCGTGTAGCTTTCCGAGTTTCTCAAACCCGATTCCCTCTTTGTGAAGCTGTTGAAGAGTTGACACCTAGGTCTGGCTGAAAGAAGTCTCTCGGATTGTTCTAGATGGGTGAACGTTGCGGAACTGAATATGTTGGAGTCTGGCGTGAAGTCTTTTGGTCTGGAAGTGTTGGAGACGACGTAGGAGGAGTTGACTGAGCTCACGAGGCTGGGCGGCAGGGAGTCGATCAAACTGTCGTTGTCCGGGTACGTGGTCTGAGAGAGGAAGCTTGTGCTCATGTCCTTTTCGTCGAGTATACTCAAGGTCATACTCGTCATCATGGGGTCAATGCTGTCGCGGCCTGATTGTGGTATACCTGCAATAAACAAATACTTGTTTTATTCCAAACTAGAATTAACCTATAGCTCGTAGATTCTCTCAACAACATATCACTGAAACGGACTAAGTGGAGTAAAAGATCAAGTTAAGTGACGCTAGCTGCGTAAAAAGCTGCTTTTAAAACTATATTCAGGACTATTTCGAACATATATTCTATTCCTGACTACCTCTGTATTACTTTCTGAACATAATGATGGTAGAAGTCATTTCGAAATGCTTCTATAATTTGTATTTTTTATGTTTCCGTCTAAATGTATTATTATTTTCTAATTTAATTAATTTCCTTAATTCATAATATAATTTCAAACGTCTAGAATAATTTTTCCTCTTACCAGAGTCCCTATGCGAAGTGATAGATTTCCTGCTGTCCAAGGACTCCGGGTTGAATGTCCCGGAGCTCTCCATCAGCATAGAGGACACCAGGCTCGGCGGTGACATCCGCATCAGCGACTCACCGCTTTGGTACATGTTCAGGCTTCCCCGTTCGTTCATGACGTTGTTAAAGCCTCTGGAATGGTCACATACAAGACTTTAGTAGAGCTGACAGGGGAGACGTGTTCAAACACCTGAATGTATTCATGTGTTTGAATACGTATAGTAGACACCGTAACATAGGTGCTTTTTGGCTTTTAAGAGATTACGATCATATTTTGGATAGCATTATTTGAAGCAAAGGGGATGAATTCTATTTTTAGCACAATAATCATAATATTTATTGCATTATGTAGTCACAAAAGATTGCACAAATGGATAAGTACCTTACATAAACCCTGCAAGGGCACAGCAAAATCTTAAATATACAAAGTGAAGTTTACACCTGAATATAAAACTTAATACTACTTATCTGCTAATTTACAAGAAACTCTTTTACATTATAAACACGTTTATCAGTTAAAAAGCACTTTAACCTTTTATATAGCCGACTCCCGTCAGTGAAACAATATCGTTGGTTAATTTTTGTTTGCTACGCGCTCCTGTGGGAGCCTTAAGGAGACGCTTTGCCCACTTATTTTTTATCTAAACAATAACAGATAACTTTGACATAAATGAATTAGAAAGTAAATTCTTTGTCAATTTTCACTCTCCCATGTGTAAGTGCATCTAACGTCAAGTCATCCGGAGTAATTGTCGTGAATGAAAGTCTGATACTTTTGTCTTTGTTTTTTGGACTTTCAACGGTCAATTATTCGGAGAAGACAAATGCCAATCATGGACATGTACCGGGCGTAATCACTTGCGTAATACATTTGTAGCAACTACAGTTAAAATGAAGAGTTACTGGAATGATGTTGCCAACTTGCCAAGCTCCTTTATATTTTTCGAGCAATGTTCTTTGCTAGCGTGGCTAGTTTGTGAATAGACACCTTCTGTAAATTGGTGAATCATGCATCTTTTCACCAATAAACACTTAAGCTAACTAAGATTATTTTTTAAGCAGCCTTTAGATAAAATCTTTTGCAATATCAAAAATAAATATTATGTGATGCTTGTGCCTCCGACATCGCAGAGTCTATGAACGGAGGTAACCGTTTAACAGAGGGTCCGCTTGCTCGTCTGCCATCCTAAATTTTGGATAAGAATTGTAGCCTTATATAGGCTTTTTGAGAAAATGGGAATCAGAGATTCTATTGTTATTCGAGATCAGCCTCGGTGTTATCTCCTATAGTGTCATAAATTAAAAGGTCGGGTGAGGAACGAAATTGATGCGAACGCAGTTTCTGGTTCCACTGGTCGGTACTTACTTGTTGAAAGTGTTGTGAAGATTGTGCGCCGGCTGGGAGAAGTCGATATTGATTGGCTTCGAAGGCAGGTGCTCCGATGACAGCCTATCAGACACCTCGGAAGCAAGCGTCACGTCCAAATCTTCCAGCTGGAATGAAAGAGTTCAATTTAAAAAAAAGAATGTCATCATCATTATCAGCCTATATCAGTCCACTGCTGGACAAAAGACCTCTCTCAAAATACGCCACTTTGATCGATCTTGATTCTTGGGCTTCTAGCATCCAGCACTTGCCAGCCGTCCTGCGTAAATCGTCTCTCCACCTGGCGTGAGGGCGTCCTACACTACGTTTGCCAGGATGCGGTTTGCACTCCAGAACTCGTTTATCCCAACCTTCTGATTACTTACCCTCATCTTTCAATAAGCAGCATGAAAAAAAAAGACGTTTTAATTAGAAATTACTAGTGACCAAGCGTCTCATGAACGCATTCAGATACTAGGTAATTCTTCTAAACCCCCTTATTCCCGTATATGTCTATGAACTATATAGCTTTGAACAGGTCATAGCTGATGTCTCCACCCTAAAAGAAACCTACCTACCAACATAATAAATGTTATAGTTTCTGTGATTGAGTGATTATTCAATGGGTGTTGTTATATTTAGGTATATGGCATTGATAAAAATAAAAAAATAATAATTTCTAACTTAAACTTCTAAGTACATTGCGTTGTATAATTATTTAATATAACCAAACCCTATTCCGACTGGCAAAGAGATTCCGATGGACTGTGCTATCAGATTTCAATAGACCGTTGCAGTCATTGAACCGCAGATACAAAATAAACAAATTGACAGTTACTAATTGCCAATCACGTTTCATGCAGACATCACAAATAGAAAAAATCATCGTAACTACTGCATTTGTTAATCGTCATACAAAATAAGATCATCTCTAATTGGTCTAGACAAAAATAAGGCTAGATCTAAAGTTATGGGCCCAATGGAGCGTTACCTAACAAGATTCAGACAGATCACGTGACAAAAAAAAACAACTGCACAGATTGATTACAGGGTGTGACCGAGCGGAGAAACATGGTCGTTAGACCGTGAACAGACAATAAAACATACGCAAGTGACATTAATGTAAAGCATTCCTAATGATGAAATATATGACCTACTTTAATAGATAATTATGTTAAAGTTACATTACAGAGGTTGCTGCGACATTATACATAGTAACCTGTAACTCGATATCTTGTAACTAAATAAATAGTATAAAAAATTTCACTTTTGTCTTTCTGTCCCTAAAGGTATAACGGAATTTGATGCGGTTTTTTTTTCTAGATTAAGTTATTCAAGTTTCTAAAGTGTTTTTTAAAATAAAAAAGCACAAACTCTTATAGATCTGTCTGCGCGGAGCGATTCCTACTGATGGTCCGTGTGACCCTAAAACCAGCCTAACTACCTACCCATAAAGTCAAGTAGTCAAGATGCAACATTATCACCATAAGAACAATTTATTATTCCACCAGTTGCACAGACGTAAACTATAACGTAAATCATTGTAATGTTCTATAAATATTGACATTTACCGACAGCTGTTATAATAAGTATTCGCAGAAACACCATACCGATTTTAACGTCAAATAGTATAGCAATATTATGGAAATATTCTAGAAAACCGGTAGAAAAACATAACTCTTAAATTATGTGTCTGTTTAATTGAGTAATGTTTACACAATAGGTCTGTTGCCGTAAAAAATTAGTCCGTCTTTTAGATTGTTCAAAAATAAAAGGCACGTATTTTTTATTTGTAAATTAGACCAAAAATTACAAAGATATAGCTCGTTAAAATTACGCGTGACGTCAAAGAGTGGAAGCTTTTCCGCCACTGAGTCACGTCAAAGACCCCCACTCCTACATTTTGATGCGTTGTATCTTTGTTATTTTTTGTTTAAATGAAAAAAGGAAAAGTACGTGTCCGATATATTTTTATAATCTAAAATACGGACTAAATAAAATGTAATTCTTTTGAACCTGGAAACATCCCTGTTATAGGTACGGTTGTAATACAAAGTGTATTAGTTATCCATACCAAGAATTGTCAAAATGATATAGTATTTAGCTATTACAATAATGTACAGAGAGTTCATTATTGAATGACAAGATCAAGTTAACGAAGTTATATTTTGTAAAACTGTAGCAATTCGGCCTATTTGCTCACTCGACTCTACAGATTATACATACTACATAGTAAAACATATATTTTAATTTATTCAAAAGAAATGCTACCTATGGAGATCTAATGTCACAAAATTGACAAAAACTATTCTAAGATTTAGACATTATTCAAATGTTCTCGATATACAACGCAATTAAAATATTATTACGCGATAATATTTTCACGGTCGTTCCGTACTGAATTCCTCCTTAACTTTTACATAATCGTCGACACATAATTATAATTAACATTATCGTGAAACTGTGCCGTGTTTTGCTTTTGAAAATGCCGCATATTCCACATAAGTAACTGTTATTATAAGGTGCTCCGCTAAGTTAGCTGGTACAGTTGTACCATCATGGTATTGAGTCGTTAGATATTCCTTTTAAAATGAATTCTTCAAACGTATATGGGAATGTGAAGAATTGCGTAAGCCTTTATTAAATTTGAATGTTATTTATGCCGTCCTTGGCCGAGAGAATGTGAGTATGTGTCATTTTCGCTATCTAAATATATTTCTGATGCATGTACTATTGAATGAATCTTTTCAACAAGTTGGCTTCTCAAAACGAAGCATATGTATGAGCGACTGACGCGGACCTCATGTTTCGAGGCACAGCCATCGGATGCAACGGGAATTAAACTAACGCTCTAATAATGATGATCTTTGAGCCGCTGAAGAGTTCTAATGTCCTTCTCTAAGCTCCATCATAAAATCAGCTCCATCAAAATAAGATCATTATAACGTCAGCCTAACTGCTAACATACAACGTTCCTTTTTAATAAAAAAATAATTTAATTCTACATTGTATTAGTTACTCAGAAAATAAGAAAAAACGTGTTGAAAAACCATGTCAATATGCCAAAAATCAATTCAGACACACTTGATTAAAAACTCAAGGTCAAACAGAGTAATACAAAGGCATCGAAAACACTAATTCAAGCCTAACGCCCACAGTTGACAGTAGACCCAAATAGATAATAGATTGAGCATCGAACGATGCACTCAGCTAGACTAGTCGTCGAGATGATCCTAATCTGAGATCTGCTCTAAATCTAGACGCTTGCCAATACATGAATCATCCCTTGGAAAATTGGCAATGAAATACTGCACCCACCCCATCGATGCGTTCATCGCAATGCTTACGTCACTAGTCTAATGACATCCTACGGTACCGCTACAGTAGTACTAAACCAATGCAATTGGTTCAGACTATGTTATGAGCAGCTCCAAGGCCAAGATCGTGCAATGTTTCGTGAATTATTTACAAGATTTGGTGTCCGTTGGTCGTGGTACGCTCACTCACGTGATAAAAATGAAGACGCGTTACTAGTATAGTTAGTAGAAAAGGGAGAATGTGAATAAAATTCTATATCAGAACGAACAAACAACGGACAATAATCACGATGACTGCTCAATTTTCGAACGCCATTGACGCTTATAATATGTGACAATAACCATAGATTTTCTATTGTATTTCTCGGCGGTAAAAGGATTAAGGTAGGCCTTAATGTTTTATGGGCCGTTAATTGATAATGTTTTAGACAAATCGCGTTAAAACTATGATCCAAATGTTGATGAATCATTAACTTTACAACGTTTTGGTTTCACACTAATGTCTGCTAGACAGTTTAGACCTGATTGGACGTCAAGTGGATCATCACTACTATCAACAAAAAGTTCGTATGACGCTATACATATCATATGGATTTAATGAAAATAGTCACGTTTGTTACAATATTTCGAGATGATAGGGACATTGTTAGAAATGATTCATTAATTATTATTGTTTGTTGCTGTTAATGCGTCGCAGTGAAATACTTATTCTTCCTTCGGCGATATACTAATTTTGACCGTAGTTACCGTACCTAAAACTCACGGAGATAATAGAATACAGCAAAATTGTGAGCCTAAACACATTCCTTCACTATCATAATCCGATGGGATGGCAGTTCGACATAACCAGAAAACTATCACAATGGCATTCCGATGCACTAGAATGTATCATCGAACCACCGACTTCCTAACTCCAGGGTATCAATTTCTTGATAGAAAAAAATGGTAACAATTTTTTGATTCTATCTCTTAGCCCTTGCGAGTATATGATGGGTGTTCAATTGTACATAGCAGGCAAACCTTACAGATTATAACGAAAGCTTATTAAGGAGAACCGAGGGGTCGCGCAGTTTCACGACGTCAAAAATGCCGTACTTTAAATGCCTTCATACTTCAGATTGTTTTTTTTAAACAGCTTCGCATAACACGACACAGTCATGCACCCATATTCACAAACAATACTTGTCTATGAAAACTAACACCACTATGCGAAGTAAGGCATTTACTATGGCGGCTGGCACTGAAGTCTAAAGGCCGTATTCACAAACGTTACTATGCGTCGCGGGAACGCACAGGTACCCAAAAACGTATAGAATTTTGGGCGCTGTGCGTCCGCGCGTCGCATAGTAACGTTTGTTAATACGGCCGTAAGTTTGGGTAGTGTGCGTCCGCGCGTCGCATAGTAACGTTTGTGAATAAGTCAACCTTCACGTTTAAGGAATTAAATCAATGCCCATACCTGTGGATCGTCGTCTTGCACCAAGCTCCGCCTCTTCATCGCGTACTCCTTAACAACCGTACTGTTCTCTGTATTAGTGTCCACGTTGAAAGTCTTCAGCCTCAGCATCGGGCTGATCGGCCCCAGGGGCATACTGTACTTGTTGTAAGTGAGGTACTTGTTGGCCGACTGGTTGAGCGATTGGTTGGGCGATGAGTTGTTGGAAGCCACTTCGACTATGCTCTGAATACTCGGCCTTTGGACACGTTTCTTCGGTTTTACGTATGTGCGAGAGTCGAATTTGTGCTTGTCTGGCATTGCGAGGATTTCATCTGGAACAAACATCGTTTAATTATTGCAAAAGGCATCTAGACATCTAGGTTTATAGCCACAAATAGTCCTAACTCCGATGTCCACGCGGTTCCCGTATTTAAAATAAGACCACTCCATCTCATCCCTTGAGCGTCGTAGAAGACGAATAAGGGAATATCAAGCAACGAGCAGCAGCGTCTACAGATAAAACCTATAGCGGTTACCAACTCGCCGGCCAAATGTGGTAACTAAGGTCTCCCCCCTCCAAATAACGATTGTCATTGAGGGAGGCCTATGTCCAGCAGTGGACGTATGCAGGTGACGTGCCTGTGTGTCAGTCTGTCGCGTAACTTCCAAACTCATGGATGTATTTTGATGCGATTCAACCCATTAAAATCCGTCCAGGGCTTTGGTGACTCATTCTAATACCTATACTATGGATTTTTTATTGTGTAGGGGTTTTTCGATAAACTACGTGATTACGTGATGGGAACCTTATTTTATGGGCGGCAGTAATATAGGGGTCTATTTCTCACAACTCGCATGTAATATTTAAGCTATTATATAATTTAAGTCTAGCTAAAAATAATTGATTTCCCCAATGCTAATAACCAAATCATAAATAAATTACTAGAAGCCATTAAGCTATAATAAATAAGCTTTTACAGCTGGTAGTAAATTCTATAGTTCTTATGGTCATCACGATCTAATGACATAGGAAGACGCGAGAAAGCGCTTTCTTCGCAAGCAAGAGTCAATAGTGAGAAAGTCCAATTGATTAACGAAAAATTAATTGCCTGTAGAGAAATATAGATCTTCATTTAAGTATTTTCCACCCAACGGTTGTCTGGAAAAGATCGCTTATAACGATAGGACCGCCTAAATTTTGCTATGGAGTGCAATATAGAAGATTAGAAAAAGTAATTAGGTATACAATTTAGGCTCAATTGGTAATGACCCCTGCCTTCTGAACCAAGGGTCGTGGGTTCGATTCCCACCTGGGACAAACATTTGTGTGATGAACACTTGTGTTTGTCCCGTGTCTGGGTGTTAATATTGTATTTAAGTATTTATTTGTGGTACCTTCGTTGTTCTGATACCCATAACACAAGTGCTTAAGCCTTAAGCTACTTACTTTGGGATCGGAATAATGTATGTGATGTTGTCTGATATTTATTTATTTATTTATACAAGCGCGTGAAGCGCGTGATAATTATGATATTCAGCATGACCTAATTTCTTTTTATATGTATGGTTCCATAGCATAGTACACTTCCGTCGCCTGATGGAAAGTAAAAGGATTACTATATTTAATTTTTTAGTGTGCCTATGTCCATTATCAACAAGGCCTATGCCTTAAAAGCTTTTCTGTAGCACTTAAGATAATTAAATTCTTAAGTAGATTCTACCGAACATAGAAACGTAAATTGCATCCTTAATAAATTTTATTTCATTAAAAGTTTGAAAAGAAATGAAACAACTCAAGACAGGTGAATAAATAAATTGTCTCATGGAGCACTAAAGGTATTTCAATATGATTCAGTTGTATAAACTTACGTATGTGAAACAATCGTAGATAATCGTTTAGTTACATCAATTCCAATTTTAGAGATGGTCGCGGTAGATAACCGAACGGATGAGGTTAACAAACCCATTATATTAAAAATCGCATCTAACCTAACCTCAACAAAATCGCTCATAGGAAATTGCATACGAATAATGACTTTATCAACGTCGAAATAAGATGCAATTCCGTTTGTGACATCACGTCGCAATGCAAAATAAAACGTTCGAAAATTCCGTTGGCGACACCGCGTGGTAATCGCTGCCGAAATTGGTGACCGATTCTCGATTCGTATGCGCTGCGAACGCATCAGGGTTCCTCAGGAAGCCCAAGTGACAGCTGTTAAGTGTTATGACGGTTCGCACGTGGGGTCCGTCAGTATTCAGTAAGGAGGACGCTAATAAAAACCGTCGTTCGGTTCGATCGCTTGACTCATAAACGTCGAGAGGTCGATTCACTTTCCAGTTCTGAAAGTGGTTTCTCGTGTACTTGTGATGTCTCGCAGTGTTTGTTGTTAGGTCGATGTGGTTTGGTTCAATTGTAACGAGACCGCCGGCTATAGGTAATGTTAACCAGAGGCGATGAAAGTTTGTTAAGAAGATCGACATTTGGGAAAAGTTGGAATGTTGCTGAAGTCAACCGGACACTAATACTTTAGGTCACTAATAGAGATGTTTCTTTGTCTCAAAAGCTAAAAAAAAACTCATATCTAAATGCTAGAACGTCAAAATAATCACTTCAATTACATTAATTAAAATAATGTTAAGAATCCCAATAAATTTAGATACTTTTATTAAAATAATCGAGGTACAGAATCAGTTTAGATATTTCTAGATGAATAATGACCCTATTGGCATTAGATTGATAAATTGTTTGGGGTGACAGAATCTATCAAACTCCTTTTAGGTTGATGTGTCCCGTCTCTGTACAGCGAGGGTATTCACAAAGACGTTCAGATACATCCATCTCGGAAACATCCTCGACGTTCATTCAAATTTGACATTAGTTGTACTGAACTTTAAATGTCAAATTTAAATGACGTTCATTCAAAGTTTCCGAATACGAGCGAAATAGGCATTGTGAATAGCCCTACAGGTAGGTGTAAACATGTATTATATTCGAGTATAATTATGTACCACGATTCATAGGCTACTTAGCCATGCACATTAGAATATTGATCTTACTTCCTATCTGCTGTCTACTGCCTACCGGTCCATGTCCGCTCACGCGGCTGCTTAATTAATTACAAAGTCTGATTTGGTCGGGAAATTGGATAAATCATCTGAAAATTCTGGAATACTCGAATTCGAAGTAATACGGCCAGTCAATTGATTACTTGGCCGGAAAAACGCTAAAACCAAGTAGAGATAAGTATATTAATCGTAACAAATCAGTATTAATAGGTATAACAATGACATCTCAGCCCGCATCAAACTAATACTAGATGATTATTACAGTTTACATTTACTTTTTACACCAATCAATCTTTCATTTCCTTATGGCGTGAACAAGCGCAATTTCTTTCACGCCACAACATCCGATCTCCAGATTATGTTACAACGAAGCATCAAAATTTAATACGTAAAAAACGCAATGACATGCTTTAATGAATAAGCATACTACCGTAAAAATTCCCAATTAGTCTTATGAAGATAGCTTTTTTTTCGATGTTGCAAAAAGTGAAACTAACTTTGCCGTTTATGAAACAAGTTTCGAACGGCGCCGATCGACGTGTAGGCGTGACTTTCCTTGATGTATATGGATTGTCTTCATTACAATACGCGAACGTAATATGATAAATGGGGTTGCGTCACAAACTGTGATAATGTTTACTATGTTAACTAAATGTGGAACAAAGTGTCCTGCACTTGAGATAAGCCTATCCGTGAATAACGTTATGTACTTTTGGCATGTCGTTCTAGTTGCATTTAATACGTTGTCCTCTTGATAAAGGCGGTCGAAGTCAATAAGGATGTTTGGTTGCTATTTAATTGAATGCGTCGTGGACACATCATCATCTTCAGCCTTCACCACGCTTAGCAGGCGGGTTGGTGACCGCATTAGGTTTTATTTGTACCCAGTTGTATGCTTTATTTGTATTATATGTTTATCCTTTAGTCGTCTTCGTCAACACGTATTTGTCTTAAATAGCAAGTGATGTTAATACATCTTTCTTTATTCTTTTAATTAGAGTTTATGAACGTGTTCTTTTTTAACCGACTTCGAAAAAGGAGGAGGTTCTCAATTCGTCTGTATGTATAATTTTTTTTTTTTATTTTTTTTTATGTTTGTTCACCGATATTTCCGTCAATTATGGATGGATTTCAAAAAATTTTTCTTTGTTCGACAGAGGACACTTCCGAGGTGGTCCCATTTTCACCAAGTCAGGATCTGATGATGGGATCCTGGAGAAATTGAGGGCAACAACCGAAAATTGTATGCTCACATGGTGTTTTTGTTACGTAATAATATTTTATTCAGGTATATGCTTCCGGGCGTCAACATCTGGTGCTGATGATGAAGCCACAGAACTCCTTAACGGTTAGGAGTTAGGGGACAGTACTGCCAGTGGTCGATAGAAACTAGGTAGTAGTATGTACTTATGCAGGGCTAATAGGGCAGGTGATTTGGTAAGTGAATTGCTTGATTCTAGATCGCAAAGTCTTCACTTGACTTAAAGCAAAATTTTTCATTCCTAAGTAAAACTCTTAAGGACATTAATTAGCCTTTATTTAAGTTCACAGCACATTAACGCAACTAAAAATAGAAAAATAAAATTATTTTTTAAAAAAAATTAAACCGACTTCGAAAAAAACACAAACGACCAAAACTAAAAAGCGATAAATAACGTAAGTAATTCTATCCTTAATACATAATTATTTAAATATTACAATAATGGCGTTTTACCTTACAATAAAACGCTTATTAACGTCTTACCTCATTCGAAGCCTAAACAATGAGAGAGAGGCAACTCGATTTGACGACGCTGTGGCGGAAATAGTGCTTAATTTGACTAACAATTCCCCCGACGTATCCGGTACAATATTTCTCTAAACGTCCACCAGGTGGCGAAGTTGAGCTGTTTGAACGGAGCCATTTTAAAATCATTGTGATCTCATTTGCCAGCAGGCAGTTTTAAAAATAGGCTTCGAATGAGGTAAGACGTTAATAAGCGTTTTATTGTAAGGTAAAACGCCATTATTAACTTACTGTACCGTCATTCGAAGCCTAAACAATGAGAGGATGTTTGATATCGCCTGGTGGATGTTTTTAAGAATGTAACACCATATGTTTAAATGTATTAAAGCGAGTAAACGCAATCAGGGATAGATCATCATTCCAACAACACCTGAAATGTTCCACTAATACGGAAGTGTAAGTAGTAAAGTGTCTAAAGGTATAAAATGATATATAACATGGTAAAAGACCCGATAATATGGTTAATACTGCTATAATGTAATGGAACAGGTACAATTACAATAACGTAATGACTAGTAGTTTTTATATTGTGTACACGTACGACAGTTAATAGCGGTGAATAGGACATAACGGTCAAACCAAAAAATATTCATTGTCATTAATCTACCTGATGAGATAGAAATGCCAATAGGATATAAGTAGGTATGTAAAGAAATTGGCCGTTAAAGTTATATAACATACAATTTGTAATTGTCAGTTATAATTATTAATTTGCTATGAGAGGGGCCATAGCAGATACCACGTTGTTTGTTGAGGTCTAATTTCTTGTACATAATATGTAATGGATAGAGGAAAACAGTAGTATTCGTTTGGCTTAGTAGTATACGTATAGACATTAAACCAGCTAAAATCCAGTCTTTCAGACCGGCCTAGATTAACCACAGGTTATGATTGGCAGTTTTCAGCTATTGTACTGACCAGATCACAGCTGTTTGTGCTACACACATACAAACAGCTACCTATATACAATCCAAAGTAGGCGAGGTACTAACAAAATAGTCAGCCACTATCATCATCGCTGTCATTGGGCGATGGCGATTTTTCCACCTAAGTTTAGTCAATATACTATTACACCTTAGTCAACATGCATACAAAACACAGTGCATTAGGTGGGTAGCGGAAGCCAGTGGCATAGAACAACAGACACACCATATTCTGAAACTGCCTTGAATCGAAATCATTGCAATTTGTATAGTGATTTAATAACCAAACTATTAATTTTATTTGTTCCTATTTTGTTTTGAGCGAGAAGCTTAGCAGACTAGAATAGAATAGAATATTTGTTTGCTAAAAGCAAAAGAAAGCTAGAATTTAAGGATAGTTTGTCATTAGACAAATAATTATCCATTAGCATATTAATGCTACACCGGGGTTGGCCAATCAGTAGATCGTGGCTATTAGTATGATTAATATTCATATTCATTTATTTGCAACTATATTCATACATAATTAAACAACTTTTATCTAGTATAGAATATAGACCCTGTTAGGGTATGGCAAAACATTTGATACGTATAAACAATTATATTACTTAGTACATATATAACCAGCAGTCAGTAATAATAATTAATATGTCGCACGAAGTAAGTAAATCTTTGGTCCAATCAAGTTGGCTACCATTGTGCTACACTATCAGAGTAGGCTTATTTATTTATTTAATCTTATTGCACAAAGACAAGTACAAATGCCGGTTTTAATGCCCTGGGGCAGTCTGTTCCAGCCTACCATTGGGCGAGCCAGAAAACTATAGCTTGGTGCGGTAACAGGCATTCCAACAACTGCTTTAATTAAAATCAACAAGTATACAAGTTGTAGGTTTCGGCGGTGGACAAATTTGTAGCACCTATATAAGTTTGCGTTGTTCGCTGTGATTGAATGCGACAATTCACTAGGAACTGGAAATAGTAAGGGCCCTTCCCATACCTGGGAATGTTCACATTGTCAGCTACAACTGGTGTGAAAGTTCTGCTTGAGTTGGCTCCAACCAGGAATACGCAAAGCGAGACGAAGTCTTGAAAACCATCAAGTCTCATTGAGACGCGCCAATCAAGACTTGTATTAGTTAAGAAGATGTTATATGAGTGTTAGTTAGAACCATGGCATATTGCTAGTCAACGACTTGGGCATTGGCTTGCGCTAGCTCTGCGGCGCCGGTGGCTATAACGTTACTGGTACCGGTACTTTGATCAAACTTGATTATTGCAGTTTTGTAACTACTATGTCGTTTCCGATATAACCCCGTTAGGGAAATAATGTATTTATTAATGGCTAGTGTCTCAATAGACCAGATATTTCGTTTAGGAGAGGGATCCTTCCGGTCTCAGCTTAGAAATAGAAACCATGATTGTTTAGCAGTCTTACATGTGCCGAATTTGTCATTCAAGTTCCATTTTGTTCAGATTTATAGGTATCTAGGCCCTCAGGCCAGGTAAACGACTTTGCGCAGGACGGCTGGCAAGTGCTGGATGCGAGAGGCCCAAAATCGATCAAGGTGGCGAACATTAGGCCCAAGTCCAGCAGTGGACTGACACGGGCTGATTCAGAATTATATTTATGAGTAAAATTGAATGTTGAAGTTGTACATTCATTTGAACTGAGTGAGGTAATATAGGTTCGAGACTGTTACTTCGATAGTCGAGCACTAGCACACACAGGGGAGGCCTATATTCCAATAAGATTCCACAATCAGAACAACATAGATCGGTATTGGGCCATGGTATCTTTGACAAATATAATACGCCAATACGTTAGAAATGCTTTAGAAACTTTAAGCAAACTTCGCTTCGAGCGAAAACTTTTGATATGATTAAATTGATTCTTGCTAGCTTTAACCTTAACCTCAAGCTTAGCCCTGCCAGGACTTGGAGTATTTATATATTGGCGATGGCTTTGCACCACGCTTTTGGGTAACTTTTGTAGTAAGCAACACATTATGGATGAGCCACCCTTTGGGGCGTTGTGGAATAAAGCGCGGAATGGGTAGAATATGCCAATACGCTTTTCCAATATAGAATAGAATTTGATTATAAGCATATTAAGTATAAGGTTAGATCGGTAGATATCCTGCCCTTGCAGAGTATTGAAGCGTAACCTTATTTTGTGTCAGGTTGGCTTGCGCAAACCCGTCGTATAAATTTTCATACCAAGGATAATTCGATCCCGGCGAAGTATTAACAATGGCCTGATAGGCATGCCACAGAAAGGTAGTGGTAAGGCTTGTATACGTTTGCGCCATTACGTGCTTTGCACCACAAGTCTCCCTGACTCTTGAAGCGTAGAAACCTGAACGGGCTATTCGATGAGTCGACGCAGATCACCTGCTCAAATTTTTGTATAGACCCGAAGGCTAGGGCAAGGGTTTGTATACGCATCGGATGCAACATTGGTATGTTCTGTATCTGGTAATATGCCAGGTTACTTTGCACACACTCGTTCTAAAAGAGTCTCAGACTCTAAAATCTATGAAATACCCTGCGAGGGTATCTTAAATGTGTTGTAGTTCTGATATAATCTTTGTATTGCGTTGTAGCACGAGCTAAAACGTTGTATACGCATAGAAGCGCGATACGCCTGACATGCAAATACGATTTGCAAAGAACTGGTTCTAAACAGTCACTGGACTCTAAAATTTATAAACCCTGCGCGGGTATTTTATATTCGCCGGACTAGATTCTGCAGTAGGTCCGTTAAAGTTTTTGTATTGCATTTTAGCATAGGCTGAAACTTTATACGCGCATCGGAGCGCAATACGCCTAATGTGCAACCACGCTTTTCACAAACAGGTTCTAAAGAGTCACTCGACACTAAAATTGAAAACCCTGCGCGGGTATCATATATTCGAAGGGCTAGCATGTGCAGTAGCCGCTTCAGATTCTTTGTTCTGCCTTGTAGCATAGGCCAAGGCTTTATATGCGCAGCAGAATGCAATAAGCCCAATGTGCAAATATGATTTGCACAAACTGGTTCTAAAGAGTCACTTGACTCTAAAATTGAAAACCCTGCGCGGGTATCATATATTCGAAGGGCTAGCATGTGCAGTAGCCGCTTCAGATTCTTTGTTCTGCCTTGTAGCATAGGCGAAGACTTTATATACGCAGCAGAATGCAATAAGCCCAATGTGCAAATATGATTTGCACAAACTGGTTCTAAAGAGTCACTTGACTCTAAAATTGAAAACCCTGCGCGGGTATCTTATATTCGAAGGACTAGCATGAGCAGTAGCCCCATCTGAATCTTTACATTGCATTGCCGCATAGGCTAAGACTTAATGTGTAAACACGCTTTGCACAAACTGCTTCTAAAGAGTCACTTGACTCTAAAATTGAAAACCCTGCGCGGGTATCTTATATTTAAGGGACTAGCATGTGCAGTAGCCCCATTTGAATCTTTTTATTGCAATGTAGTATATGCTAAGACTTTATATACACAGCCGAGCGCAATGCGCCTAATGTGCAAACATGCTATGCACAAGCTGGTTCTAAATAGTCACTCGACTTAAATTTTAAAAGAAACCCTGCGCGGGTTCTTATATTTGACGGACTGGCTTGCGCGCAGGCCCGCTTGCACACACTCGCTAAGACTTTATATACGCAGCAGAGTGCAATACGCCCAATGTGCAAACATGCTTTGCACAAACTGGTTCTAAAGAGTCGCTTGACTCTAAAATTGAAAACCCTGCGCGGGCATCAAATATTCGAAGGACTACCGTGTGCAGTAGCCCCATCATAATCTTTATATTGCATTGTAGTATATGCTAAAACTTTTTATATACAGCAGAGCGCAATGCGCCTAATGTGTGCAAACATGCTATGCACAAGCTGGTTCTAAATAGTCACTTGACTTAAATGTGAAAAGACACCCTGCGCGGGTTCTTATATTTGGCGGACTGGCTTGCGCGCAGGCCCGCTTGTATTTTTGTACTGCCTTATACAGTAGGCTAAAACTTCGCATTCACATCGGGGTGCAATACGGCTATTAATGCAAATATGCTTTGCATACATTGGGCCATAAAGAGACAGAGCAGGTAGCAGTCACTCCAGAGTTTTATATAGAACTGCCGAGAAGGCTGAAAAGTAGCAATGCCTCCAACCGAATACACTTACGTAGTGGTATGTCGGCGGCTAGTCAACATAATTTGTAAATATGTAGCAATAGATCGCCCGATATTTTATTGTAATTACGGCCCATATAGTGTCGTTGAGTTAAAATAAAAATAAGCAACTACCATTGCTTCGTAACATTTGAATTTCAGATTGCGAAGCATTAGGTATCCGTACATACTCATAGGTATAACGTTTATTAAATGTAAAACTGAAATTAAGCATATATATAGGCTAAGCGCATAGCAGGTATGCGGCATATAAGGGCGTAATTACATTAATGAGTATACATAAATCGATTTCAATCTGAATTTCCCTCGTCGTTTCTATTTGGAAGCATAGGCGTCGGTAGGCAAGCAAAAATAAAATCTGCTATTAATTACACAACCAGCTTGTGCTTAAAACCAACAGGACATTATTTAAGTCGCTTAGCCTTATGGCCTAGTGTGAACGCCTTTATTTTCACCGACGCCTCCTCGGGGGAATGGATTCACTAGAAGGGCAGAAAGATAGCCACATCTTTCAAAGAAATTCGTGAATCCAATATCCAATAACTGTAATAAAAAGAAAAATCGAACGGTAACACCGTTAAACATGCAGGAATAAATAATGTACTCACGTTTTTTGAACGCAGTATAGCACTAACACAACTGTCCGTTGTGCGTCCGCACAGTTCGAAAAACGAATCACCAATGATTTTAAAATGGCTCCGTTCAAACAGCTCAACTTCGCCACCTGGTGGACGTTTAGAGAAATATTGTACCGGATACGTCGGGGGAATTGTTAGTCAAATTAAGCACTATTTCCGCCACAGCGTCGTCAAATCGAGTTGCCTCTCTCTCATTGTTTAGGCTTCGAATGACGGTACAGTAAGTTAATTATCACTTATTTTTGAAGTCGGTGCCAAACAAATAAATATATTGTCGTGTTTGCCGGCCGCGCGCGTCATACAACAACAGTCTACGTTAGGTACTTAGAGGCTGGCACCGACTTCAAAAATAAGTGATAATTGTAATATTTAAATAATTATGTATTAAGGATAGAATTACTTACGTTATTTATCGCTTTTTAGTTTTGGTCGTTTGTGTTTTTTTCGAAGTCGGTTTAATTTTTTTTAAAAAATAATTAAAAAAATTAAGGGGTTTTGTCTCCTGACTCGACCACAAATTAACCTACAATAAACATTTAGACAACAGTCTGCAACTAAATAATCGATTTGGATTGCCATATGGGCATATTTGGCTTAGTGCAGAGACCGTTAGGAACTACATTAATATGTAAAACTGTTATTTGGAAATAAAGATTATTTATTTATTCATATCGCATCTAGGGATCTTAAATAACAAATAGGATAACAATTTGGCAAAATCTGTTCCCGCGCGGATTCTATGCAAGTGGTTTGAATGAACGCAGACCGCAGTGGGAGTACCTACGCATTAAGAAAAAGATAAAAGCGACATACTATGTGCACCGTTTAAGCTTTGGTTTGATTTTAAACCATGAATAATCCATCCATCTTAATACACTTAAACCAGTACATTTCCCAGATTGGCACCAGAAAAGAATCCAAAAAGTGTACTCCGGCGTTCTACCGCACCGGAGTTTCGGCATCATTTCGACTAGCATACAAGGAGTAGACCTACTGGAAACTCGTAATTCAAGGTTTCGATGAGTTATTTCCACAATAGTAGTAAATGCGACATTATCTCCTTTATTACCATGTAATTCTACTGTTTACAAAATAATGACCCGTTTCAGTCATTAAGTAGCAGCATTAGTACCCATCGAGGAAGCCTCGACCTATTGATCACTGAGGACGTTTCTATAATGGGAAAACAACCGTGTAACACGTTCATTTCCTCCACCACTTCCCGTGCTAAGAATTCTAATTAATACACCGTATCGTATGTTTTTACTCGGTGTACGGAAACACAAACTTGTTGTGTTGTGATACGAAATGTTATGCGCAATGCAACAGACTTATACCGTAAGCGGAGTGGGTTGAAACTGGATATCGATGCAAATATCTGAAGTTATATCGCCGAGAGATATCGCAGTGTTGCAGACGTGGTCTCGCTTGTATACCTATCATGTTCATAATATTTACGCAGATCTTTACAAAGAACTTAGTAAAAAAACACTCTTTACTTTCCAAGTTTAGCATGATTACGTATGTGACGGTCTTGAACTTTTAAGTTAAACTTTATTTTACAAAATGCTAGTCATAATGAATGTGTGATTTTAATCGTGCAATGAAGTCTAAAAATGTTAAACGATCTACATGAGACAATTAAAAGTCCAACCAACCGTCAAAGCCAACGAATACTATAGGCTTACTTTGATACCGTTAGACGTCCCGTTTAAAGGCCCAGATATGAAAGGGAAACACCTGATCCGTATTACGGATGATGACAAGGTATGAAAATGAAGAAAATAATTAGTCCGTCTCTTAGATAATAAAAAAATATAAGACCCGTATTTTTTGTTTTGTCTAAATAACAAGAAAATACTTAGATATAGCGCATTAAAGTTACGGAGTGGGGGCTAACTACGTCACGTTAGAGTATATTTTGTACTCTAACGTGACGTCATGTGACATTTAAAATCAATGTATCTTCGTAAGTTTTTGAACAAGAGGCAAAATAAAAAATACGTATCCAATATTTTTCATTAATCTATCTGATGGACATTAAATTATTTTTTAGTCATCATCCCTATTGCATGACATGATGGTCAAACAAAGCGATAATATGCAGGCTTTGTTTCACATTCAAAAATACATGCAGTCAAAAATAGATTTAAACTTTTTCCAAGTCGGACAAGTGTACATAATAAGGAGACACCATCGAATGAAATAGACAAGAATCCGACTGACTTGAAAACGACTTTATAATCTCGGCTAATCTTATCTAAACGGCCAGTTACTTTGAATATATACAGAGCTTTATACATACAAGTGCAATAGTAATGCGTTCAACGTGTGACTAACCAAAACCTTATGGATAACTTAAGAGGCAATGTGATTCCGTGGGCGTCTTCATGTTTAATTCAGAGCAGTGTACGCTATGCATTATTCACTGCTAGTCTACTCTCGGTAACGACCAAATTAATCTAAACCTAGATTCGCTCGGAAAAATAAGTTTAAAATGGAAAGATTCGTCTTTGGTTAAGTTGTCTGCCGTTATTTATTTTTTATACTGAGGAGAATGTTTTCAACCTTGAAAATTGTTTTATCATTAGGTATTAAACCAAATGCATGATCCGCAAAATGAAGTTGGAAATTTATTTATTTTGATAATTTTTGATTTACTTTTTTTATCACTAACATCAAGTACGCATCACATTATATCGCTCAAATCGGATTATTTGCTATTTATCTCCTTTTTGCAATAAAGGTAAGTAGGTATTGGTTTTTGCAACATTTCTTTGTTGACAGATGTATTCCTGTTGATAAAATTATAACAAAAGATATATCAGACGATACCATTAATCTGATCTCAATAAAAGACACAAGCTTAAGCGCTACGTGTATGGAAATCAGAACCAAAGAAAGTAGCACAACTACCATATACGACCACAAAGACAGTATCACTACCAAATGAGTCAACGGCTCAGTAAATAACAATAACAATCTTTTAGACTGAGAGAATAGCTTCGATGCGTTGATTGTGTAATAACAAAATACACTGGTCATCACAATTGGACAAATGGACATAGAACTTCTTTTTTTTTATCATTTTAGACCTCAATTCGCTTGATTTTGAGTGATTCGAGCCTACCATGGAACTCACTCACACAAGAAAAAATTCCCAACGGTTCACTCTCGCCATAGCTATCGCGATTTATATTTCTCGAAGATTCTCCCCGGAAAAGGAACTAGCAAGGAGTTCCACAGTTCGACCATTCGAAGTTTGAACGCACTGTGGGAGTTCCCTTTTCCGACTTTAAGGATACAGAGCATTCTCTTTCAGAAACTTTTACCGTCCTATACATTACAGCATATATTTCATTGACATGCAGTAACTAAAGATATGAATGGTTATACCTACAACACAGTCCAATGGTAAGAGACAGATGCCTGTGTAATTGAAAAATTGCCTAGATGACATTGAACCGTACGATCCGCTTGACGTATCCACAATGGCTGTCTGGTCATCGAATGTTCGACTGACGGGACACGCTCAAGCGCATCGTTGTACGTAAATGGTGGATTATAGCAAACTTTCTGTAAAAGTCACTTTGCTGTGGCATTGTATAACATATTAGAGTAACTATCATCAAGACGTTTTTTCCTTGTTCCTGCCCCATGCCATTAAGTCATGGAATGCCCTTCCAGTTCATGTGTTTCCGTCCTCTTACAATCCTGGGTTAATATGGGAATAAATTCACAGGGACACCAGATCGATGTTTTTAAATACTTTTTCTAACATTAATGGAATTTAGAAGATAGTTTTGGTGTCATAAATAGTGACGAAGTGATTAGATATAGAATCATTGAAATTAATCTTCTTGGAGCAAGTGTGTTTGTCAAGCGGACAACTCGCTTTCTACGGGAAGAGTGGTGACCAATGTAAATACCCGAAGTAGGTCAAATTATATTACTTTTTTACTCAATATGCAGAAATCCAACTGACGACCTGACTGGGATAGCGGGGATCTTGTGGATGCAGACTGCTATACATAGACCGGTCCATGTGGAGGACTATGTCCAGCAGTGGACGTCTTTAGGCTGAAGATAATGATGATGCAGAAATCTGTGGGAGCGTGTCAGCCAAGTTTCAGCCAAGAGAACTGGCGGCTTTTCAAATGCGTAAAATGACCTGAACGTTTGGATAACAATTGAAACTAAAATTCGAAAAAGACTAAAATTCTTGTACAACTTCCCACTCGATTCTACGTTTCTTCACCACCTATATCGCAAAACAATTCGTCATTACGACATTCACTCGGTTGTTTATTATAATTCGACAATTTGACCATCGCATTGAATAGCTCTTAATGAGATTTTGATTGTTGTCTTGCCGAAAAAATTTGCTACTTTTCCTGTACGAAGTTTTCGCAGGAAGTGAAAAAAAGGTTTTGCACACAGCAACTTTACAGAGTTATTAGGCTTTGAAAAGGAACATTAGTTGTAAACCATTGTCAATCGGCTTCTAAATTACTTTAGTTTTATTGCAGAAAATTATGCCCATATCTTTGCCATTGGTCATACAAATTGCAGTTACATACTTTGTTTACGAAACTGCCGCAAAAAGCAATTGAGGTAGATATAATGGTCTATTAAAATTGATAAGATACAAAACATTCTTGGTTTATTAAGGTTTACTATGTACGTTCAAATGACGTTTGGGCAAAGGACCGTAGTGGTCACCTTTGGGTGAAAGCTCAGATCACCATGTCGAATGTACAGGAGACTATAGATCACCCTACCCTTATTTGACAAAATTGTTTGATTGATATTGGACTTTGTGTCCTGGACTTTTAAATGAAAATTTATTGGGGAGAATTGGTGTGGCCGCGTGTGCTTAAGTTAGTCCTGAAAGTTCGGCTTAGGTTACACCTGACAGGTTTGCCTGTTCAGTTAAACAATTTACATATGTTGCAAAATGTTGTTCGATGAATGTTTTTTCTTAGAAACAGTTAGAAATCTATGTAATAGACGAAAAGTAGATACATGTATAGATACTCTTTTTACACTAAAAGTTTACTTAGTACTAGACAAAGTGTACAATTGTTGTACAATTTATTTAGATGGTCTTAACACTATGAGCGATCTCTTTCACATGACCCTTGGGTTTAGCAAGATAAAAAGGAAGGAAATTCCAAATGAGTTTAATAAATATGTACACACTAAACGTCGTATTTATTTAAACCCATTTGGAAATTATCGTTTACGAAGTCGACCCGATCGCGATTCGAACCCGGCTCTGATGGACAAGAAAGCTCTCCTAACGCGCAGCCGAGCTTGCTAAACCAGTTTGCGTTAGGATTTAAAAATCAAGAGATACTCATTAGAAGGTATGACATCACTGCATACATACAAAGGTCAGGTACCTATAAGTACATTATATGGGCGTAATAGGAAATCTGATCTTTGTCCGGGGCTTATGGTGCGTGTCGAATATCGGCTCAGCTACCGATTACCGTCTACACTCTTTGTACGGTGACTAAATAAAGCAGACTCCAGTTAACCATATAATTGGCTTTTTGTCTTTATTTAATTCACAAATTACAAACGAAACGTGCCGCGGATTGATTCTTTTGTTTTAAAATTAAGTGATCAGATGCCATTATTGTTTTGTTACCATAGCCCCATACCAATGGCATCCTTCTTAGATGCATTGAGGTTTGTTACTCTATGACGCGAAACCTACTGCACGGATATGAATGAACCTTTAAATTAATATAGGTAGGTGGCTTACCTATACATCAGATTGACAAATAGACTATGATTCATAACTTTTATAAGGCTTTAACAATCATGTAGGCAAAGACGCGGACTGCAGGTAGTATTTCATAAAGACAATGTCTTAATCTAAAACATGTTGCATTAATATAAGTGCTGTTGTGTAGCTGCCTTAGTAGGTTATAATTTGTGTTTTCCTTGTATCGTTTTTGGTTGGTATGTCATCATCATCATATATACCAAAAAATGTTAGAAAATATTACATTTTCCCAGTTTTGTAGAGTTCAATAGAATAAAAGTATGTATATAAATGAAATTTGGATGACGAATAAATATCCCAAGACATGTCAACATGTCATGATGGGCCACACAGCACCATTTAGCCCCAAACTAAGCCGAAGCTTGTACTATGGGTCAACTAACAACTTATAATTAAATGCTTATTTCATATAGTAGTTCAGAAGTAGGTAGTAAGTGGACTTACTACTTACTATTAATTTATTTATTACCATTTATGAATATTTTAAAAGATGTCAAGTACTTACTTTTGAGTATGTTGTCGAGCAGATTGTTAAGCTCCTTTTCCATTTGCTGGTACTCATTGTCCTCGCTGATCGGCCAGTCGCAGGACAGATTCCAGTCCACAATGTCCACTTTGCTGCCAGAGTCATCAGGGACTGTGTACAACCTGTGGGAGCAAACAATTAACTTAAATAAAAACATACTTGGTAATGTGACCTGTCATCATCATCAGCCTACTGCACTTGGGGCATATGTCTGGAGGATATACCCATAATTGCCACGCTGGGCGGGCGAGTTGGCAATTGCGAGCGTAGCTTCTCGCTCCGATGACACTGCTGCCCGTCATCGGTCTGTGATATTTAGCTACGCCTTCAATCTTGTGATGGTTATACCACCAAAAGTCGGTTGCCAGCGCCTCATTTCTTATTCGGCAGGATGCACCACGGGCAGGTGAGGTTGGCTTGGAGGGAAAAGATGATAGGCGGCTCCCTTGCATACCATAATTTAGTAAGTTTTGTTTCCTTTATTTCCTAACAAAAAAGGTCTAGTCCCCAAACTGTATGAGTATGGAAGGCTTCACACTCCTAAACTTAATAACATGTATGGCTCTAAGTATTGGCGCAACTGAACCTTAATGAACCATAAATTATTAAATAAAACTTGAAATCAGACTTCTCAATAAGTATGTTTGAACCTTTTGGTAACTTAGTACGAACACCGTAGAACGCAAAACTGTAAAAGCACTTTCGGAGTTTGCGATATACAAAATGGAATTCTTGTTTGTTACTCTTGCTAAAACTCGAGAATGGCTGGACCGATTTGGCTTATTTGTGGAAGTCTAGGGAAGCTTTAAAAGGTGAATAACGGGTGATATGATGTCTGTCTGGTCAGCTAGTACTCAATAGAGAACTTTTATTACATTTAATTTGCTACTGTTGCATTAAAACAATATCATATAATCCACTGTCATGCAGATTATTATCAAGGCCTAAATTAACCTTATCAGAAATGTTCAGATATCTGCACTGAGTGAGATAAATACAGTTTTTATAGCAGATATTATATTCAAATTAAAATTAATATGAGATTATAGATATAGATATAGATATACATTGATAATGCTATCAAAAAGGATATGGCGAATTATTAAATTTGACGTGCAAATATGAAATGCAATAAAAAAAGTTTGACGTGCAAAAGTATTACTAGTGAATCTATTTGCAGAAATAAACTATTTCATTTTATTTTATTTTTTATTTTATTAAATAAATACAGGTAAAAGGTGCAAGATTGAAGTAATGGCAATATTATGACTTCAAAAACAATACATTTAACATGAGGGAGCATGTGTTAATTGCTCCAAACGAACATCTGAACAACAAAGGGACATAATTTACCATAAGTTGACATGTTTTGCCCCCATGTGTACAACCAAACATCAAAATCAAATCAAAATATTTTTTTGTCAATAGGGTTTTAACAAAAATACTTGCAAATCCTCAATCAACCAAGAGTGTCAATCTACAAATCATGTAGTGTCAATTCTTATTAGCCTGAACAGGGAATAGTGTCAAATATAACATGTGGATGGATCACTGGATGCACATACTTGAAAGCCCAATTGAACCCAGAAACATCCAGGTAAATGGCTCACAAAAAGCCAGAATACTGGAAAACAATGTATTAAAAAAAATCTTATTATAGTTCATTCGAATTTCTAGCGTTTAATTGGCTAGTGGCCTGTCAGTGACCTGTCAGTCACTATTTTCTTAACGCGAATGAACTATAGGTTACTCTGATACTTCAAGTTTCTGCTGTTATTTATAAACTTTCCTGTACCAAATCAATTTAAGTACTAAGGTTGTTGTGATCTCTACAGTTCAGCTCTTTATAGTAAACAAATGTTTAATTCAATCTTAAATTGTACAGAAGAAAATATGTTTGTATTATGAACATGTACCATTAAATTATGATGGTAAATATTTCATCCAAATTGTGTATGAGGTTAGACTAACTCCAATAACTCAATACCATGAATCTAATAAGAACTGTGAATTTTAAGTAAAATAATTTTTATAATTTAAATCTATGAGACAAAATTATTATTATTATAGTCATTGTTCTTAACAATTTTTTTTTTCCAATGATGTTCATTTGAATGATTATTTGTTTTAGTAATAACAACATGAATGATTATGTTTACACAGATGAGTCTGCTGTACTCATGCATTACCAAATAAAGAGAAGAATCATAGAGTGTGCAGAATTCATTTATTCGCAGGGTGGATAAATACTGGTCAAACTAGAATTATTACGACTTGTTGATTAATTGGAACAAGTCAACTATTGATAGAAAAACTGACATTTCTACGGTAAGCGAGACTTCCGAGACGTTAACAGGTGACCCAAAAATTGCACTTAACGCAGCATCAGCAGCAAGCTTGTTACATTAATATTTTTTTAGGGTACTCACCAAGTCTGCTCATCCGAAAAATCCAAAGATTCCACGTCGATCAGGTCAGAATCGAACATATCTTTGTTTATATTTTGATCAACCTGATTCATAATACCAGCAATGCAGAAACATCAATTTGGCACTTTTCACTAATCACATATAAATTTCACACAAGAACTACATTTAATATATAGGATACTGAATAAATATAAAGAAAAAGATGTAATATTTGTAAGAACCAACACGAAATTGTCCCAGACAAGTTTAGTTTGGAATTTGACATATCACCATAAGCAATCTGCCAAAAAAAAAAGAAAGAACAACGGTAATTTCCATAGACTACAACTACAGGTTATAAATATAAATTATTGTTACCGATTCCTTGGCTTTATGGTTTTTGTATCTGTTGACAGACTGGCTGTTCAGTCTATGGAACGATTTGGTTTGAAGAGGGTTTGGCGGGTGGAAGGATAACTTTGCTCGAGCCTTGAAACGATGGGAATATCGGATTGAAGACCAGGAATAGTCGTAGTTGTGATTCCTGGGTGGTTTGTGGTTGTCCTGGACGGATGATCTTTATTTTGTTGTTGAATTCTTGCCTAGTAATTTATCGTTAACCATTTAAAACTAACCTCACTTCTGGTTTCTAAAATCAGAAGTGGGATCGAATACCCCCTGTTTTACCGCTTTTGCCATACGATTTATAAGTTTTCCAGTTTTCGTGTTTGCTTTTAGTCGATTATAGAGATGTGTTTAGAGATCGTGATAACTCTGCTCTGATATCGACGTAAAAGTAATTTTATGGGCACCTACCTACCTACCTAGTTTGAAATTGTAATTGTCTAATTGTGATAAATCACCACCTTTCCACCCAATACGTGTGTACGATGTACGTACGATGTGGACAGTGTGCTGATATGATCTGGAAATGATCTTTTGTTGTGAATTTGTGTGTATTGAGATCATGGTCAGGTAAGGCCGAGTCGCATTTTAATGTGTTTTGCTAATCATACTTGCGGTTATGTCGACAGGCAAGCGTAGTACCTGCGGCTGCTTAGAGTCGCCGTATTCGGACGCGCCATTATGCATGGCTGCGGCCAAGAGGCGGTCGCGCCGTATCCATGGCTACGGCAGAGCTCGTGGCTGTGCCGTGTGCGTGGCTGCGCCTGTGCTGAGTGCGCGCCATGCTCGCGGCTGAGGCGATGGCGCGCAGTGCTCGCGGCCGCACCGAGGGCGCGCTATGCTCGCTACTGCGTCGAGAGCGCGCAGTGCTCGCGGCACGCCGAGGGCGCGCAGTGCTCGCAGCCGCGCCGAGGGCGCGCTGTGCTCGCGACGGCGCCTCTGCTGAGTCCTGCTCACGGCTGCGCTGTAACGGCGGCTGCGTCCTGCCGTACTCGCGGCTGCGCTATAACGGCGGCTGCGTCCTGCCGTGTCGACGGCCGCGCCGTGTCGACGGCCGCGCCGTGTCTACGGCTGCTCTCAGGGCGCGCCATACGCGTGGTTGCGCCTGAGACGGCCGCGCCGTGTCTACGGCTGCTCTCAGGGCGCGCCATACGCGTGGTTGCGCCTGAGACGGCCGCGCCGTGTCTTCGGCTGCTCTCAGGGCGCGCCATACGCGTGGTTGCGCCTGAGACGGCCGCGCCGTGTCTACGGCTGCTCTCAGGGCGCGCCATACGCGTGGTTGCGCCTGAGACGGCCGCGCCGTGTCTACGGCTGCTCTCAGGGCGCGCCATACGCGTGGTTGCGCCTGAGACGGCCGCGCCGTGTCGACGGCTGCTCTCAGGGCGCACCATACGCGTGGCTGCGCCCGAGACGGCCGCCACGTGTCGCCGGCTGCGCTCATAGCGCGCCATATGCGTAGCTGCGCCTGGGCCGAGTGCGCGCCGTGCTCGCACCCTCAACATCGGTGAAATATTTAATTTTGGCCCATGTAATACGTGTTCTTGGGCCTCGACAATTTGGCTCATGTATTATGTGTTCTTGGTGCTTCGACAATTTGGCCCATGTATTACGTGTTCTTGGGGCCTCGACAATTTGGCTCATGTATTACATGTTCTTGATGCCTCGACAATTTGGCTCAAGTATTGCGTGTTCTTTATGCCTCGACAATTTGGCTCATGTATTACGTATTCTTTATGCCTCGACAATTTGGCTCATGTATTGTGTTCTTTATGCCTCGACAATTTGGCTCATGTATTGCGTGTTCTTGTTGCCTCGACAATTTGGCTCATGTATTATGTGTTCTTGTAGTCTCGACAATTTGGCTACTATGTACCTACTATGTGTTCTGTGTTCTTATAATGATAATAATGAATTCATTTATTCAGGTAATACCAACCCAGTGGTTAGTAACGAAAGTTTGACTTGATCTATGTTAGTACATAAGTAATTGCAAAAATGTAAACATTGATATGATCCCCACAATTTGGCTTATGGACTATGTGTTCTTATCATAATAACGATGAATTCATTTATACAGATCCATTGGCGAGTAACAAAATTTAGCTTAATCTATGTTTGTCCATAATTGCAAATATGTACTATGTGTTTTTATAATAATAACGATGAATTCATTTATACAGATCCATTGGTAAGTAACAAAAAGCTTAATCTATGTTAGTCCATGATTGCAAAAGTGTAAACATAAATTTGGCCCCATCATTTGGCTAATGTATTGTGTGTTCATGTAGCACTGACAATGTGGATTGTGTATTATGTGTTCTTGTACTCGGTGGACCGACAATGCGACTTGTGTATTATGTTATGACCCTGACGTTATGGCTTTTCTAATAATTTATGACCGTGACACTATGACTTGTGTGGTTTTGTTCTAGCCTCGACATTTTGGCTATGTAAGTATTACAATGATGATATGATGTGTGACATTCTAATTTTGCTATTTGACGATGATAAATGACGAAATGTAGGTTGTTCTATGTAGGCTGTTCTAGATCGATTGAGGACTTGGCTGCAGAAAGCTGAGTCAATGAAGAGCTGTTTGCCGAAGACGAAAGCGTCATCATCGTGGTTGAAGTCCAAGTTGAAGAAAACTACGCTGACGAGGACGTGCAGCTGTCAGGAACGGCCGTGTTACCGATTCCTTGGCTTTATGGTTTTTGTATCTGTTGACAGACTGGCTGTTCAGTCTATGGAATAGCGATGGGTCGTTATCGGTTTTTGAGATAACGTAACGTAAGCGTTATGTGATTTCCAATAACTAGTTTCTTAACTAGTGATTTTTATAACTAGTTATTTTCACAACGTTCTGAAGCAAACGTGATAATTGTAACGTACATTACTCGTTTTACTCCTTTACGTTGTCAAAGCTATGTGTAAGGTGGTCAATGTAAAACGTCGTTTTCATCTTGTCATTACGAATATTGTAAAACCAGTGATTTTGCGTGAGTAGTGAAAGTAGCCAAACATCGACGCTATGCCTTAAACATAAGAGTGAATTCGATATAACTTTATGGCGTTGTGATTAAAAGAGTTATTGAAGACTGATGCCTATTTCGATCGTTTAAATGGCGTTATGAATATCACTAGTTTTTGTTGTAGTGGAAAACGAGTGATCACTGTTCGAGCTCGTAACTGCATATATAACCAGTTATGGTTAATAACGCCCATCGCTACTATGGAACGATTTGGTTTGAAGAGGGTTTGGCGGGTGGAAGGATAACTTTGCTCGAGCCTTGAAACGATGGGAATATCGGATTGAAGACCAGGAATAGTCGTAGTTGTGATTCCTGGGTGGTTTGTGGTTGTCCTGGACGGATGATCTTTATTTTGTTGTTGAATTCTTGCCTAGTAATTTATCGTTAACCATTTAAAACTAACCTCACTTCTGGTTTCTAAAATTATTATTAGGTGTAATGAATTGTTTTCATTTATTTACATGATTAATCTCATTCAATAATATATTATGCATGTTCCTAATTATTTTATGTACTTATGCAAATTTAAGTAATATTTAGAAGGGAAATACACAGAACATCATAGACTAAAATATATTTTTCAGATGCTGCCAGCCAAAAATATATGAATAAGAAAGAGGAAAGGGACATATTTGTGTCAACTTTTACTTTACATTAATCAGACATGTAATGTTCGAGATTTAACGCGAACACGTCTTTGTTAGGCCAATGTTGTTACAACGAACGTGGTCTCTGAAAAGAACTTCGTCTGAACAGTGAAATCTTCTTTAATTTTTTATGATTCATGATGATATTGTATCATCAAAAGCTTGCTTTTCGCGTAGCAAAATTATTAGCATTCTTTAATAATATACATAAGTATTAAAATTAATTATTATTAATGTTGCTTTTTACAACTATTTTGTCGCCTACACACAAAATTGTACATAAGTTAAGTTTTGTAACATACCTACATGTTTTTATAAACTTTTGCAAGAGTAGGCCGAGATTCGCATATTTAGAACACTTAATGGAAAAAATATCATATAATGGTCACCCTAAAATGACATTTGTCAATTTGACAGTTTTTGTATGTCAAATTGAACGCCGCCATTCTTTTTGTCTACGGACACGTTGTGAGCACGTTGTAAAAGGGTAGTTTTTAGTGTAAAACTACAAAAATGTCGTCCCATCTGAACTGGATGATCATCCGCAACAACAACGCCTTCCTTGTGAAGAAGCGTAACATCAAGAAGCCATTCAGCAAAGAACCCAACAATGTGACTAACCTCAACTCGTACAGATACAATGGCTTGATCCACAAAAAGGCAGTCAGCGTGGTCGAGAATCCCGACAGGAAAGGATTCACAGTTGTGTACAAGAAGGCTAAGGCAACCAACAAGCCTGCGAAGAACACTGTTCGCCGTCCCTTCAAAGCTGGTGCCAGGAGGTCGCTCTTCAAGGTAAAGAGGCTGCTCAAAGCCAACCACTACCGCACCGATCTGTCCAAGGCCACCCTCCGCCGTGCTTCTGCCATTCTTAGGTCTCAGAGGCCCATCAAAGCGAAGAAACCTAAGGCGGCGGCTGCCAAAACAGAATAAACTTTACTTGTAAGAGTTAATAAAAAAAACCTTAAAACTATATTTGATTTTATTTCTTGCTTCTCCCTAACTCACTATGTTCGGTGCCAGTTTTTGTAACATTATTCCATCGATAATTCAAATTTCCATTTGAATAATTAATTGGTTTCTTCAAAATTAGTTGTTTGTAACATAACCACAAAGATAAATAGTGAATGTCTACCTGAAATCAGTATTTCTATATCTAAATTAACTTACAAGTGCACAAATCGAATCTTCAATCAATCTTTGGGATCTTATTGGATGCAAGTCATGTTGGAGAATATGTCAAATCAATTGCTGAGGGTTCATTTCCACAGAAGAGGTGAGCTGTGAGGATTTAAAAGCTAAGGCTATGTTGCTGGGGATGTTATTTCAAGTTGCACATCTCATCTCTTCTCAACTTTAGCAAAGCAATTAACAATTTTGAATATCATTGGTAAATTTTCTTAACCTTCATCTTCACTCTGCCTCACCTCTGTGGAAACGCACCTTAATTATTAAAACACAAATTTGCACAAATCATTATATTTCAAATAAACCATGATTTCTATCTTCACATTTTGGAATGTAAATAAAATAACACACAGGCACAGATTAACTGTAATGACTAACTAGCCTCGACTTACACATGATTTACCACTTATTTAACATACACAATTTGGACTAAATTATTATCAATCAATGTAAATGGACATCATATCATTACATAAATACACAATATAATTATTATAATAATAAATGCAGTGCTTTATGACCCATTCACTTTAAGTCAATGTAATCACGGTTACATAGAATATTTCATAGGTAATTATAATAATGTATTTACAATAGAATTATCTCACAAATAAACTGTACATTTATCAAATTACTACAAGCAAATTATAATTTGAACATGATATGCATAATTTTAATTAGGTATATATCATAGGAAATAATTAGAAATTCTTAATTCAACACCAAAGTGAAAACATACATTGAACTTTTTGTTCTTGGATAAATAATATTTTTTTAGTAGATTATTATACTGTTTTCTGAGGAGCCAATTATGCTATAATCCACCAAAAAATTAATTATTAATCCAAGAACAGAGTCATTGATAAGATTATAACAATAATTAGTTTGTACTGTGAGAATAGTATATGATGGAGAAGATATTTGTATAACTACAAGTGATAAATCGATCAATAGTATATTAAATAGTTCAGGAAAATACATTGTGCATCATCATGAGATAATATAGTTTTACATTATTTTGATAAATAGGTACAGTACAGTATACCTAAATACGTATTGTAATTGTATATTAGGATTACATATGATTTTTCTTTGTTTTGAATCACTATATTATGCAGTAGTAAAAATAATGTTTATGTTCCTGTCTAATCATAAATCCGTCATAATGCCGTCTTCTCAGATCAGTTCAAGATTCTGTATCATAAAAAATCATATGTAGACCCTATTGTCCAATATTGTATTTATTACATATTTATTTATTAACATCCACATACTAGTTCCTAGTCTACAACTAAACAGCTTTGCTTGTATCAAACTTTCCTAAGACTCCAAATGTGTAAAGCAAACATAGTATAGGGGATAGTCAAGTCATTTAGCGTCTATGAAAAGCTTCAGGTACAAAATACATAGTAGACATGAAAATAAAAGGCACAAACATTTAACCTATCCTTACAAAGGCACAATACACTAAAATTCATTTTTTATAATAGATACAAACATATTATACCACATTGATACAGGTATAATGTTATGTACAATATCAACGCCGTCATCCAAGGATCGCCGTTTTGGGTAGGTATCTAATATTCATCACATCTACTTACTACATACATATAGATTAATCCATTCAACAGTACATAAGTATGAGCATGATGCGGTGTTAAATTCATGAGGATTTTTTTCTGAAAAAGGAAATCCACCAGATGGCACCACATAAAAGGAAGGGCTTATAATAGCTTCATGTGATTGGTCAGTTGCTATGTAAATGTCAGTGCAATGTCAAAATGAACCAATCACGTTACAGTTGGACCTGCCTGACCTAGGCTTGCCAACTTTTTTTACAAGAAATAAAGTATATTAGGCCTAAGAAAACAAATTAAACAGTATTTTAGAAAAATGAACAGTATTTTTAATAATATGTATTAATTTTATTTAAGGGGGATGTAAGGGAGCGACCTATCAACTTTTCGCTCCAAGCCAACCCCACCTACCCGTGGTGTGTCCTGCCGAATAGCGAACGAGGCGCTGGCGACTGATGGCGGTATAATCACCACAATTGAAGGCGTAGCTAAGTACCACAGCCCAATGACGCGCAGCAGCGTCACCGGAGCGAGAGGCTACGCCCTGCGAACGCCAACCCGCCTGCACAGCGTGACGATTATGGGCAACTCCTCCAAATGGTCTCACATAAGCCACGGCCCCAGTTCCCGGCGGCCCCGCTATCCCTGGTCACGGTGGCGACCACGGTAACGGCGGGGCGGGGGGTGCCAAGAATCACCGGGCTACGGCTGACCTCCACACCAAATTGACCCTGGCATCACACTAAGGCTTGACTCGCATCTGGCGCAGTTGGAGGTGGAACTTGGGAAAATTAGGTGGCACACACTTGGGCTATACGAAGTCCGAAGAGAGGGAGAGGATACCGTAACCCTAGAGTCAGGCCACCTCATGTATTTCCGCGAGGGAGACCAAAAATCCCAAGGTGGCGTCGGATTTCTGGTCAATAAGTCCCTCTCCGACAACGTGGTGGAAATGTCCAGTGTGTCGAACAGGGCAGCGTACCTTTTTATCAAGCTCACCGAGAGGTATAGCCTCAAGGCGGTGCAAGTATACGCACAGCCCTCGGCACACTCGGATCATGAAGTGGAGGAAATGTTCGATGACATATCGAAGGCCCTCCACTTCACTACCAAGGACCACTACAACGTCGTGATGGGGGATTTTAACGCCAAAGTGGGAGTACAGACTTGCAATGAATCGGTAGTAGGATCCCATGGTTTTGGAGTAAGAAATCATAGGGGACAGATGCTCGTCAACTTTCTCGAACGGGAGGGGCTCTTCTTGATGAATTCTTTCTTCAAGAAGAAGCCCCAAAGAAAGTGGACGTGGCAAAGCCCCGACGCTATGACAAGGAACGAGATTGACTATAGGTATCATTTATTTTAAAATTGTACGTTTCTGAACGTTCCTTTGCTATTTTAGAAGAGAGTATGGGTACCTACCTATATCGACAAAGTTATAAAGTTTAACTTTGTCTAATGTCAGATAATAATTTTTTAGGTCCTACCCATCTTAATACACTAGTTTCACAATATACCTAGCGTCTAAGTCTCACACGTATAGTGTAACATCTTTGATGCTGAAAACAGTATATTTTATACTTTTTTTTTGTTGAACAGTAAAAAGTATTTTGTGGTGAAAAACAGTATAATACTGTTTTTAACAGTATAGTTGGCAACCCTAGCCTGACCTGACCTGCCGCGGTTCAGTCTGGTGGATTTATTTTTTCAGAAAAACCCTGTTAAGGTCAATTTGCCACTGAATTAATCCGGTAGTGACTTTTTGAGGCAAAATATAAGATCATTATCAAATTGATATAATATTGTGACGAATTACATAAGTATTCAATCTAAACGGGGACACAGTATTGGTTCTTTTTCTAACCAGAACATTTCACATTACCATAAAAAATTATACATAGCTCAGGAATATGACACAATCTAAGACATTATTTTTAATTAACATGGTCATTAAGTCATTATTTTTTTTTTTATTAATACACTTATTTTAATTTACGTTTCCACCGAGCGGTGAGTGGATCCCAGAGTACCTACTTATGGTTATCGTAAGCAATAAATTTCCTCTTATTACAATATATTCTTTGATGAACAATAGGAAACAGCGGGGCCACGCACAACTACATCTTTTTTTTCATTCCGAATGTCAAATTTAATTAACCTACGATAACGTTTTCGAGTTTCTGAGCCGAAATCGGTGAAATGAAATGAATTAAAAATACCTCTATTCACTAAACTCAAAATAAGTTATTATGAATCGTCAAGTTACAAGAGGTATTATGAATAACCCCGATGCAGGGCTATACTTACACAAAATAATGCAATCGGAAACATCCCTCTGAAACGGAAGATCCGAGCAGACCTATTTTCGATCGTTCGTTTAAATGTGACAGTTCTCATTGAAAACGTCCGAAAGCTATACCTAAGGCTGGCAAATACTCTTCGACAGTTCGAACGCATATTTGAATAAACGTTTGAGAATGTTTCCGGAAGAGATATTTCCAAAGGAATTTGTGAACAGCACTGCTTATCTCCTAATAAAGACCCACAAGGATGGTTTGGCATGTGGCTGAATTCTGAACTAATACTTAAAATAATCAAATACTCTGAATACATACAAAATATCACTTTCGACGTTGATTTTTGACATTTCTATTTCTTGCTAACGCCCTCATGGCAATGACACACACATGCCAAAACATTCTTGTCTGTTTGTACCTCTTTCCTGCCCTCTCCGCTCAATGGGAACACTATCTAACATCAAGATATAACTGTAACTCTCGGGCACAACACCCATTTCTACAAAGAGAAGCTCATTAGTTATATTGACGCGTATTTATTCATACAAATTTTATCAGTTTCATTTTAGCTACCTAGACACGTATCCTATTCATAGGCACACATTTATATTTTATTCATATATTTTATTTCACCATTTTACAAAGATACAATGTTTGTGTAATTGGATTGTAAAGAGATTATCAAGAGTTTTTATTGTCACAATTAAAATAAATTTATAATACTGAATCGTTTCAAATTTATAACAAATATGTTAAGACAGTCTGTTGAAACGTAAGGGCCATTTAATCATAGATATTTAAGAATTCATTAGCGACTTTCTAAATTATACTTTCCTCCAATTTTAATTATTTCCTTTAAGACTAAGAAATTAACTTATGCAATGATTAAAATTCAACAGAATACATGAATTTTAGGAGTAGACTTTTTATTAGTATGGAAGATGTTACTTAAATAAGTTAAAAGATAAGTTTAAAAAAACACACAGTACATCATAATACGTACATAATTAAAATCGTGAATAATATAACACACCATTTAATTAACCTAAGCAGTGGCAAAATAAATGCAGTAAATTAATTAATGGTATTATCTCCTAAAATGACTAGTAAAAACTTAAAATAATTATATTCACTAAAATACTTTGTACATAATATTTGTGATGTCATCTTCGTGATATGGCATTTATTAAAGAGAACAGATTGGTCACTATTAGTGTGTCCATGAAGTTAAAACAATTAACAGATATTATTAATTAAATTGATATTCTACAGGACGTAAATCACAGACACAATTTATGAATAACAAGGGAAACATAAGAAAAAAGCATAGGTACGCCTTTTTGCGTAATACAAATTAAAGCATTTGTAATTAAATTATTTCTTTTGTTTGAAAAACATGTCATAAAAATTTTGAGCAATATTGCATAATATTGATACAGGATATATACTTGATACAGGCATCTGTATCAAAACTTTTTAAATTATGTCAGCAAGTGAAACAGCAGTGTAAATTAATGCATTAGTATAAGAGCTACATAAAATACATCTATAATTAATAAAATATTTATCGCACTCGATAACAAGCCTCGAAATTCGTAAAAAAAATCTTTAATAAAGCGCTATGGTATAGGAAAGAGTGAATAACAATTATTTGAGCCTATTGTGCGTTTCTGTATTACAATATATACTCGCTAGATGGCGTTACGTAGGGGTCAGGTCAACCATTATGGTCTGATGCTTTTATGGTCAGAATCTAATGCAGCGCAAGTGAAAGAAAACCACTGTATTGAACTACAAAGAAACAAAACAGACGTGAATCCTAGGGTGGTTCTGAGGTAAGAAAATATAAACTTTACTTTGATTACATAAAGAAGAATGTATATCGTAATTTAACTTCCTATACCTAGTAAAGTCTCATAATGGCTGACCCCTTTTGACTACTGTAGTACAATTCTAGAGAGCACAGATCTCACAATAGTATAGACAGAACCACAAATACAATAGTTGCTTAATTCCAATATTCAGGTACTTACAGACTGAAGTAAACCAAGAATAAGGCAGCAATTGTGAGCAATACCTTCGCCTAAGTTCTTGGACCACAAATAATGTTGAGCTAACACAACTATGTATAATATTAGGGCTTGGTCACCAAATCGATTTGTTTAGACTGAAAACATACTATTTTGTGACAACTGTTATTTTAAATTCGGTAAAAGATTTATCACAAGTTGTGATTGGAAATATGCAGAATAATCTTAAACTAATAAAATTAATCATTATGTAGATATAAGCGCTTTTAGCTGCCAAAAAACGCAAGTTTCGATAACCGCGATTCAATGCAGAACCGATACCTAAACGGGCATTTCAGCAGTTTAAAAACGTGCTTCCGCCCCGGATTTAAGAACAGCAGAATATATGTCCTTTACCCACGCGTTTCCGATAACGGATATGAACGGAAAGGGTCACCAGTTTTTGCTGGTTCGCACAGTTTTTCTTGTTACTTAATAGGTAACGCTTGACTCCAACTCACCTGAAGACGAGCGACGTTAAATCGTACAATGAAGCGATATAGATGCAAAATCACCAATGTTAATAGTAGCATCTTTTCTGTGTAAACAAAAGTGGCTCTTGTATTTAAATAATTCTTCAAATTGTGGTGCAAAATAAATTTAAATTTTGTTTTTTTAAAAAGACCGATAATCTGAAAGACCAAGCCATAACTAATACTAAAACTTAGTTCGCTGAGGCGTCGATGAGACAAACATTTACAAACACAACCTACGTCACGGCAAGCACCAAACAAAATTGTTCGCGTTGTTTCAAAACACATTGACACCTATATTTTTCAATAGTGGTTCTGGTTTGGCTGATTTGAAAGGGTAATATCAGGGTAACTTGAAATAAGAAACCATTATGAAACAGTTTTTATCGAGACAATAATTTATAAACACTGGCAAAGTTTGTACACAACAAATTTAGGTATTTAAGAACCTAAAGCCCTAAGTTTTTAAAGTAAAACATTTCATCATCATCATCAGCCCGTGTCAGTCCACTGCTCTCCTAATGTAAAACATTTAATAACACATTAATACATTTATGCAGATGCATTTAGCATGTATGAAATGTATGAAGAGATTGATGAATGTGGACGAAGCAAAAGCTGTGTGCCAGGATCGTCTCAAATGGAAGGACGTGGTGTATGTATACATTTATAGTACTTTGGGTACTACAAATAAAATTATTATCATTAAAAATGTTTTCTACTATGTTTAAAAAAAAGCAAATTACTAACAATTTGACAGCTGTCATTCTAATCACGTTACATTGTATGGACTAAAGTACAAATATGTAACTAGCCAATAAGTATCTTGTGTGAATCACCACATATCACCCTTCCAAAACAGCCCACCATAACTACATATAAATTCGTTAACACTTATTCACAAGCGAGCTTGCTGTCGAAAGAGCTCAGCGCGATACCGAACGCTTGCAGCGCACACAACGGATACCTGAAATCCATAGTGAATACATCCTCCGATATACGACCGAATTGCATCACCACATAATCCGGTTCCGAATCGTGAACAATTTGGAAGTTTTTCACACTTGCCTGGGTGACGCGGCCGTGGAAATTGAGCACATACGATTGGGTCTCGTCGTTCCAAACTGGGGTTTTGTTGTGTAGAACTACTATGTCGTCCAGGTTTTGACCCTTCCATCGCTCTAGGAGCGTTTCGCTGTCGTCCTGAGGCGCTATGGTGACCCGTTGTCTGTCCGGCGTCATGCCTGGCAGGATTACCGTCATCTTTCGCGGCCCTTTGAAGCCTAGGACGTTTGTGTCCTGGAAGGTAAGTTTGTGAATTTAAGTATGAAAAAAAAATCATGTAAAGTTTCACTGCATATTGTAAGTATTTATTAGCTCGAGCTTAGTATTTATCGAGTTTAGGATCGCTGCCGGCCTTTTAAATACGAATAAGCTCGTTTCTTGAAGGTTCCCAAGTCGTAGCTGTTTGGAAAGACTGTCGCAGGAGTTGGTTCCACAAATGATGATGTAGAGGGGGTGTAACAAGAGTCCATATTGTAGCCACCATGCTTTGCCGATGGTCCTTATTAAAATGGTTCTCCTGACTTACATAGACCACAGCCGCCAGCTCGTGCCTCGTCCGCGCGTGGTCGTGCTTCCGCCACGTCTTGCCGTTGTCGTACACCGTGAAGGCGGTGGTGATGATGATGTGCCTGTACTTACATAGACCACGGCCGCCAGCTCGTGCCTCGTCCGCGCGTGGTCGTGCTTCCGCCACGCCTTGCCGTTGTCGTACACCGTGAAGGCTGTGGTGATGATGATGATGATGATGTGCCTGTACTTACATAGACTACGGCCGCCAGCTCGTGCCTCGTCCGCGCGTGGTCGTGCTTCCGCCACGCCTTGCCGTTGTCGTACACCGTGAAGGCGGTGGTGATGATGATGTGCCTGTACTTACATAGACCACGGCCGCCAGCTCGTGCCTCGTCCGCGCGTGGTCGTGCTTCCGCCACGCCTTGCCGTTGTCGTACACCGTGAAGGCTGTGCCCAGTAAGTTGGAGCGCAGTTTGCCCGCGAAGCTGTCCGCAGTTCGTGTAAGCTCCGTCGGATCCGTTGAGATCAGGTAGTTTGACGTCGCGGACTTCTTGCGTTTGCGAGCTGGAAGATACAGAAAATATTAATCATCATCAGCAGCAGACCACTGCTGGACATAAGCCTCGCCAGTTGTTCGCCACTTATGGCAAACATCTGAAGGATATGACTGGCTCAGTGGTTGGTAGCGACCTCTGCCTTCCGAAGCAAGGGTTGTGAGTTTGATCCCCGCACAGTACAAACATTTGTGTGCATGAACATGTCTGTTTGTATTGGATTGGCTGGGTGTTTTCTATTATATAATACCTATATATTTATTTACAAAAAAAAATGTATCTAATTTTCTAATCTATGTTTTAAAGATACATAGGAACAAAAAAAAGCCAATTTGTATTATACTATGTAGTGATAATTCATCATTCATTCATGCCGGAAAAGCCGAGCGCTTCAACTAGTGTAAAAGTAATAAGTACCTAAACCGCGATGTGTTGTTTTCATAACAACAAGTTCAGGGAAACTTTTGTTTCAAAGTGAAGTTCTTCATGATTCATTGTTTACACCAACAACATAACCATGGTGACTGGATGACGCAGTTCGGCAATGGGTCATTGTCTACAGTAAATTAGCGATGGGGTCAATAAACTTTTTAGGTAAATATACGAAAATATCAATGAGTTCGAGAATGTCGATGTTGGAGGATTTATCCGAAGAATTTAGCAATAAAATGACTGTAATAAGCTTATCGGTAGCAATATTTGTTTTGAATGTAATGAAGTATTGGTATTTAAGGCACTTATTGTGAGTTTAATTGGGTTAATAAGCCGAGCGAGAGCGATAAAATTTATCGGAAAAAAAGAGAACTGGCACATACAGTTTTTTTTCTTCGACATGGGTTTGTGCTTCCCTGCGACTTGCTTCAACCCACAGAGCAAATATCGGAAGATTATTTCTTTCTGTAAGCAGTGTAATCGCTTTTTCTAAGTGTGGTTAAAGTAAGTGATTGAATGACGGGTTCCGTTCCCAACCGATTAAAATAGATATTTCAAAAGTATGACTACCCCATTCATTAAATAACGTCACTAAACCACACATGTACACGTGTGCCAACTTGAATCATTATGACTGGTCCGTTCAATACGTTTAACAATGAGTATCAATAAATAAATAATAAATAAATAAATAACCCAAGACATGCTACGCTGGGCCACACAGCGCCACCTAGCTCCAAACTATGCCGAAGCTTGTACTATGGGTACTAGACAACTGATAAACTTACTTAGATTTTTTTTTGTAAATAAATACATATTATACATAGAAAACACCCAGACCAATACAAACAGACATGTTCATGAACACAAATGTTTGTACTGTGCGGGAATCGAACCCACGACCCTTGGCTCAGAGGGCAGAGGTCACTACCAAATGAGCCACCGAGCCTGTCATATCTTAACTAATCTTAACTAATATTATAAAGCTGAAGAGTTTGTTTGTTTGTATGTTTGTTTGTTTGTTTGAACGCGCTAATCTCAGGAACTACTGGTCCGAATTGAAAAATTCTTTTTGTGTTGAATAGACCATTTATCGAGGAAGGCTTTAGGCTATATAACATCACGTTGCAACTATTAGGAGCGAAGAAATAATGGAAAATGTAAATAAAAACGGGGTAAAAATAACTATTCCACGCGGACGAAGTCGCGAGCGCAGCTAGTAGTCAATAAGTATCAAAGCTACCATAGCATCAATTTCGTCGCAGAATGTCCCGGATGGGGATCGCACCCGACTCTTGGTTCAGAAGACAGCTCACTATGAAACTTGCGATTGGGCCAATCAAAATAAGTTCATATCTCACCAGCCAACAGGAACACTTTCTTCCCGTAGTCCTTCTCCAGATGCAGGAAGTAGGTGGGGTAGAGGCCCCGGTCCATGCCCTTGCGATCGCGCGCTATACGGCACTTGTACAGGGTTCCGTGCTTCGCAGGAGTCACTACGAACGTCTCTACAGCACCTTCTACGGATCCTTCGATCTCGGCAGTCTGTAAGAAGAGAGTAAATAGAAAGTAGGTTTTTAGCAAGCTAGATCTTATAATATTAAGTACAACTAAAAACATTGCAACGATTATAATGTTTATTTTCATAAGTATGGGTTTAGGAATCATTATAACAGGTGGCATTGAGTAAGGCACACAAGATAAGAAAGGAATATACTTATAAGAGTGAGTATGAAAGTAGGACCAATCGACGGCATAAATTAAGTCCGACCAGACCATGACTTATCAGAGATGTAGATGAGATATAGAGATTAATGGTAAGGGAAAACATATTGGGCCGATTCCAGATTGTCTGGATGGAGGGCAGGAGAGTTATGTGAGAGCAAGACTAACAAGACGAACAAATACTTCTTGCAGTATTGAGCTAGATGCAGGCTGTTTGCAACTGACTGTTGTAGAAATCTATAAGGGAGTCGATCACAGGCCGTCGGTTAGCCAAATATGCCTACAACTTAACTGGACAGGATCAGACTAGGATAAATGTTTTCATCATCATCATCAGCTTTATTATAGTCCACTGCTGGACATAGGCCTCTCCAGTTGTTCGCCACCTAAAGCAAACTTCTGGAGGATATACCCATAATCGCCACGCTGGGCAGGCGGGTTGGCGATCGCAGGGCGTAGCTTCTTGCTCCGGTGAGGCTGCTGCCCGTCATCGGCCTGTGGTATTTAGCTACGCCTTCTATCGTGATGGTTTTACCGCCACCAGTCGGTTTGCCAGAGCCTCGTTTGTTGTTCGGCAGAATGCACCACGGGCAGGTGAGGATGGCTTGGAGCAAAAGGTGATAGGTCGCTCCCTTACATCCTCATAAATGTTTTTCAGAACATAAATCCTTTGCCAGGTAACTTACTAATTAATAACCAAAAAAATCCCTTACATGAACAGACTGATGCCGAATGGGCATAATGACAGGAAACTCACGAGCACCGTTCTGTACACTGCTACGGCCCTGACTCATTGTGTTCACAAAACCACTTCTCCTATTTAAACTCACTCTTTTCTCCATTCTAGAACTAGGTGACAATTGACCTTCTACTCTAAACACTCGATGAAGACTGAAGACGCTACTAACAGTAGTACTCCGTGATTTAGTCACGGGTTTGTTATTGACTGTATTTTCCTCAACTTTGCCGCTGTCGTTTCATCGCTGGATGGACTAGGATGCCTTATAAACACGTGCGTCAATTAATTACGTCATTTGATGTGAGAAGCGGTCCTTTGTAGCTGTGACAATAAGGTATGATAGATAGGGTAGTAGATGAGAATACAATGATCAACACATAAAATGTGGATATCTCTTCCAGCACACGTGTTCCCTTCTTCTTATAGTCTGGGATCTTTTAAACGGGGCGTGAGGCGGCACTTAACGTAAGCAGGCTGTCACAGTGATATCGATACGTATTGCACTAACTAGACGTGATGCGGAACGCCTACATATTTTTTGGACTTCGTCGTCTGCTTAACACCAGACAGGAAATATCCCAGAGAGTTTCGCAATACTGCACAGAGCGCCCCTCAGGCCCTATCCAGGAGCTGGCGGCGCTTGATCAAGTTCATAGATTTGTGTGAAGGTGTTCTTAAAGACAGCGGCGTGGGCGGACCCCGTATAAAGTAAAGTTGAAGCAAAGGGCTCCCCTTACGGGGGCACGCTGTTTGAAAACCTGACAAGGCGACAGGTTTTGACGCACGGTAATCGGCACCAACGCTGCATCCGCGCAAACGCCTCGGTGCTGACGTCACGACCCAAACCCATGCTGCTCACCGGCACGCTCTCCTCTTCTTTCTCGCCCGCCACCTCTATCTGTTATCCTAACTCTGTAACGTAATTGAAGCAAAGGGCATCCCTTGAGGGGGCACGAGGCAGGGTACCAACCTGAGTAGGCGACAGGTCCTGCCGCACGGTCCGCGGCTGCATCGGCGCCACCGCTGCGTCTGCGCACACGTCGTCGGTGGTGACGTCACAGCCCATGCAGCACACCGGCACGAGGCAGGTACCCACCTGAGTAGGCGATAGGTCCTGCCGCACGGTCCGCGGCTGCATCGGCGCCACCGCCGCGTCTGCGCACACGTCGTCGGTGCTGACGTCACGACCCATGCTGCACACCGGCACGCTCTCCTCTTCCTCCTCCCCGCTGCCCGAACCGTCGCCCACAGTCAACACCTCTATCTGATTACCTAAGTCTGAAAGGCAATTGAAGAGTTTGTATCAACATACCTCTATATGTAACCCTTGCTTTCTCAAGGCAAAATTAACAAAACCTACTATTTTGTTTGTTCACGCGTCTCTTAAATTGATATAGTTAGAGAAATTCATTAGGCTAATGTGTCAAAGAATTTATAAGACTATGTGTTTTATTATGCTGTTTGTTTCTTTAAAATGAGAATAAAATAAAATTTGTAATTCCCGTCCATTAACTTTATAAGCAACACATACGTATGTGGGCTTCATTCAGCAGGACTCATTGAAAGCCAGCACCGTGGCTTACTACGCGGGCCACGGTTTAATGCCGAGTAAGGCCCTTTTATCGTCTCCAAATAATGGATAGTTCTAGGTTATTATACTAGTATATAGAATCTTGCGGACATTAGGACAATAGGATCTATTTCTATCTAACATCATCGACGACTAGCTGTGCTCGCGACTTCGTCCGCGTGGAATAGTTATTTTTTCCCCTTTTTTTTACATTTTTCATTATTTCTTCGCTCCTAATCGTTGCATCGTGATGTTATATAGCCTAAAGCCTTCCTCGATAAATGGTCTATTCAACACAAAAAGATTTTTTAATTCGGACCAGTAGTTCCTGAGATTAGCGCGTTCAAACAAACTCTTCAGCTTTATAATATTAGTTAAGATAAGTAATTATCAGTTCTTTAGTAGGTACCCATAGCACAAGCTTCGGCTTAATTGGGGAATAGATGACGCGCAGTGGCCAAGCGTGGTATATCTTATGTTATTTGTATCGCAGTTTTGATGTGTAACAATTTCAATCTTATCGTAGCCTGAACAATATGAATCGTAAGCAGTCATTGTATAACTATTTACTTCACGGTGGATTAGTATTATATTCTCTGTGACGGTGGCCACTGATAAGATTACCTGTCTGCCACCACAACTAGCATAGCAAGGTTTTTTTATTGTATAACTTAAATCATAAAAGGAGTTAATGTAAAGAAATTAAATAACACGCACATTATCTTTTTAGTCTGCTTAAAAAGTCATGTCTTATGTATGTACTAGCTGTGCCGGCGGCGTCGCACGCGTGGATATCGGGTTCAAAAAATTACGGACATCCATAAAATGGTACTCAAGTTTTAAGTTAGACTTCTAGCAATACATTGGTGAAAACCGCATTTGATTCCATGCAGGAGTTTTTGCGTGATGCGCGATCAAACATGCAGATAAAAATTTCTCCTGTTTTCCCAACGCTTCCCGTCACTGCTCTGCTCCTATTGGTTGTAGCGTAATGAAAAGTATATTATAACCTGCCCAGGGGTATGAAGAATAATCGTACCAAGTTTCGTTAAAATCCGTTCAGTAGTTTTTTTTTTCTATAGCGAACATACAGACAGACAGACAAAAATTTTACTGATTGCATTTTTGGCATCAGTATCGATCACTAATCACCCCCTGATAATTATTTTGAAAAAATATTTAATGTACAGAATTGACCTCTCTACAGATTTATTATAAGTATAGATAATAGATAGATGATACAAGGCAAATGTTTAAAATTCGAAAAGGGTTTGCGGAAAACTGCGATGCGATTTTCTTGATGGTTAGCAATATCGTAGTCTACGATGGAACGCAATCACCCAGCGGTTACTCTCGCCATTTCTTCATAGGTCAACGAAGAAGAGTTTGTTTCTCATCATTTTACGAAGATTAAGTAAATACTTAGTTTGTTCTGAGCATACAAGTATTCTGTGAAACGGTACCTACAAGTATTCTGTAATGTAAGTTCACGCCTGCACACCTACAAAGTCCATTTGTCAAACAAAGTCAACACAAATAAGAATATCGCTTGATTGATCGACCTCGTTAGGTATTCGAGCATTAATTTCAATTTGAAAGGCCGTACCAAGTTAACGCAGAGAATCTATTTACGTGCGACATTTATGCTACGTTAATGTTATGTATTTTAATCAACTACTATTTACGTTACTGACATCAAGATGGATATGCCACCATAAAATTATAAATACCGCTAGATTATAGGTAGGTAATCGAGGAATCGCAAGATTATAAACTGTCGAAAGGTTGTGAACTTTAACATAATGCAGTTTATAGCACAGCAATACAGTTTAACGACCTACCTATTATTTTTCGGCAGACTATAATCGATCCAATGAAATTCTTAAATTAAAATCTGTCGTTAGATAGCGTTAAATATTCAAGAACTTTGATCGATCACAATCTATCGAAAAATAATCCCGTAAATTGTAAGCAGTTGTTATGGTTCACAATCTTTGGACAGTTTCCAATCTCGCAAGACAGCTTATAATCAAACGGTATTTACAATTTTACTGTGACAGATACATAACAGCGAGTATGAACATCAATACTTTGTAATATCGATGTTAGCATAAGCTTTGCCCAACTTGCGTGACCTCTGGCGGTAATCCGTGGTCTCCACGCGAAAGAAATCACGCAGTTTGTACACGGAATGTTGAGATACAATACCTTTCCCTCCAGTAACTTTCAATGTCTAGGGTGGGAACAATATAATACGTAATGAAATATTTACTAAACTTATTAATATTAATTTATCTACCGCTTGTATTTTCCCCTTGTCTTTTATTATTGCTGGGTTTGGTATGAGATTTTACTTTCGCTTCCGAAATTAACAACACGTTCTTCGATTGTGTTGCTACACAAATCGAGATGCTAGTAACATATTTGCAGATGTGATTTAACAATTAACAACAAACTAGGTACTCAAATCTCTATTTTAGAGAAATCTGAATACTATTAACAGAAAAAATATCTCTTTCTACCTCCTGACCGAATTTCGGCCACAGTGGGTAATCTCCAAGGAGACTAGCCCAGTACACAGGAGATATTAAAGTGCACAAGTGTCTATGCAAACACAGTTGCACTCTGTACTTTTACTGCCACAATTCAACAGGACGATAGTTAGACACGACTGGAGAGAGGTCTATGGCAAGACAACAGCTTAACTATGTTCACAAAAAATTATATATGTATCCTAAAAAGAAATTAAGTAGGTCTCCTACATTGGGAGTGCAATCTTTAATCAAAGCAGAACTGAAGGTCAGTTACCTAAGCTTTGATTCTATGAAACATTTGTTTTTCATATGACATCATACTAGCCTTATTGTTTACAAATGAAATGATTCATACAATATGAATCAAAATGGTAAAGAAAACCACTGTGTTGTTATGGTTTATCCAGTATTTTACAATGTTTTTGCTAAACATTACCTGTTTATTGTAAACAATGACTGAAAATACAATGACTTTTTTTTTATATGTAGAATGGACAATAAAGGACTTTAAGTACATGAATACCTTATGATGATACATACAGATCAAAGCCAGGCTTATTCTAATCATTATAACCAGGTCAAAGCTTAGCTTGAATGCAGTATCCAAATAATCTTAAGTGGCGAAGAAGTCTTCACATCACATCCATCCCTTATAAAATATTACAAAATCAGTATCCTATTTTTTCCATGGGTGTCATAAGAGTTGATTAAGGCAATTTTCAGAGGTAGGCTACCCGCCGGGCTGGCAATCATGACACACTTAGGGAACACAAGAGAAATATAGTCATTAAAAGACATAAGTCCCGGACTTCTGGGCACAATTCCTAGATAAAACAATAGGATTTGTATCTTTATGAGGATATTGGGCCTTATGAAGTTAATATAGTGTCCAAAATGGATTAAAAGGATGAAGGAAAAAGAATGGAGGAAATTTGAACTTATTTGACATGATTTAAATATATTTATTTAAAGTTTTTAAATGTTTAGCCCGGTTCAATATCAGGTGTAATAAAAAAAAAAACAATTGAATGGCTGGTCACATGGAAAAGAGTATTTGTAGTTAAGAAAGAGCATAATATAAAACATAACACAAATTAGAGCTTACCAAAACATCACACACTGAATGAAATATGAATTGATTGATTGCCTCTGACCTACTGAGCCTATTGATTTTCTATCCACAGATGTATTATGTATTTGTTCAGTAAGTACTATAACAATGTAGGAAACATGCTTAATAACAATATTATAAAACCAGAGGAATAAATAAAGCTCACTTCTACATCACATCAATAGCGGTACTTACCATCATAAGTTGATATTCTATTTGTTTGGAGCGGGATAACTTGGTCTGGGTTCACGGGCGACATAAGAAATTGCATCGGACCATCATAGCCTGTTATAAAAATAAAATGCGCATAAAAAAATTAAATGCACTTACAACATGAAACATGCAATAAAAAAACTAAACAATTTTTTTTCAGACAGTAATTATTTTTTTGTTCTGAACTGAATACATACCATGAAGCTCCCTGGAGCGACTTCCAGATATAGGGCGTTTAGCAGACCCGACCCTGAGATCGTTGGCTTGAACCATTCCTGAATTTTGTCTTTTCTGCTTCATCTTCTGCTCCATCAACTGACGCTACAACAACAGTATTTCATTGATTAATATATACATCACCCATTTACTTAGGAAAACGTAATATACAAGATAATTAAGTATTTTTTCAATTCCAACTGAAAACTCACTTGCTGCTCAATCTTCTGATCGCGAACGTTTATTGAAGCCATGGTCACAAGAGTTTCTTTATATTTATTAATATACACTACCACTGGATACAGTTAGCTGTTATTTCATTAAACTTTTATCTCAAAATTTAAATAGAAAATTGGCATTTTGTAAGCTCATTTTTGTTTATAAATCATCTTGCCTACCGTTGCCCCGGAAAATAAATGTTGCCCGATTAGGCCTACTTTATCTGTCATCGATTGTCGATTATCGATCATGTATCGATAATTAGATAATATGTCACAGATTATACTCAATTTATGAGCAACATTCTCTTGTTTAGACATTTAATGTCTTGTAAGTAAAGTACTGATACCGCTGGCAGCAATAGATTCATTCTATGGGGCTGCCGGCTTGATGATGGTAGCCTGGTAAGATCTTTTGGGAAGAGGAGTTGTTGTGCTATTAATATCGTACAACTCGATACATTATGCTCGCGTTGGTTCATACTCGTATGACTGGCGAAGGATGAGATATTGTCGTTTCAAGCACACTGTTATATGTACAACTCAAGCCGATGCGCCTTCGTCAACAAAGGTGTCCACTCTTTAAAATAATACTTATAATAGGGAATATGCATGAAAAATAGTTTCAGGTATTTACTAATTTATCGTAAAATAGATCAAAATCTACTACGAACAGTGAAAACAAAATCAAAATTGGTTGAAAAATGGGCGAGATACAGTCATTGAAAGTGAATATATCCGTCTCTCTCTCGCGAAACAGATTTTTCTATGGAGTTAGTACGGCGCTTACGGTACGTGACGTCAACTACCGCATCGGATCTCTCTGTCTAATCAATAACTTTAACGCTTTATAACTCGCTTAATAGAAAAGATAGTTTAAAAATTCTTCGATATTTATGTATCTGGAAGACAAAAGATCTCAATAAATCCATAAAAAAAAGTCATGCATATTCCCTATTGGGGAAACTGATCGAAGATTATTGTTTATATGCAAAAAGAGCTCACAAAAGAAATACGGATTAAAGATAGTAGGTAAGTACATACCGTACTTATTACCGTATTCCTTTAAGGTAATTGAATTTTTAAAACCTGAGATTAGAAAAACACCACACGCTCCAACGATTTTGTTTGTGGACTACCAATAAATAAAGAAAGATCATAAGATAATATATTATTTAAAAATAAAAAAATAAAGTGTCTAGGGTATTTCAATTATTTCAATAACGTAGACACTTTGTCGGTCCTTACTGACCTATTAACGGTTCTTACTTATATAGGTACCTACAGATGCAAGTACCTAGCTGTGAGGAAATGGTTAAAACTTCTTTTGTGGCGTAGATAATAACTGCAGTCCCTAATTTCTTGAATGTATTGTGATTGCTGACATTACAAAAAGACAATCGCTTTGTACAATATTTGTCATGGTTTTATCTTTGACTTAATCACTTACCTAATATAATGTACATCCCCATTATTCAGTGGTTCAGTCGGGAAAGCAACTGACAGACAACATTGACAATTGACATAAGTATTTAAAATACATAATCCGTGATACCAGTTGAATAGTAAGGATTCAATCTCGATTTTATTATCAACTTACAATCAGTTAATCGATTTTATTTTAATCTGTGTCTCTTATCGATGGATGGACTGTCATTAGTGTCAGTGTCAGTCATGTCATTATCATTCAAAATGGCTCCTACCCGGAGTATTCTCGGGTTTTTGAATCCTAAAACTATTACCGCAGTAATTTCTAGTAATATATCTAGAACTCCATGTAGATTTGTCCATAAATGTAGTAATTATTGTGAACATTACTTAGGGGCCGCATCTCTATCTGGTCCAGTTTTAGGTCGTAAAAATTTGAAGTGTAAGTTTTACATGCTTTCATTACATCATCTGGGCTTAAATTGATACTTCAAGTATTATTGTTTATTCCTCTAAGTATTTAGGAACCAATTATTCATATTGATTTTAAGAAATTTTACAATGTTAAGTTTTTGAAGCCTAACCTAACTTAACCTCAATTTTCTTCTAGTTGTGTCGGTCCAAAATTATCGGAACATCCACACTACGAACGGTTTGAACGCTCGGGCGGATTACTACAAAGTTCTTGGTGTAGCCAAAAATGCTTCTGCCAAAGATATCAAGAAAGCCTACTATCAGTTAGCTAAAAAATACCACCCGGATGCCAATAAATCTGACCCTGAGGCTTCGAAGAAGTTTCAGGAAGTATCTGAAGCTTACGAGGTAATGTTCGATACTCTTAATATAATTGTATCAAAATTAACAGAACTAACTTGTTTTGCTGAATTTAAAAAATCTAATTAAATATTGCAGATTCTCTCGGATGAAAGTAAGCGTAAACAGTATGATACATATGGCACCACGTCGGAGCAAATGGGTATGGGTGGAGGCCCTGGCGGCGCAGATGGGTTCACTCACCAATGGCAGTACAAATCCACCATAGACCCTGAGGAATTGTTCCGGAAAATATTTGGTGATGCTGGGTTCAAGAGTGAGGCATTCAGTGATTTTGCTGAGAGCCAGTTTGGTTTTGGTGCTGCTCAAGAGGTTAGATACATTGAAAACACAACCGTGGATGAACTGTGTTTGATAAATTTCTTTAGATTTGTGTTCCTTAGTTTGAAAGAAACAGTTTATAAAAATTATTACTTACACCATACTTAATTGTAATCTGATTGCCATGTATAATTCTTCTTTATCTACTGTGGAAACTCTATACCAGATTAATCAGGCTACATCAGGCATTATAACTATTACTATTAAATCTTTCATTATTCTAGGTCTATTTTCTGTTTCAATCTTTTACAAACATGACAATCTAAGTATTATCCGAGTTAATAGAGAATGAATATAACAAAAAGCCACAGTTCTGCTTAATGTTTTAGCATATTCCTTACTTTTGTAAATAATTCCAGGTGATTGTAAATCTCCGATTTACTGAAGCCGCCCGAGGAGTGAACAAGGACATAAACGTGAATGTCATAGACACATGCCCCAAGTGTACAGGATCCCGCTGCGAGCCGGGGACGAAAGCAATCAAGTGTACTTATTGTAACGGCACTGGCATGGAAACATTCTCTAGAGGTATTTAATAATTATATTTAGATAAGAGGATTTTTATGAGATAGATAAAAAGTGGGTGTGATATAAAATCTAGAATTAAGTATTAGTACAAATCATCAAGGCTAGAATAAGATTTGTCACAAAAGGAGGTACAACAATTTCTTCTGGTTGGTTTTACTTGCTCATCACATCCTATCATCATGCCTATAGATTCAATTGTATCAGTACTATCTTTAGCCTTTAATTTAGTGTTGAGGGTATTGCTTATTTTGGCGCTACAATCAGACTGCGCGCCAAAGGAGTCCAATACTAGTATGGCCTACCTAGACTTATGAAGTAGGTTTGCTCCTGTGTCCAAGTAGCATAGTCACATTGGTCTGCTTTACTATTAACACAAAGTAAATATATAATCTGAAACATTCCAGGTCCATTTGTCATGAGATCCACCTGTAGGCACTGTCACGGTACCAGGATGCTGATTAAATTCCCCTGTGTTGAGTGCGAGGGGAAAGGGCAGTCTGTAAGTGATCATTTTTATTTCACACTTTAAATTTTAATATAAATACCGACCTGGTGGATTGTTCCCGAATAATAATTTTGTTACCTTCTCGACGGATTATGCACTACCTGCAATATAGTAGTAGTTAAGTTTATCATTGTAAGTGACTGTATGGTTTTTTAATGAAGAAATAAATATTCTTTAAACCTAATAGACTATACGTAACTGCATTGTAAAGGGAATATTAATTGTATATTGTTTGTTTTCCAGGTTCAACGCAAGAAAGTGACCGTTCCTGTACCAGCTGGTGTAGAAGATGGTCAAACAGTGCGCATGGCTGTAGGAAACAATGAAATATTCATCACTTTCAAAGTAGAGAAGTCTGCTTATTTCAAAAGAGATGGCCCAGATGTGCACACAGACTGCTCTGTAAGTATTAAAGTGACTGTACAACCCAGAAAAATTACCAATTTTTTTATTACTCTGCAATTTGCGGGCGAAACCTACAGATGTTTGATTGAAGTGGCGAACTTAATTAAAGTTAATTATTAACATTGTTGATGGTAAAAGTTTATATGTATAAAGCAATTATTGGTACACTTTGACAAAAGTTGGCTATTTGTCTTTACATCTTATGATTAACTATCCTGTTGTACTCCATAACTGGGTATATATTAGTTATTGAATGTTCTTTTTCCAGATTTCTGTATCGCAAGCATTACTTGGTGGCACAGTTAGGATTCAAGGATTGTATGAAGACCATACACTACAGGTTTGTGCAATATTGCTCTTCATAGCTCTTTATTATTTCCTTATAGAAAATATTTAAAAGGCTGGCAGCAACCCTAAACTCGTTTAGGCATCACACTTGCTCGTCACCGCCTCCCGCATAAAAAGAAAAAAAAAAGTATTGTGACTTTCTCTAGATCATTTGACCTAAACTATTGCAGATCAGATATTATTTATTCCAGAATCTATTTATCAGTCAAGGCATCTATATCTTTGTTACAGATAATGCCAGGAACATCTTCCCATAGCACTATTCGTCTATCCCGGAAAGGAATGAAGAGGGTCAGTCAGCATGGATACGGAGACCACTACGTTCATGTTAAAATACAGGTTAGTTTAATTATATTTTACTTCCTTAAATATTCAATCCTTTAATAAAATGTTTAGGTAGATTATTGTAATTCATAATTATAATAATCTATATTCGGATAGGTTTTTTAAAAAAAAACACTTACAAATCATCAAAAAACAGAACTAAAAGACTTGGGATATCACCCTTTTCAGCCTTTGGTATATTACTGTCTTTTGATATTAAACATCTTAACTAATATTATAAAGCTGAAGAGTTTGTTTGTTTGTTTGTTTGAACGCGCTAATCTCAGGAACTACTGGTCCGAATTGAAAAATTCTTTTTGTGTTGAATAGACCATTTATCGAGGAAGGCTTTAGGCTATATAACATCACACTGCAACTATTAGGAGCGAAGAAATAATGGAAAATGTAAAAAAAACGGGGAAAAATAACTATTCCACGCGGACGAAGTCGCGAGCACAGCTAGTTAAGTCATAATTTGTTTCAGGTACCAAAGACACTGAGTCAGAAGCAAAAAGCGTTGGTGTACGCCTACGCTGAGCTGGAGGAAGACACCCCGGGGCAGATCCACGGCGTCTCGTACGATAGAGACGGTAAGAAACGATGAAATCACTTCACATTTCATTGGTCATGGTCATTTTTCATTGGTAAAACAGATCGTGGTAGGATTTGTCATGGTAAATAGTGCATTGTAGGTCTTTTGTGTTGCGTTAGCGGTCTTGTGTGAGATAAAAATGCATCAGACAACTCATACCAATTAGGTGGTTGCTGTGAGTAGGGCATGTGAAATATCTATCGAAATCGAATATGTTTGCGTAGTGTTCTGAATTGGGCTGGTTCCAAACTTAAGGTTTTGTCTTGTACCTACTATGGGTACCGGTTAAAGACTAGGGACTCCCCTAGTCAAATGTAGGAAAGTCTTTATTTACCTATATAATGAAGCTGTAGGTTTTTTTGTAATAGGTTCATGTTGAGACACCCTTTTCTATGGAACACCTAAAATGGTGTTGCCAACTGACATAAATGGTGTGTTATTGGTAAAAATATTATTCACCATCTAATTTTTAAGGGGATTTTTTCACATAAGTACCTAAGTGACGTTCTCTGGGGGAGATTCAGTGGAAGGCAATACACTGATTGAATGATTGACAGTACTTAAGATACTTACCATTTTCACAATGGTGCGTTTTTTTAAACATATCAATTTGAAACATGTTAGGAGTTCTCAAGTTCCTTATATATCTTTTGTGTTAAATGTGTTTCAGGTTTCAATTACCTACTAATTATTTGTTTTAATTTATGATCGCGTCGTGAGATTTTTACTAAATCTTATTAACGTGAACTGTTACTATTAGCAGCTTGGTTGTATTTGTAAATGTATTTAGTAAAGAATTGGGGACATTTAATTTTAGATACAATTTCGTAACCTGTTTTAAGTACTATGACAGTTCTTGCATATATTTTTGTTTCGTCAGATGTGCTTTGCTTATCATTTTATGCTTATTGAGCAAAAGTCAGTAGATTGTGTAACTTAAACGTCAAGTTTAGCCATTCCATGATTGGTATTTTCGTAGACCGGTGATGTTCTGACAATATCGGAAGAGCAGAAAATTGAAGCCCTTCGTAGTTCACTTCACATACAACTTCACTTGAATCAAATCTAGTCTAATATGAAATCTTGACCAATAAGCATATGTTTGTAATTATTGTATATCCAGAAGATTAGGTTATAGGTTTGTCAAACAAATTTAATATTTGCAATTAAAAAAATTCTCTATCAAACTCGAAGTAAAAATCAATCATGTAATCGCTACTCTTTACTATCTACCGTTAAACGAGTTCAGTAAAACACTCGCTACCGATTCGTAGATAAAGGCCCAATTTATTTTGCAGACAAGTCAAAAAATACCGGTAGTACAAATAAAAGTGACGGTTCAGAAAAAGTACACCGGCTGAACAGAGATAACGAGGAAACAGACAGAGACAATAGTAGATCATGGACATTCTTAGAGAGTATCGCAGACACTTACAGAACTAATAGAGCTACCTTCCTGACCGGTTTCTTTACATCTATTGTTGTTTGTATGATCATTATGATGAACGATCCCACGGACAAATATAAGTTTCAGGAAAAAATGCGACAGTGGGAAGAAAGTAAGGAGTATAGGGAAGTAGACAAACCGCTGGGATATGAGAATACTATTAAGAAAAAGAAGGAGGAAAATCCTCAGTTGTATGAGGCGTGAGTGGATGGATGAAGTCGTATTTAATGATAGCCATTGGCTAGTAGGTAACGTGATGGAGAATTCAACGATGTTGCGTTTGTCGCAGAATGTCCTAGTTGTAATGTCCAATTATCATCGTAACATGATCAGTGACTAGTACTAGGAGCGCAAGGTTACGTAAGAAGTCGAAAATCTTTGTATCTTCATAACCAACGTAACGCGTCCTATAATATACTTCCTACATGGCTATACGTTCCTGGTACTTTTCACTCAATCAGTCACGATGGAAATTAGTCATTTTGCAACACGGGACTTCCTACGACTAAATGCGATAGTTGCATTCTAATATCGAAGAAAGTTATACATTAATCAGTTCATAAATTACAATGGTAAAATATGTTACAAACTAAAAATGTATTATTACATTATAATCTAAATGTGTATCAATTAGTTTATTGATTTTCAACATCCCTATGTATGAAAATACATATACAGTACATAACATACAGTAGCTAACATGTATTTCAGGCTTGTAATTCGTGATTGCACTTATCAAATTTCAATAGAATATTGCCATTTTCCGGCATTATATTTTACATTTATTGTTACAAAGGATCGTGTTGTTTTATGTAAATATTGTTGTATTTATTTACGAATAGTTTAGAAGCATGCAAGGTGATTTGTTGACAGAGATGCTTGTGTGATGTACTTAGCAAGGGATATAGTATGATGGTTGAGAATAGAAATATTTTAAAGGAATATACGAAATATTGATGAAAATTATGTTGTTTCATTTATATCCCGTTTGGAATCCTTATTATGCCATCATGCTATAATCCGCAATGATAAATGTCCCCAGACATGCATAGTAAATACTTTAAAATAAATCTTCAGGTGGATGGTTCTGTAGGTGTAATACAATTTTTCTTTGTCTTAGGTGACTCAATATAATGAGAAAGAAAATAACTTTGTGAGTGAAGCTTTGAATTATCTACGTACTCAACACAAGTATTAATTGCTACTAAAATAATAATGTGTCGTAATTAAATATTAAATAATAATAAAATATGAGCAAGTTTTTGTATGTACGTAGTTCAGGTTTTAGAAATAATATTAAAGTTTTTAGTCAACTGCGTGATTATTACCTAAGTTTTTGACTAGAAATGGAAGTACGTAGTCTAACTGATGGTTTAAAGGCTAATTGTGGATAAACAAATAGAGTTGCTTATTAATTCTAGATTAGTTAGCAGTAGTTAAAAAAATCCATTAGCAGTATCAGATTTACGAAGCAGGTACAGACAGCTGTTATTCTCTCCATAAGAAGGGTTTAAAGGGACGATACATAATATTTAATACATTAACGATATATTCATAACGAAAAATACTCTTGAAGAAAATATAAACCGTTTACAGGCCAGAAAATATCTATATCGGAGCCTCAAGACTTAGTGGACGCAGTGAAGGAAGCCATCAAAGACAAGAAGTCGATCGAAGCGGCGGCCCCGGAGCCCGAGCCAGCCGACGACGTCCTGAAGGAGTCCAAGAGGAGCAAGGGATAGATAGTGATAAGTTATCTTCCCGTTTATACGTATATTGGATATAGATAGGTCTATGAAAGCTGACGTTGGGAATTGGTGTTGAGTAGGACATAGAAGAGGTATATTTGTACCACAGATCGTGTCAAAATTGTAAGTCGCCTTTGGATGCGTTCCGACATAAGTGAAGTTGTGCCGAACTAAGCTGAGAGAGCAAAAATTGGACCATTATTATTGGATTGGGGCGGAGATGACATATGTCCCAAATGACATACGTCATGTCCGTCATATCTGACATATGTCACTTCAGTGAAACAATATCATTGGCCAATTGTCAGCTTCGCGTAGCTTCACCCAGCACAGCTTGTGTTGTAACGCACACTAAGTAAGTCGAGCTATAAAGTGTGTGGGAGACAGGAAGTTCATTTGTACTAAGACATTGTACTGACTACGAAAGTAGGCTTCATACAAACTCTTTGAATTCGTGTCCTACCCAACACTACTGGGAATCCTGTAAAAGCGTAAGCGAGTCTGCTACAAAGATAATTTTGTTAGTTTCTCTTACATTATAATGTAAATCGTTTGGTATTTACGAGCTATACAGCGAACAGAGACGCTAGACTATTTATCTTAAGAGTTGTGCAGATTTGCTTGGTAATTCCATTTTGTTAGGTCTGAAATTCTTCGTGGTATATACCTTTATTAATTCAATGCGATAGGAAATTTTTATTTTGTATTTTCACTTCTTATTGTACATTGCTGGGACATTGTAACATTAGTTTAATATTTCACTAGGTATCTAATATTTAGTAGACGCATACACTCTGTGATAAATAATGCAGAAATCTGTATTTAGTTATTTTCCGATTACTTTTTCGATTATTACTTTCTTTATTTGTATTCAGAGCTGAGTTTTAGTTGCTACTTTTGAGTAAATGATTTTATCTGCAATAGATTTTTATTACATTAATTAAATTGCAAAGGAAATACAGAATTTGTTTCTTAACGGGATCGTAACTATGTTACTTACCTAACTAAATAAAATAATCAAAGAAAAGCTGTACATAGCCGTTGACTAGTTTGTAGGAAATTAAAATACAAATTATTACATAACATATGGACTTTTATTACCAAAAATCCTTGTAGATTATATCTACGTCAATGTGGCGAGGCCTGTTTTGAATCTTTAGGTAGGTAATATTGCTCATACTAGGGCCGATTCTGTTCAAATTATATTTTTTAAGTCAGAAATTAACCTACCTGGGCTACAGATCGGCAACTGGTCTGAGCTGGCTCAAGATAGGGTAGAATGGCGTCTTGTTGTGTCGGAGGCCAAGATCCACTACGGGTCGCTGAGCCATCGGAGTAAGTAGTACCTAAGTAAGAAATTAACCTCCGTTCTATCTAGACATTGTAGGTAAAAAATAGGCTTTGGTGTACATTGTTTTTCTAACTCCAAAACACACGTAATGATTCATTTTAGTTCAATGTTTCTACAAACAATGGATGCCATCGATGATAGGTGAACCTTTTACAACTATTACAAAAAACGTTATTCAAACACACTCAATATCAAAAGTCTTTTAGGAATACCTGCACGTTCCCACACCTATTAACCTGGCTATTAACAAAGCTATTTTCAGATTCGGGATTCATTCAACGTACGAGAAGGTAAAGGTACCAATAAACATTAATGTGCATAGTGAGTAAACAATAAATAAATCTTCGTAAAACAGAATGACTGTGAAAAAAAATAAAACATTCCACAAATTGGGACAGCCTGTAAAGGTTTTATTCAAGATGTTTGATGATGCCCAGCCATCAACCGGTAGTTTTCGGCCACGTAATTGACAGTGGAACTGCCGTGGGAGCGAAGGGCGGCGAGTGTGCAGGCCAGCAAAGACATAGCTCCCTCCACGTACAGTCCGTACAGGATGCGCACGATTCCTTCCACCTGGACAACAAGTGTAAAGATTGCATATGTCACCGGAAAATAGCAAGAATCGTAAGTTGATCAATCTCCTAGGGAATATAACAAACGGTAGTTGAAATGTATTATTTAACACAATGGATTTCAGTAAATTCATCAACTTACGGTATCTGGCAGTAATTTAATAATTTACGATTTTGACACAAGTAAAATCGTCCTCAAATGGGCCAATCGTTGCTCAATGTACTATTTAACGGTGCATTATTACCCGTAACTTAATACACTGTTCCCTGATTGGTTGACAGTATAACACCACGTGAGTCATTGAACCAATTAACGTTCATCTCGCCTTCGTCGGATTATTTAACGGCGAGACCCCGTAAATCGATCAATTTACTAAAATACATAATTACGTTAAATAATACATTTCAACTGCCGTTTATTATTTTCCGGAAGTTAATCAACTACCTAGGAAATTGATCAATTTACGAGATTTGTTTATTTCCGGTGACACATATTCAACAATTAAACTACCGAGGTACCTAGGCGTTTCAGACGGTTAGGGGGTTCGCGGAAAGATTTAAGTAATGGTGGCTGGTTGGCTGTCAACGGTTTGCGATTCACAAAGAGGCGTGCGCGCGGCTGAGTCGATATAAAAACCATATTTTTTTCTACAGGTAGCTTATTTTATTTGGGGTCAGGGGTTCGCGATACAAGGGTACGTGGGCCAATATGTTTCAGTAATCCTGTTCTATGTAATTTTAATAACACAAGACATGCCACGCTGGGCCACACATCGCCATCTAGCCCCAAACTAAGCCGAAGCTTGTACTATGGGTACTAGACAATTGATAAAGTTATTTAGATACTTTTTTTTTTGTAAATAAATACATATTATTATAAGTACATATTAAACACCCAGACCAATACAAACAGACATGATTATGAACACAAATGTTTGTACTATGCGGGAATCAAACCCACGACCCTTGGCTCAGAAGGCAGAGGTCACTACCAAATGCCAAAGCCACCAAGCCAGTCAGACTAAATGACATGGGAGTATTAAGTACTACTTCCATGCTAAATGACCAGGACGGCCTTGTCATTATTATTGACCTACTGTTGGGGGTGTGGATGGCTCCGTGTCTTACCCTTTAAAATTTACTGTGGGACTCGAGTCTCGGCTCAGGTTGCTGAGAGATGCCCTATGGATGTCCCTAGATAGCTGGTATAGGTATAGGTATACCTAGGTATAGGTATATCCTGGCAATACTAACGTGCTGCAGCCCGCCAGTGGTGGTGAACTCGAGCGGGAACATGGCGGCTTCGAGCGAGGTGCGCCCGCGCATCACCCCGAACGCGATCGCGCCGCAAGCGTAGTACACCGCTGTAGCGACCGGCATGCAGCGGCCCACCAACAGGAAGCTTAGATAGCGCTAGATGAAAAGTATCAAAAATCACCTTCCACATCACCAAAATATAATTTCTAAGCGTGTTAATGTTTTGACAAAAAATGACTTAAAAATAATACGTTCATGATGGAGAGTTGTTGAGAAAAGAGAGAGATGTTTTGGCGCATGGGAGGCATTGCCAAGAGCGGGAAACAAAAATGACAAAATTCAACATGGTTCCGATTCCGGCCGTGCGCAAAAATATATCCTTACCTATCTGGGTAGATCTTTCTGGTCTCGATCAAAAAAAATAATATACCTACCTACACTGGTTAAATATACTTATCCGTTAAATACAAAAAGACTTTCTTACCGCTACTCTCCTTCTCAAGCAAACTCGTCTCTTCGATTTTTTGAGGAGCTCGGAGTTCTTGCTGCGGTTTAGACTATCTGAAAAAAAAAAATGACGTATGTTAAAATCGTTACCCAACATAAGCAAACTTATACTGACATGAATAAAGTAAGTAAGTAAGTAATCATAGAGCAGTTAGAACACAAAGCAACCGATGCATTAACAGATTAAGCGTAAGCGAGTATTAGTGCTCTATACACCACGTTTCATTCAGTTTGTTTGTCTGTTCGCACAATTCGCGAGCTTGCGCTGCAAACAATCGACGTAACGTAAGCGATTACGTTAATTGCTGCTGTACCTATCGATCCTCGTTTACTATTCATTCGGCATGTTTGTGGGTTAAGAGTTTAGTTTGCGGAGACATCGATTAACGTTGACTAATTACGGAGGTGCTCTTGGGTAGAGTTAGCAGCAAAATTAGGTAGGAATATAAAAGCTATTTTTATAGTTGATAGCTATTGATTGGGTCAAGGTGGGGCCTGTAACACCTACTAAGTAGTAGTTAAATGGGGGAAACACGTAGAGTAAGTAAGGGTATAAGTAATTAAATAAGTATAAGAAAGTACCTACACTCAAGAAGGCAGATTTTAGTGACAACTACACAAGTGACAAGAAGTATTAAAAACAAATTGCGAGTTTGTAGGTGTTGAAGAATACGGATGATGACAAGGTATGAAAATGAAGAAAATAATTAGTCCGTCTCTTAGATAATAAAAAAATATAAGACCCGTATTTTTTGTTTTGTCGAAATAACAAGAAAATACTTAGATATAGCGCATTAAAGTTACGGAGTGGGGGCTAACTACGTCACGTTAGAGTATATTTTGTACTCTAACGTGACGTCATGTGACATTTAAAATCAATGTATCTTCGTAAGTTTTTGAACAAGAGGCAAAATAAAAAATACGTATCCAATATTTTTCATTAATCTATCTGATGGACAATAAATTATTTTTTAGTCATCATCCCAATTGTAGTACGAGTAACTATTTCTTATACAGATTTGAGTCTGCTGGCTAAGATTAACTTTTCACTTCCCATTTCTCTTTCGTTCTTCATAATGACTAGTATATTTTACTTTAAATGCGTGAAATGTACCTAATCAGTTAATGCGTTTGTAAAGTCATGTTTAATTCACTCGTTGTTGTCACTCTACTGCGTCCCCGAGTTTGAATAATGTTCATGCTCGCAGTTAAGTAAATGAAACAGAGGCATGTGAAAATAGAGCTTGTAATGACGATTAGATACCCTACATACCATTTAGTATAATTGTTAATCCTAGTAATGTTATAAATCCGAAACTTTGTTTGTATGGGGATGTTTGTTACTGTTTTGCGTTATAACTACTGAACGGATTTTAATGAATCTTTGTAGTAAAGTAAGTAACATAGCTTATACGTAACACATAGGCTATAATTTTTATGCATATTATAGCTCACTGATAACTCGAGAGGATCTTATCCTAGCTAAGATATTTTGAGAGGCCTGAATACATATACAAACATCCAGACGAATAACTCAGAAGGAATAAACACAAGTGTTCATCACGTGATTGTTGTCCCGGGTGGGATTGGGAATCGAACCTAAGACCCCTGCTTCAGATGGCAGGGCAGGGCAGCATTCACTATCTTTATAGTAACTATTTTTATAGTAGCACAGCATAATGATCGCTTTTCATCTGTTGGAAAGCGAATAAAGGAGTTCAAGCCACTGCGGCATTGGACAGGATTCTATTAACGTAGTTAACTCTATCGAGTGTTTTAGCGAAACTACAGCCACGGGAAACCATTTACCTAAGTAAATACCTAATAGTAATGGGGCGTGCCAATGAAACGCAGAGTACACACCACTACACAGAGTAACTATCATTACTGTGGTATCGGACGAACGCAGGGAAGTGTTAAAATCGCACGTACCTAATTATTAAATGCCTTGTTTAATCTGTTCACTACGAAGCTTGCAGACACTGATACAGGGACGGATTTAATGCTTCAAGTGATTCCAGATATTATAGAATCCGACTACGAAAGTGCGAACAGTATTCCATGCATGACTGAACCAGAGAGCGGGTTCCGAAGTTTATTAAATAAGTTTTTGGGTCATTTTAACACGTTGTGTCTACTAGGTAGGTACGGTACTACACTTTGCTACACGTAAGTATTTAGCACCTCCAACCAATCATATGCCGCCGTCATCGTCGCAGCAAATCAGAGCGCAACTGTCATGCAGCAGCGAGTATACAACTGAGATGAAGATCTACAAGCACGCTACTGGAAAGGTGGTTTTGAAATTGCACAGGCGAGATAGTGATTGTAATCTAATACCTATGTTTTCGTAGAGATTTGAATAGGGGGGTTGAATACATTTATGACGGCCCGGAACTTCGGTATACCTACACTTCGGAGTAGGGCTATTGTGCATGATAAAACACGAGCAACTCTACTGACTTGAAAAATCGTCGAGTCTTCGAGAGAATAACAGCTTTTTGGCCACCAATTGACATAAGTAGAACATAAAATTATTGTTGAGTACATTAGTGGGATGAGTTTAGGTTTCAAACATAGTTATATTTACATTGTAATTATTACGGTTGACTGCGTGGGATTTAATACAGCCAACCTTTATAATTTAAAGTTTAAATACAATAATAACAATATTCTGTTAGGAACTACGTAATTTTATTCTAGTTGGAGTTATTTTTAGTAGCATGACGTACAAAAGGACCCTTCTCACTCTCAGTACGGGACTGTTCACGAAGAATTTAGCGAACGCAGCTATTCCGGTCACTAACCACAATGTGTGTCAACAAGGACTTATCCTCAGGCAATTTGCGTATCTTAAACGGCTACCTACCTATAAAATAACTAATTTGCGCGCCATCGCCATTTTGAATATGGTTCGCGGCCATTAAAATAAGGGTTAGAGAGAGATTGTTCGTTTTATATAACAACGTTTTATTACTTTCAGACTGAAAATAGACTTGTAGTAATTACTAGATCGCCTAAGGTACTAAGTAGCTAACAAACAAGTCTGAGTATTGATAAATACTTATGTAAACTTAACCTGAAGTTTCTTCGAATTTTAACAACAAACATTGATTAAATTATAAAATAATTCAGACGCAATCAATTAATTTATCAACCGATAAAATAAGGTTTTCTCGCAGTAGGTACCTACTTACGCAGTTACTGGACTTCTCTATAATAATTATACCTATCTACATGTTTTTAAATTGTCCCTTGTCTTATCAGCTATGGTAATTAGATCACATACATATAAAATAAAATAAATAAAATAAAATAAAATAGTTTATTTCTGCAAATAGATTCACTAGTAATACTTTTGCACGTCAAACTTTTTTCCTACCAGCACTTCGACGTGTAGCCTGCCGAGAAGAAGTGCCGCAACAAACTCGACAGTTAGCCTTTTTTAAAAATATAATACAATAATAATATCGTTTTAAAAAAGCGCAAGCGAGCAGACTATCATGTCCATGTAATATTGTCATCCATATAGTCTTGTACTTTATAATAACCTTTTGACATTAAAATGGACTTAATGCGAGATTTAAATCTATGTATAGGTAGATCAACAATATTTTGCGGTATTTTGTTAAACATTTTTACACTTTGTCCTATGAATGAGTTACCAGTTTTACGAAGTCTGAGATTGGAAACAGCAAGTTTGCTCTTATTTCTAGTATTGAACTGATGAAGATCTGAGTTTTTACTATATAAATGTATATTCTTACGTACAACCATAATGCAGTCAAATATGTACTGTGATGCCACAGTTAGGATGTTAATTTCTTTGAATAATTCTCTAAGTGATTCGCGAGATTTAAGTCCATATATAGAACGGATCGCCCTCTTCTGTAATACAAAAATAGTTTGTATGTCAGAAGCTGATCCCCATAGGAGTAAACCATATGACATAACACTATGGAAGTAACTAAAATAAACAAGTCTCGCTGTTTCAATATCAGTGAGTTGCCTAATTTTTTTAACTGCATATGCAGCTGAACTAAGTCTTCTTGCCAGGGCTCCTATATGAGGAGCCCATTGTAACTTGGAGTCCACAGTAATCCCTAAAAAGGTCGTAGAGTCAACAAGCTCAATGTGTTCCCCATTCATAATTATATTAGTATTTACTTGCCTCACATTAGGCATCGTGAATTTAATACATTTTGTTTTATTAGAATTTAAAAGTAAATTATTTGTGTTAAACCAATGTAATACCTGCGAGAGAGCATTATTTACTTCGTCAGATACTTGCTTATGTCTGTCAGCTTTAAAAATTAGAGAAGTGTCATCCGCAAACAATACTGTCTCACATAAGCCTTCGGCAAAATATGGAAGGTCATTTATATATATTAAAAACAACAATGGTCCTAATATAGAGCCCTGGGGCACTCCCATACGTAGTAGGGCGCCCGAAGAATCAATTCCGTTAATAACAACTTTTTGAATTCTGTCAGTTAGATAGGACTCTAACAAACTTAAAGCAACATTTGAGACACCATAATGCCGCAACTTCAGAAGTAAAATTTCATGATTAACGCAATCAAATGCCTTAGATAAATCACAGAAAACACCTACTGCATCCTGCTTATTTTCCCAAGCACCAAATATATGTTTCATCAGAGCCACTCCTGCATCAGTAGTGGACTTACCTTTTGTAAAACCAAATTGCTTTTCATGCAATAATTCATTTTCCTTAAAGTGAAGTAATAATTGGTTAAAAATAATTTTTTCAAAGATTTTACTAAGTGCTGGTAAAACAGAAATAGGTCTAAAATTGGATGGGTCACTTCTTTCTCCAGATTTAAATAAAGGAACAATCTTACTGTATTTCATTAAATTTGGAAACTGACCTATGTCTACACACTCATTAAATATGATTGCTAAATGTGAGGCAATGGTGGGTATAATGGTTCTTAATACCACTACTGAAATTCCCCACAAATCCTCTGTCTTTTTTAAGTTAAGTTCATTAAAAGTTTCTAAAATTGTTATATAATCAATATGACTAAATTTAAAATTGTTAAAACATTTATCCACATTTGCTTTTAGAAGAGATTCAGCTGCAAGCGGACAACAATTTATTTTACTTGTTGTTATTAAAGGTATATTGGAAAAATAAGTTTCAAATGCAGCGGCTACCTCAGCGTCAGAACTAAGACGATTGTCACCTATTTTAAGAGAGATCTTGTGATTATGTGATCGAGTTTTACAAGTCTCTTTATTGATTATTTTCCAGGTGGCTTTAACTTTATCCTTTGAATTCTTAATTTTTTCTTTAAGATAATTTGTCTTCGCCATTATACAAACTTTCTTAAAAAGTTTCGAATATTTTCTAACATATTCTATTATATTCTCATCCTTTGTAGTGGCTTTAAGTTCATAGAGTTCGTATAACTTTCTTCTACTGTTATAAATACCTGGAGTAGCCCAATCACTAAATTTTGTTTTAGTGTTGTCTACCTTAACCTGTTTCTTAGTAAATACTGTATTAAATTCATTTTTAATTGTGTCAAATAGCTTTGCATACATTTGATCAATATCCCTATTATTTTCAGTGTAAGATATTTGAGAGATTTTATAATCTATGTTTTTTTTATATCTCTCAATGCGATTTACAGTGATAGGTCGATATACGAAATCAACTGATTTACGGTCATGATGGCGCTCAAATACTGCCATTTGGCCACTGTGGTCCGAATTTATAAAGTTTATTATTGATTTATTGATAGGTTTAGAGTTACAAAAAATATTATCAAGACAAGTAGCTGATGTGGGTGTTACTCGAGTAGGTTCATCAAAGAGCTGAAAAAGATCAAAAGATTTAAATAAATTTAGGAACCTTACTGAAGTCTGTGAATTATCTAAAATATTTATATTAAAATCCCCACATACAACTACTTTTTTATAACCTTTACATACTTTATTTAAGACCTCCTCCATAGTAGATTTGAGGCGGATGGGTGAGCAATTAAAACGCATGAATTGATCCGCACTCAATAAAAATATAATTATATCAAAATACAAATGAAAAGATTTTCGCATTAGCACACAGTGACAGACCAAGAGAAAAGTAATGTTTTTTCTATACAGTTGACGGCTGCGGTAAAATAGGTTTAACACTACCAAGGAGGTAGCCACAGTACTCCCCCGGCAGACCGTGACTACACCGGTCGATAAAAATCCGGTAGGCGAACTCTTCTACCGCTGGAAGTCCGTCTGATGTCATCGGTAGGCGGCGGAGTTGGGTCTTGAGGTTCTGTGGTTTCTTTTACCATGTATGCCGGTTTGAGCCTGTCAATGCACACATTGACTTTCTTGGCTTTTACGTCCAATGTGAAGAATTTCGGCTTTCTACGAATAACTTTGAAGGGACCAGCATATGGCGGTTCAAGTGAACCTCTCACACGATCTTGACGCACGAAAACGTGTGATGAAGTGTGAAGGTCGTGCGGAATGTAGAAAGATGAATTCGAGTGCCAAGAAGTCGGTCGAGGAGAAAGCTTTGCCATGTACGCGCGAAGACGTGTCGCGTACTGGGTGACGTCAGCAGTCTGGTAGTCATCTTTCGGGCACAGGAACTGACCAGGTAGGCGGAGTGGCTCGCCATACACCAGTTCGGCAGGAGATGACTGCAGGTCTTCTTTCCACGCGCTGCGGATGCCGAGAAGAACTAGCGGTAGCGCCTCAGTCCACTGAGAAGCAGGAGCGTGGCACATGATTGCCGCCTTGAGCTGGCGGTGTAGACGCTCGACGAGACCGTTGGCTGCGGGGTGGTAGGCAGTCGTGCGCAAGTGACGCGCACCAACCAAGCTAGTGAGGGCCTGGAAGAGGTGGCTCTCGAACTGGCGACCGCGGTCTGTGGTCACCCGCTCAGGACAGCCGAATCTGGCAATCCAACCAGACACGAGGGCAGCAGCACAGGTCTCAGCAGTGATGTCCCGAAGCGGAAATGCTTCAGGCCACCGAGTGAACCTGTCGACGACAGTGAGGCAGTATCTGAAATCATAGGACAAAGGTAACGGCCCTATGATGTCGAGGTGTATATGAGAAAACCTCGAGGAAGGTGGAAGAAAAGAAGATAAAGGAGAGACGGTATGACGAGTTACTTTACTCTTTTGGCATTTTAAACATTGCCTAGCCCACTCTCTACAATCTCTACGAATCCCTGGCCAAACAAATCTTTGTGTCACCAGTCGCACAGTAGCTGAACTTCCTGGATGGTGTAAGTTGTGTAGCGTATCAAAGACTTGCTTGCGGAATTCGGTAGTAACGTACGGACGAAGTGTACTCTGGGAAGTATCGCAGTACACAGGTGTGGTGCCCATATCTGTGAGTACTCTCTTAAGCTTCAACGCGGTACCATGCTCGAGCAGTTCTTGCAGCTCCGGATCGTTCTCCTGAGAATGTGCAAGTGACTGGTAATCAATGGCGACGGTAACCTCTTCGATCCGCGATAAAGCGTCCGCGACGATGTTTTCTCGTCCAGGTATAAACCTTATATCAGTCGTAAATTGAGCAATAAAATCGAGGTACCTGTACTGCCTGGGTGAACACTTGTCCCGATTTAGTGTAAAAGCATAGGTGATTGGCTTATGATCGGTAAAAACAGTGAAAATTCTGGCTTCGATCATATGTCTGAAGTACTTAATAGCTTCGTACACAGCAAGCAACTCCCGATCGTACGGACTGTACTTTCTTTGAGAGGCGCTCAGTTTGTGCGAAAAGAAAGCTAGAGGTTGCCAGTCTTTTCCGTTTCGTTGCTGTAGCACGGCTCCTATAGCTAATTCGGAAGCGTCCGTGACTATGGCAAGTTCAGCGTTAGGATCAGGATGTGAAAGTAATGTCGCCTGTGAGAGAGATGTCTTGCATTCTTCAAAAGACTTCAGCAAATCAGGGGTCAAAGTTATAGGCTGCGAACCTTTGATACGTGGACCAGCCAGTAAATTGGTAAGTGGTGCCTGAATCTTAGCAGCGTTGGGTATAAAGCGTCGGTAAAAGTTAAGGACACCAAGAAAACGCTGTAATTCCTTTACGGTCTTCGGCGGGGTGAAGTCCTGGACAGCTTTAATCTTCGTCTCCAAAGGTTTAGTGCCGGCAGCAGAAACATGATAGCCCAGAAAAGTAATTTCCGGGAGGCCAAGCTTACACTTTGAGGTATTGACTAAAATTCCATACTGTTTCAAACGTTCAAAAAGCTGGCGAAGATGCTGAAGATGCAGGGCAGGAGAAGATGAGAACACTAAAATGTCATCCAAATACCCGAAGCAAAAATCTAGGCCTAGGAGCACTTCATCGACGAATCTTTGGAATGTCTGGGCTGCATTTCTCAAGCCAAAAGTCATGTATGGGAATTCATACAAGCCAAAGGGTGTTGTGATGGCTGTCTTAGGTATATCCTCTGGATTAACTGGAATCTGATTGTATGCCTTCACAAGATCTATTGTAGAAAAAATGGTACATTCTGAGAGCTGGTAGGAAAAATCATGAATATGACGGATAGGGTACCGGTCTGGTATTGTTCTCGCATTAAGTGCGCGGTAGTCGCCGCACGGTCGCCATCCATCGTCCTTCTTTCTCACCAGATGTAGAGCTGACGACCAAGGACTCTCTGAGCGTCGGGCTGTACCGCAGGCAAGCATATCCTCGAACTCCTTCTTCGCTGCTTGTGAGCGAACAGGATCTAGGCGTCGAGGTCTGCAGGAAACAGGTGGTCCGGAACTAGTCCTAATGTAGTGCAAGGTATTGTGCTTGGGAGGAGAATGTATGCCCGCAGGTCTGGTGATCTCTGGAAACTCACGTAGCAGGGAGTGAAACTCTGTCTCACCAGCAACAACCTTCACGGAAGCAATATCTTCAGAGATACCAGAAATGGCTGCGACTGACAGGGTAGTAATACCATCAACCAAGCGTTGGTTTCTACAATCTACTAGTAAATTGAAGTGGCTTAGGAAATCAACTCCAATTATTGGTTTCGACACATCTGCAATAGTGAAGTTCCAGGTAAAATCTCTCCTGAGTCCTAAGTTAAGGTGTAGAAGTGCAGGACCATAAGTATGAATAACGGAATTATTCGCAGCGACTAGATCATACTTGGTTTTAACGCAGGGCGTCTTGACGGCAGATCGCGGAAAAACACACAGGTCTGAACCAGTGTCCACGAGGAACTGCATTTTTGATGTGCGATCCGTAACGAATAGACGGCCTTTAGTAGTCGAAGGGCAGTCATGGGCCGCTACTTCCGACCGCCCCTGGAGTTTTCCGACTGAAAAGTGCATGGCTTCTTGCATTTAATCGCTTTCTCACCGTAGGTAAAATGATAAAAACAGTACGGATGATCTGCTGGCGGTTGTCTTGGCCTAGAACGACTACGTGAGCGGTCATATCTATTGGGTCGAGATCTTGAGCGCGATCGTTCTGATCGTTCCAGTCTAGAGGTAAGCATAGCGACTTGCCTGGTCAACTCGGAGATTTGATGATTCATGTCGTTGGCAGATGATGACGAAGTTGCTGCGGAAGTACAAGCAACCTGCGGAGATGGTGGTGCAATCTCGTAGATTTTATCGGCTATGTCTCCAAGTTTGTCTTGATCCAGGTCCATTTGCGTAGCGATGACGGCCTGGATATACTGAGGCAACCTGCTAGACCATATAGTTAATAAAAAATCTGACGGTACTGATGGACCAGCCAAACCAGACAGATGACGCAGGAACTGTGACGGCTTCCTATCGCCGAGCTCTTCGTGCATAAGAAGTTGCTTCACGCGCTTTTCCTGCGAAGCCGAGAGACGTTTGATCAATTCGGTCTTTAATTTCTCATATTTGCCTGTCGCGGGTGGGTTAGTAATGATATCTTTCACCTCTATGGCGTATCTGTGATCTAACTGTGACACTAGGTAATAAAATTTGGTGTCGTCCAGCTTAATACCCGACAGAACAAACTGCGATTCGACCTGGGCGAACCATAGCGCAGGCTCATCTGGCCAAAACGGAGGCACTCTGACGGCAACTTTCAGCACCTCTCCGCTCTTCGCATCATCACTAGGCTGATTCTCAACACTCATTGTCGGCGAAAATCAAAAATTGCTCACCGTAAAATTTCTTAGTCGACGGCAAACTCGTCGGCAATCACGCCAATACGTCGTGCGTTCTTGTTGGTAAAACGTCGAAAACTTCGGACGATCACGTCGGGGTCACCAGTGAGGCGGATGGGTGAGCAATTAAAACGCATGAATTGATCCGCACTCAATAAAAATATAATTATATCAAAATACAAATGAAAAGATTTTCGCATTAGCACACAGTGACAGACCAAGAGAAAAGTAATGTTTTTTCTATACAGTTGACGGCTGCGGTAAAATAGGTTTAACACTACCAAGGAGGTAGCCACAGATTCAAATAAATTGTAATCGCCAGAAGGGGGCCTATACACACAGACAATGATGTACTGCTCAAGCTCTGCACAGGATAGCTCAATGGTTCGCTCAATGGAGAGTGATGATACATCTTTACGGTCTTTTGACTTTAAACTATTTTCAACTAATATCAGTGACCCACCCCTAATTGCAGCACTCCTAGTGAACGAACTAATGACCTTATAATTAACAGTACTAATTAATAACTCAAATTGTCTTAACCAATGTTCTGTCATACATACAACATGTATATTTTTTTCATTTAAGTATAATTCTAATTCAAGTTCTTTGCCAGGAAAGCCTTGTATATTTTGATGAATAATATTTAGCTGGTTAGACTTTGCCTTTGTTGACATATTAACATTGCTAGAGTTATCCTCTATTGTCTTATGGTAAAATTTAAATTACTTGGAGTAATTTTCAAATTTTGCATGTCATTTTTCTGCTCAATAAAAGCAAGTCCAAGAGCCAAATTCTTGGCTGAACATTTAATACAATAAGATAGCGATATTGCTATTTGTCTTTTATAAGAATTTGATAAATAAAATGTATCTTTTGTCAAATACAATTTTTTTGATATGTTAAATGTCATCGAGTTACAGTCAATTACATGGAATTTATTATTATTATATGTCAATTTATTCATTAATAAATTAATTTTATATCGATATTCATTTTCTGTCTGTGGCAAACACTCACTGTAAGGCAGTGTAAACATAATAATATTTTGAATGTTTAATGAATTTAAAGATTCAAAACACTTTATAAACTCCATTTTTTTTAAATTTTCCCTATTGGATGTCATAATTATAAGTGTGGTGTCTTGAACAAAATTATACACACTTATTTGTTTCACAATTGAACTCAACGATAGGTTTGGGAAACAGTGATTCAAAACCGGTTGTCCCATGTATGTACTCAATAAGAGGCCCATGTTTTTACCAAATTCATCACTAAACATGACAATTTTATTTACATTTTGGTGGGTGGGCAAGGAACCGTTGTTTGTAGTTGCACTGGATGGAGCGACGGTATCACGAACCTAAAATGAAAAGTGCAAGTGCGAGTACCTACATCATACGTAAATAAAAAAACTAGTAGAAGCGATGCTCACAAAATATTCAAGGTTACAAATTTAAATTAATCAAAAATTGTGTGGAATCGATTTGTGTGATAGTTAAAATGGCGTGCTTAAGTTAGTGGGTTAAATATAGTTTTTTTTTAATATTCAAAATTGAGTTTGCGCTTGACTGCGATTCGCCTGATGGTAAGCGATATCGTAGTCTACGATGGAACGCGCTCACCCAGCAAAAACCGATTCACTCTCGCCTTGAACATCGGAAGATTATATCTCACGGGGAACAAGGAGCCCGGCAAAGAGTTCCATAGTTTAGCCGTTCGCACTATGAAGGTAGAAGCGAAACGCGCTGTGCGCGTCCTAGGAACTTGCACCATGTAACGGTGCCTATTCGCCGTATCCCTGCTCGTCCGATGATAAAAAGGGGCAGGAGGAATCAAATTAAATAATTCCGTCGCACACTCTCCAAAATGCAACCGAAAGAATACCGACACACAGGCGACTTTACGACGGTGTTATATAGCAGTGTTAATAAAACCTAACAAATTATTCTCCTAGTTTAGTCTTACAATCTGCAGCCTTTGTTACATTCCAGAGCATTTATAAAAAGGAAAACAGTTTCCAATAACGGGCTTGTTGTTGCATTTCCGTAATTTAATTGCTATCTCATTTAATGAATTCCGAACAGCGCCTAGCCTTAACAGAGCACTGGGCAAGTAAACATGCCTTAATGAAATAAACAGCAGTATGGTTACTCTGTTTCATTTTTTACAACTTGGTGGAAGGTGATCCTGCCCCTTTTAGTAGGGATATGGCGAAAATGCCACGCTGGGCCTCACATCGTCATCCAGCCCCAAACCAAGCCGATGCTTGTACTATGGGTACAGAGTTTTTTTTTGTAAATAAATACATATTATACATAGAAAACACCCAGACCAATACAAACAGACATGTTCATGCACACAAATGTTTGTACTGTGTGGGGATCGAACCCACGACCCTTGGCTCAGAAGGCAGAGGTCACTACCAATTGAGCCACCGAGCCAGTCAAATTACTTCCATGGCTGCAACAGAAAAGTAACTTTATCAATCACTCATCAGTTGGCACCGCGAAGCTGGCCTATGGGATTATTCTTATTTCTTATTAGGTTGACTGGTAGAGAATGCTTACGAGGCATTAAGTTCGCCTTTTGTACTCTATTTTTTTATTGTGCAATAAATATTAAATATTTTAATATAATACATATTTATTTATTTACTTCTTGTTCGCGGTACTGTGCAATACGGAGCACAGTACGTAAATATATTTACCGCAGCCATTCCAAGAACGGCGTTGGTAAGCTTAGTCGATTGGTATTGACTCAGTTAGGTATTTAGCGCACAATGGGCGCGGATAGATTATTAGCTATTTAAGACTACAATGTCGGATTACCTTATTAAAAAATAAAAAGACTTCAAAGTTGATGACAATGGGACAAACTAGGATGTTACACCCTTTCAAACAAAAAAAGAATTATCCAAATTTGTTCTCCATTCTCGGAGATATCTTTAGAGATAGCTTTCTCTCAAAATCAGGTTTCGGAGGCACAAGCGAAACTTTAAAAAGTTTGTATCTACCATATTACTTATGTCAAAAAATATGCACTTTAAAAGCATTTCTTATAACACAAACAAAACAACATTCAATCTCATTCCATTCATTTTCATTCATCAATTACATTGATGAACTGCTCCTTTTCAAATTCCTTTAGAAAGAAGTTGTATAATTGTTGCCTTGAGCACTTACAGTCGCTATAACTCTGTTGGCACGACTAACAGAAACTTACGGGTGACTCCGAACGACAAACTAACTGTAAACTACAAGTTAGTAACTACGGTCTACGAGCTACGGGCTACGAGGCAACGTCTACGATACAAGAACAAGCTATGTGCTACGAATTAGGGATCGGAATGCTACGATATTGTTTGAATTAACAATTATCATCATCATCATGATTAACTTGTTGCAGTCCACTAATGGACATAGGCCTCTCCAGTTGATCACCACTTTGGGCTAACATCTGGACTATATACCCATAATCGCCACGCGGGGCAGGCGGGCGATCGCAAGAACGTATCTCCCCTCCGGTGACGCTACCAGCGGCGTAGCGTGGGTGTCGGCCGCCCGGGGCGGAAGACAATTTTGCCGCCCGGGGGGGGGGGGGGGGGGAAGACAATTTTGCCGCCCGGGGCGGAAGACAATTTTGCCGCCCTTTTATTTTGAATCGCAAAGCATAAAATAAAATACGGGGAATCCCCGCAAGTCGTGGACGGTGTTGGCAGCAGTCGCTACAATATATCATTCAAAGAAAAGGGATTCCCCGAATCCGTTACAGAATAAGTAATGAAAAATTCCATGCTCTTTTCAATCGGTCCGAATTTGTAGTTCCGATAAAAATATGAAATGGTTCAAATATTTTTATTATTTAAATTAGTATGGATAGATTATAAATTGTGAAATTTTGCCGCCCCCTAAAATGTGCCGCCCGGGGCGGGCCGCCCCCCCCCGCCCCCACTACGCTACGCCGCTGGACGCTACTGCCTGTTATCGGCCTGTGATATTCAGCTACGGCTTCAATTGTAATGGTTGTACCGCCACCAGCCGGTTGCCCAGAGCCTCGTCTGTTATACAACAGGATGCACCGCGGGCAGACGAGGGTGGCTTGGATGATGAGTCGCTCCCTTACATCCCAGCATATCCTTGCATGTCAGTTATACCTTTATAGACTTAAGCCAACTGTATGGTGTGCCATAAAGAATAATATTTGTCTAACTGAACGTAATAATACCTAGGTCTCAATAATAATAAACTCTCCAAACAGACTCCTCTCGAGATGCCGTGTATTCTCATGTAAAGTTCTCTAGGTATAATATACTCTGTGTACGTTGTTAAACTTACCTCTATTGTTTAAGGTATTTCGTCCGTTAGAAGAGGGCGTCTCGTCATACAGCTTTGCCTTGCATCTCTTGAGGTGCTTCTCTATGTGAACGACTATACAGGTACTTGCGTTCACCACTGAAAATTAACATTTTCAGAAATTAGGTTTTGCATGTAGTAATATGGAACGCGGTAAGAATTAACATATTCAACAATAAGTATAACGTTTTACAACTATTGAGAGACCATTGTATGGAGTGGAGGGTTTATAACCTGAGACACAAGATTGTTTCTAGGTTAGGCCCGCCATATTTACTCTCTAGTACCTACTACGAGTATGGTAGAATATGGCGGGTCTGTATAATTAATACTTAATCAATAATTTGAATACTTTGGTTGTATCGATGGTATTGATCACTTTGTCTGCTTGTAACTATCTAAAAATCTTGGATGTCGCTATCTATTTGCCGTCGACTGTACTAAGAATAGGATTTTTACGTTGGTACCGAACTTAAACACGAGAACGGGATCATACGGGTGATGTTACTCAAAACTGGCTAAATTAGACCATCTAGAAGTATCGGGGTTACCAACTCGCCTGCCAAGCGTGGTGACTAAGGCAAATCTCCCCAAATGACAATTTTGTCAACGAGGGAGGCCTATGAACGGCAGTGAACGTTTACAGGTTAACGATACTTCTCATCCAGTTGAACTTGAAACAAAATCTAAGAACGAATATTTGATGGTTAATTATTTTGATTACTTACTAAGGAATATATGGACAGGAACGGCAAGTGCCGCATACATTAGTGCAGAAGTTCTCCCCCAGACGGTATGAGGGACTGGTGCACCGAAACCTGAAATAACCACATTATTATCTATCAGCCCCAGATACATTGCCCGGGGCACATGCATCGAGCGGCAGATTCAAGGGGAAGTAAAAGCAAACTTGACAGACGAATACCGAATTCCTCATCTAATATCCAAAGAACTAGCTTCAGCTTAGTTTGGGGCTACATGGCGCCTTGACCCATAAGTTCGAGGGAGAGGAGTGGTGCCAAGGTCATTAACACCATTGATTCCTAAAGAAGATAGTATCAAATGGATAAACCTAATGCCGTCATGACATAGATGTTGAACAGGAAGGTCCCGCTGAGGTCCCAGAACTGCCCCGGCTGCAGCTGAGCTCCCCGGCCGACGGCCTCGATCGTTATCCGCCTCTCGTCCTCCAGTCGCTTCTCAATCGCGTGCTTCCATTTGGGGGAGAGGGGGGTAATCTGGAAATAAGGGCAACTATACAATACAGGACCTATAACAAACTAAATTCCTGAGATGTAAATAGAGGGATGTAAGGAAGCGACCTATCATCTTTTTCCTTCAAGCCCCTGATGCGTCTTGCTGAATAACAAACGAGGCTCTGGCAACCGTCTGATGACGGTATAACCACTACGATTGAAGGCGTAGCTAAATATCGCTGGTCGGGCAGCAACGTCACGGGAGAGAGGAGCTACGTCCTGCAATTGCCAACCCGCCTGCCCAGCATGGCGATTATGGGTATTTCCTCTATATTTTTGCCCTATGTGGGGAATAACTAGAGAGGCCTATGCCTCTATATGCTATGCCAAATGACTTCCGGGTCGTGTTTCTGCTGGTGAGTAGGGTGGAGACCCTCCGGAGACTCCGGAGGGAGCTCGTGGGGGGTTAGGGTTGGGCCGGCATGGCAGTGGCAACTGACAGGTAACTGACCAGTTACTTGCCAGTTGTCACAGCGATTTGGGCTTCTCTTTCGCTTTCCATCAGGCTAGCCATTATGTCGAGCTACTATAAAAAAATAGGCTTATGCTGATGACATCAATAAACCTAAATATCCTAAAATACCTTGTATTTTAGTAATCTAAGATCTGCACAGATTAAAACCAATTTGTACTCAAACAGGAATTGTGCAAATGAATTTAACCACTTAGCCGCTTAATGCTCTTAAATTCTTGTCGCGAAAAAGGATTTTCTATGAAATAAATCAATCTGAACATTTACGTGGGAAACGGAATTAAGAGATTTAGCCACAGGCAATGGAATAACTTGGCGGTACCTGTTGGCAGGCTAATGAATTGCAGCAATTAATTAAGCGGAAATGGTAAATTTTAACTGGTTACGAATGGAATCCTTGAATATATTCTCTTTCATTTTTCAGGGCTTTCTGTACTTTTTGTCTGCTAATTTTATTTGCTACATACTTTCGTTATAGACCATTTTCGGCTGCTTGGATTACCTGTTTTATCATACTGAGTTCTTTGTCCTTTTTCGTTAATTATTTTTTTTGATATTATACAAATTAATAATACAAATGCTACTCAAAGTATTACGAGTATGGTTGATGTGATTGCTAAATAGATAGATAAGAAAACCTCCCCATTCCGTGGCTTCACGACTAGGTGACGATTTGTACAAGATGGCTGGCAAGTGCTGGATGCTACAAAAAAAGCGAAACTCGAACGAAGTGGCAACCAATAGGCCTATGTCTAGCAGTGGACTGCAAGAGGATGATAATGAGATTAAAATTGAGATACCAAAAATATAATATAGGAACATGTGGCCACAACTGCCATCTCAACCTGTCTGTGCTGTGAATTACCACTTAATTAGTCACCATGCCCAAGAAACGGTGGCGTACGATCTATCAAGATTGATAAGTGTTGGCGATGGATCGCCAAGTGTGAGGGACTTGGCGAGGCTTTTGCCCAGCAGTGGGATGTGACGGGCTAAATAAAAAAGTAAAAACAAAATCAAATATGATATCTAACTCTAATGTATCCCATGTTCCACCACATATGTTGTTAAACCGTACTTGTGAATAACACCGATAGGAAACCAATGGCATAGGGTCTCTACGGCACTCGCTTAATTCGCTAAGTAACAAGTATTTTCCGAATCAGTGAGTTCGTTTGCGCTATTACCTGGAGGACGGTTTATGCGAGAAAGCACACGACCGGAGCGGTTGGCAAAGCTGAAGTTTTAATTAACAAATTAACTAGCAGAATTCGGGCGTGTGTAGGGTTGTAAATGCAATAAATTCGGATTATTTGAACTGGTGAAAATACGCATTGTGACACCTGCATTAAAGCCGAACTAGGGCCAACCAATGTTTTTATAAAAGAGTTCTAATCTACTTCAGTCGTATTTATCTGTTCGATTCCCAGACGGGTCGATTTCGGAATCGAACCCTTTTACAGATCAGTGTCAGATGTGCCTACATAAATATTACATAAGTTACAACTTTGTTTAAATTCACTTTCTAACGTTTTATTGACACCTGTTAAGTACGGCATGTACTTAAACGTTTTTAGTGTCTTTTTTTCATTAATTTATATGTTATTTATGCAATAAACTCACAAACAATTTGAAATGGTTATTTAAATTCAAAGTATACCTACTTAGGTACCTATTTTTTTTAAATGAGTGAAATTTACTTTATTACTTTCGTTTGATTCCGTAATGTGAATTTAGTGACATAAAATTGAGGATAAGCCATTTCGCACCGTATTCTAATAGGTATACAGAATAAAATCGACTTTCGCTCCATATAAATTAACAGAGGATAAAATTAAAAGTCGATTAATGGCGCGCATCTTTTCGAAATTACTTTATAAGTGAACGGCCAGGAAGTGATTGCCTTCCCGAGAGAGTTCCCTGAACTATATAACTTAGTTTACTTTGCTTAACTTAGTGAATAAATTCTAAGAATCTTTGGTTTGTACTTAAGGAGCATAATTTTTTTCCTATTCGTTATTTAATGTGTAATGTTCTGCTATACGAGAGCTATGTTTATTTATAGATTGTCATCATCACGAGAAGAAGAAGATTTTTAATGAGATAAATGTTGTAAATACCAAAAATTAAATTGAATTAACGAACTAAATTATAAAACTAGCCCAGCGTGGCGATTATGGGTATATCCTCCAGATGTTTACCCTAAGTGGCGAACTACTGGAGAGGCCTATGTCCAGCAGTGGGCTGTAATAGGTTGATGATGATGATGAAACTTAATTAATATTTCCAAGCGCCTAAAAGTTCTAAAAAAGGTTTATGTGAATGTCCCCAGGATGTAAAAAGCCTGATTCGCTGCGAGGAACAAACCAGCTCTTAGGTTGCCTAGTTTCAAGGAGACCAGATCCAGGTTCTCTTTGATAAGAGATTTGGCGATGTGTGAACGCATTTAAAAAATATTTATATTTTGAACTGGAATCGGTGGCTGTACGTTTATTTTCAAATTTCGTTGTCTTCTTCTTATTTTGAGTAGGTACCGATATTACCTAAGCCACGATTTGTATTTAAAAAAACCACAACGCTAGGGATTCTTTCTGCGAATGAGCTTTGCACATACATGTAACTATGTTACCCAAAGTTGCGTGAAATCGTGAAATTGTTGAAGTTTGGTTGTAGGTAAAATTATAGTTTTTGACGCGTGTTGAACAGTCAGTTTAGTTAAATGTTTTGCATTTAATATAAAAAGTCTATTCTGCCTTGTGTGATGTTAAAATATCTTTATGGTAGCAGAGCAAGTTTATCATGTTAAAATTTGTAGGGGTTTTTATCAGCTCCTGTTTTGAAAGGCAGTAATTACGACATACATCATCATCATCAGCCTTTCACAGTCCACTGCTGGACACAAGCCTCTCCAATTCTTCGCCACTTTGCTTGATACATTATGTACAGAAAAAATGTAGAATCTGAGATTCTGAATTTGAGATTTTATAACATAGTAGCTGACCCGGCCCATTTATCTAGTAAGTATCGCGATGTTTTTTAATATTTTTTTTTGTAATTTTTATATATATATTATCCTAACATTATAGACCTAAATAAATACAAGAATCATTCAATTTGGTCCTGAGTTACGGGCGCACATACATTTCGAAGGTCCATTTTTATTCATAGTCAAAGGTGTATATAAGTAAGTAGGCATATGTATAATCTAGTTTGCGGCAGCCTACATACAGGTTGCGCAATAGTAATGGCCATCAATTAGCTGTGTTCCTGTGTGTTCCCGTGTGTTCCCTCGTGTCCTACGGTCCATTAGCCCACGGCTTGTCAAGCGCAGGCCGCTGGTTCCTGAGGTCTGACCTCCTTCCGAGCTATACAGTATTAATTAGTTCAGATGTTCGTGGGCAGTTTATTATTAAAGGCTTTATTTCGTTTATTGGCTTGACTAAGATATCGTTATATCGATACAGACCTATATTTCTTTGATTCATTTTTAAAAGATAACTCAACCAATTAACGAATTAGCTGTGCCCGCGACTTCATGTGTGTAGAAAACAACATTTTCTTCGCACAAACGTCGTTCGTTCATCGTTTTAATTATACAATTAAACCTGTATCCAATAGCAGGCTATACAAATCCCTGTAAATCACTACTTCATAGCTACCTAGTAGCATCAGCAAAGAATTTTTTATCAAACCGCAACTAAAATTTATCTTACACATACACTCAGCGTCAAAAAAATCGCACCTTTTGAAAAAACTACTTCAAACAACTTTTAAGCTCATTAGGAAGCAATTATTTGGTTAGTTTTGGGTATCGTTGGAAAGGTAATGAAAAGGGGTACACAAAAACAATTAAATTTGTTTATTTTTATTATTAGAATACATGTGAAAAAATACTTTTCCAAAATCATAAAAATTTTCAACTAAAGTTGATTAAAAAAACAAGACAAATTATCAAAAAAAAAATACAAAACAGGGTTAAGAGTAACCTAAAACATTTTTTTAGGTTACTGTTACCCCTCTTTGCTCTGATAGCAGCTTCCATACACTCCCTCATGGATCTAACCAATTTTAAATCCCATTCTTCCATTACGGTACCTTCGAGTTCCTGGAGTGTGGTGGGAGCGGAATCACGAGATCGAACCCTACGCTTTGAATGGCCTAAGAGGTGCTCTACGGGGTTTAGCTCTGAACTTTGAGCTGGCAGTGGCGTGACAGAGATCCCAACCTCTTGAAGGTATTCGCGCACAATCACTGCAATGTGAACGCGGGCGTTATCGTGGCTTAGCTGAAACCCTTCGCCAACAAAACCGGCTTATGGGACCACATGTTCTTCCAGGATCATTGTAATGTACCGGTACGCAGTCAGCGACCCTCGCCCGCGAGTAATTGGAGTCCGAGAGACGCAAAGAAGTTCGGTTTTGCCGTCAGCCTACATGTCGCCCTAGAACATACAGGACACGACGCCGCATCAACAGTCCTGGATACCCAAACTTGTGTGAAACGTCCTCCTTGTCTTCGATATACTCTCTTGCGTCTATCGTAGCAATGAAGGCACACTTTCGTCTCGTCTGAGATGACTACAGCCCTCCGTTGGTCAATAGTCCAATCAAAATGGCCGCAAGCAAATTTCAAGCGACTTGTCGATGGGCTGCCGTTAATTATGGACCCCTAGCAGTTCTGTGCGCCATTATCTTCTAATCCCTCAGCCTTTGTCTGTGTCTACACACTCTTACGGTTCTTCTGCGTGCTGTTTGAAGCTGCTTGTTGTAACTCAAAGGCATTTGGGAACCGATTTCGTAAACACATTGAAACAAGAAAGCGGTCGGCTCTGTCCGAGATGCAATAAAATCTACCAAATCCTTGTCTATGGATGTAGCCCCCGGTCTCCAGGAACCGCTGGTAAACTTTTCGAATCGAAAAACAGTTCAAGTTCAGTTGCCAACCGACATCACCCTACCGCATACCCGATCGAAGCAGTACAATCACTTGACCAGCTTCTTCAAGTGTGGTATCGATATTCAAGCTGTGTTTCTTGTGACAATTCTTTTAATGTGTCCTTCTTAACTTGTTTGTTAGCAAAAACCCCCAATCGAATCGGTATCAACCTTGTTGTACACATTAAAGTTAGCGCAATTAGCGGACCTCAAAAAGAGCAAAATGACCATATGTTTTAAAAATCGCCACTGTGGTGTCAATTTTCTTTTTTATTAAATGAAGTGATGATTTTCTTACAGGTTATTTATTGAGCTTTCAAATGATATCAATATTGGTAGGGGTATATATGCGTATCAAAGGTTAATACCATTTTGAAAGTTATTTTCGCGAAGGTGCGATTTTTTTGACGCTGAGTGTAATTAAAAAAAATATATACCTAGGTATACAATTAGTGTACGTATAAATAGAGGGTAATTGACGGATGTATCATGTTAAAAAAGCGTTATTAAATGCAGATATACGAACATTACGAACGTAAGGTCGATAGCATTGTCGATACAATACTACGAGTATCATTAATGCGTGTAACTTTTAACAACTTTTATATCTATAATGTCTATTTATGAAACTATAGAAAATAATTGACCAAAAACCCAGTTACGTACATTAAACTCTATATTACACTCTCCTATAATGCGTGCAAAATAATTCAATAGTTTCAATAGGCGTCCTAATCCCGTACAAAACTGACGCGCCGGGCGTTATAACGTGTCAATATTCTATGCCCTGTGTGTTTTACCCTTAAATGAAGTACTGAAGCCCACAGCGGGTCCTCCGATGGAGTGATAACGTCTGTCAGTGAGGTCGGTCCCTCGTCTTATCGGACGGCCGTTAATCCTCACCCGGATTGCGGTGTCAGGCCTGTCGTCTCATAGCTCAGGTGATTCGACTTAGGAGCTGTTTATGCACAGAGACGTTGCAAATAGATCTATTGTAGCCGTGATTAATTAAGTGTTCGTTAGGCGAACTACTGCTGGATGGGGGAAGCCCGGGATAGAGAAATGTGGCGCGAATTAAAGGAGGCCTACGATCAGCAGTGGACGGATCAAGGCTGTTAATTGATTGATTGGTAGGAAAATTATGAAGACATTACAATTTAAAGATACTTTAACGTTATTAAGTGATTTTTACATACCTAATAGCCTCTCTACGCCTGATGGAAAGCGAGAGAGAAGCCGAAGTCGCTGCAACATCGGGCAGGCAACCAAACCAGTCACCTGTAAGTTGCCACCGTCATGCCGGCCCATTAGATGCTTCTTTACGCCCCGTTTAGGGGACTCAATATCGAAGGTCCTTCCTTCAACAAAATGTTCTCGCGCTTATGTTTTAAATAAGGCAAAAAGTACAAGTAGCGTAGGTACATCGGTTCAATCCCAAAGTAACTCGAGCACTTGTATTATCAGTTTCAGAACGACGAAGGTATCACAAACACACTTAAATACAAACAACCAGACATGGAACAAACACAAAAATGTTCAGCACAGGAAGGCTTATCCCGGTCTCGGCAGGCAAAGCCGCGGGTTGCACCTACATAGTATAAATATTTCTGTGAGTGTTGCAGACCAAATAATAACACATTGAACCTTTTCTTTAATGTAACCCAAGGAGTGAACAATTTACCAAAAACTTTCTTATATCGCGTTTGCTGCGAAAACTATTACATGTAGAACAATATTATGTACTAAGACTTTGCAGATCTACAAAAAATGTCACAGTAGTATATGTCTATCTGTTATAGTTACGTCGCAATATTGTTAAAGACCCGAAGCAAAACGAGGGCCGGTCGCTAGATAAACACATTACGAGGCTCTAAAATATATCCTAGAAATCATACCCTCAATCGGATTCCGTCGTGGCTCCCGGTATTGGTACGGGCGAGTCAATAACGGGCGTGTGCGCGGTCCATTAGGCAGGTGATGTCAGACGCAGGATCTCGGAGCCAAGTTGGTTCGGCATTTGGGCCCGCTTTAACGATACACTTGATAGCCCGGCACGAATTGTAAATGTGTTGGTACTGTGTAACTATGTTTATTAATGAACTTTGTAATGTAAAAACACATTTTTGAGCCGATATTTCGGCACTGTTGTTATGGGCAGAAACATAGATAATTTTACAATAGCATTTTGGAAACGAAATGCTTAGAAATCAATTGGATTCAGACAAATTTGTTATTTTAAAAATGTTTAACGATACTAATTCTACAAAAGTATTTTGGTCTTTGGAAACAAAATGGACCTACCTACGAGTATCCTATCAATATTACCTATTTGGGATTTCATTCGTTTCTCAATGTGTGTCAATCAATGTCTGTATCTCTTAAAACACATTAGAATTAGGAAAAGTAGGTGTCTACCTACTATCAAGAAAACAAGATCATTATTAAGGTCGTAGATCATTTAGATCTGCCATTAATCGGGCCCTTTAAAATTGTGCATTTTAACATTAATGAACAAAGAAAAGAATATCTATGTTTAGTTACGTTTATTTACTTAGTCTTTAGGTATATCTTTATCTATAAGGGACTGCAGTATGTGGCACACGGCACATGTAATATTCAAGGAACAAATGCACTGCCGTACACCCGAGACGTATAAAATGAGGGAGATACGATGTCTTGGTTCGACATTTTCAAATAATATGTCTTGCTTCAGATCGTATGATATGTACCATACGAGATGGGACTTTCCCTTAGACATAACTTGTCAGTTTCACTCCGAAAAATAGAAATAAGGAAGCACAATGATCATTAATAGAATTATCATTGCTTGAGATGACACTAAACATATTAAGGTTTCAAAGGGAATCAAGAAGTAGACAATCAGTTAACGGTTTAATATGAGTCTATTCATTTCTGGACTTAGGTATAATCGCTTTTAGGCTTTAGCCTAAGTAAGTAGTTAAGTGTTATAGTTTTGACAGGCTCGGAGGCTCATTTCGTCGAGGAGGTCGGGAGGTCGTGGGTTCGATTCCCGCACAGTACAAACATTTGTGTTCATGAACATGTCTGTTTGTATTGGTCTGGGTGTTTTCTATGTATAATATGTATTTATTTACAAAAAAAAATGTATCTAAGTAAGTTTATCAGTTGTTTAGTACCCATAGTACAAGCTTCGGCTTAGTTTGGGGCTAGGTGGCGCTGTGTGGCCCAGCGTGGCATGTCTTTGGTTATTTATTTATTTAAGTACATATATTCAGAGGACGTGCACCTTTAGATATATAATCTTCAGATTTTTAAATAGAGAGTGAATTGGTTTTGTTGAGTGAGCGCACTCTATCGTAGACTTTAACATCAGGCGAGTTGGGGTCTACCGCTGCCCATTTACTTACAAAAATAATATATAACGATTTTTCGGAGTCCTCTCAACACTTCGCAATTAGTGCATGCTTCATTCTTATTTGGCGTAAGCATTTTGGTTAGCAAAATATGCTGTCATGTAGTGTAGTACACGCCCACACATGATTCGATCCCCACATAGTCCAAATATTTGTGTGCATGAACATGTCTGTTTGTATAAGTTTGGGTGTTAAAAAATTACCACATGCCACGCAATCTAAACAATCTAAAAGCCTACACCAGTCCATATGTTGCAGTTAAACGCGTAAATCTGTTTCAATTCCGTCGCACAAGTAAGCTTAGCGCGGGCTGAGCGCATCGTTGCAATGCGGGCATTACACCCCGCGCTAAGGGGATATATCGTAAATTGTCGCTGTAAGTGCAGACAAGCCGCTTGAACAGCCGTCGGATGCTTCTAAATCGTTGCTAGTAACAGTATCTACTGAGTTTGCACTGTACCGTGTCTGGATATTGGCGTAATTATCACATTAAAGCTGGTAGGTGTAGTCGCGTTATTGGCGCTCTGACTTCGATGGTCGTCTTTGTTGCCAGCCTAAATGTAAGGATTATTAACGCGTTATTCAGAAACAGTTCCTAGGATTTCATTTCGGCAGTTATTGTGCGATCTGCTCTAAAACCAGTATCACGTAGTGTTTATTTGACCATTATCGTAACGACTTAAGCTCGAATTCAAAGATCATTAGATAAAAAGGTTTGTATCTCTGGGTGTAATTGAAAGTAAATTTGTAGGTATTATCAAATTTGTTGCTTTACATAAAGTATAGGTATAGTTCATCATCCAAAAAGAGATTGATCAACCTCTCTTTGGACTTGTCAAACTATCGTTACAACATATTTGTGAGTAACAAAGACAGTGCGCACACTTGTTTAGACTCCGTAAAATAGGAGAGTTATAATAAACACCACCATTCCACTATGTTAGCGATAGTGCTCGCGTAAATATGCACCAATTAAGTGTTCATCGTCAGCTTAGAGCGAGAGTGTTGCCATGCAATGTTGCTCACACTGCTCGCTAAGGGGATATATCGTAATTTGGCGATGCAAAGCCCAGACACCGGCAGCGCTAATCCTATTTATAAAGTCGTCTGATATTAGACTGAAAATCGTATTATAGATTGTTATACGACTGTAAACTCGAAGTGCGTTTCGACGTTTGGATGCTCTTTAATGATTTTGACTGCTCCGTTAGTCATCATCATCATCAGCTTATTGCAGTCCACTGCTGGACATAGGTATCTCCAGTTGTTCCCCACTTAGGGCAAACGTCTTGAGGATGTACCCATAATCGCCACGCTGGGCAGGCGGATTGGCGATCGCAGGGCGTAGCTTCTCACTCCGGTGACGCTGTTTCCCGACATCGGTCTTTGGTATTAGCTACTACGCTTTTAATTGTGATGGGTATACCGTCACCAGTCGGTTGCCAGCGCCTCGTTTGTTATTCGGCAGGATGCACCACGGGCAGGTGAGGTTGGCTTGGAGCAAAAGGATGATAAGCCATTCCCTTACATCCCATATTAGTATTAATGGTAATTTATATTATTTTTAGGGTGCCGTAGATAGAAGGAAAAAGGAGAACCCTTAAAAATCAATTATTTGTCCGTTAATTTTTACCAAATAATCATACTCAACTTGGCTTATTTATTTATCTGCTCAAAACAATACGTTAGCGTCAGTTTCCTCCTGACTACAGTTCAGATCAATGACCAACATATTTGTACGGCATTGTCGTATACCACTGAGAGATATAAATTGGGCCCGAGTACCGGCCACTGGGGTAATGCGGTTTGAACAGCTGTCTTCCGAACCGGCAGTAATGGTCGCAGCAGAGTTTATGTGGTGGAAACGAGCGGTGCTGTGTTGCAGTATATTGTCCTGTCGAATTTTCTAACCGGTTTTAGAGATATGTCTTTGCGTAATTGTAGCTTTACTTATTTACGAGTACTAGCTGTGCCCGCGATTTCGTCCGCGTGGAACAGATAGAGAGAAATAGAGTTTCAATCCATATTTTATTCCCCTGGGGGAAGAATTGATTAAAATCTTTTCTTAGCGGATGCGTACGTCATAACATCTTGCCAAATTATTTTCAGCCCGATCCGTTCAGCGGTTTGGGCTGTGCTTTGATAGACCACTAGATCATAAGCCTTTAATTAGGTAGAGTCTTGTCCTAGATTACTTATTCGTTATACAATATAAGTTAAATTTGGAAACAAGTGAAACGTAATCACTGAACACCCTAAAACAAAAAAGCAATAAAGAATTAATTAAAGAAAACATTTAATTCCCCATTCCGCATCGAGTTAAATGTAAGAAGCTTAATTAGAACAATGGGAAGAGGACTTTTTAATTTTCCCATGGCGTAGCTAGATCCAATTTGGGATTTGTCCGTACGTCTAATTGGGATGGTAAGAGGGGAGGGGGGATACCCGGAATTAGAGGGCCTAATGCGGACTAAAGCCCCTTAGTGCTGCCTCCCGTGCAAAAATTAACCTCGCTCTTGTGACCTACTTTAAGTTTGTTGTTTTGGTTAGTTTTTAAGGACCTGTGGGAGGTTTGTTTACTTAACTCTAATGGAAAGCTTGAAAGAGAGAAATAGGTACTTTTTTGTAGTAGCTCGACATAATGGCTTTCAAGAGAAGCCCAAGTCTCTGTGACAACGGGCAAATAACTGGTCAGTCACTTGTCAGTTGCCACCGACATGCCGGCCCAACCCTAGGTTCATCAAATAACTTGGTTCAGAAGGCAAAGGTCACTCCCAAATGAGCTATAGTCAATGATCCTCATGAAGAGGTCCGTTGCCATTGTATAGAAAATAAAAAAAAAACTGGACACCTCCACTCTCCGAAGCAGTAAAGTTGTTTGCAAAGCAATTTTATTTGAATTTTTTCCAACTTTTCAGTTCAAGTATAAATAGGTAGCTGTTCAAATATTGCAATTACCTTGACGAAGTTTAAACGCGACGAAACTTTTTCCACAAACATTTTCCAGTTTACATAGTTTCACCGCGAAATGTTTGGAAAACGTATAATTTGTGCAAACTATTAAAAACTGAATTGCTAGTGATTGTAGGGACACCAGGCAGCAACTTTGAAAAACAGGACAATTATATTTTACTTATACGTTATGGGAATCGTTATCAACGAAGCTAGCACTAATATAACACCCAGACAAGGACCCGCATAAACTGGTCATGACGAAAATGTGTGTTAACTTTTTGTTATCTCATGAACAGTATTTTTTCAAAATATACGATAAACCTTCATACATTGTACCTATAGATTCTGTGTGAGACAGAACTGTAAAAAGTGTTAACGAAATATTATCGAGGATTTTTGTATAACAGTAAACAAATAAATATCGGACAACATCACATACATTGCTCCGATCCCAAAGTAAGTAGCTTAAGCACTTGTGGTATGGGTATCAGAACAACGAAGGTGTACCACAAATAAATACTTAAATACAAATATAAACACCCAGACACGGAACAAACACAAGTGTTCATCACACGAATGTTTGTCCCAGGTGGGAATCGAACCGAGCCTTGGTTCAGAAGGCAGGGGTCACTACCAATTGAGCCACCGAGCCTGTCAAAGGTGAACAGTGAAATGACCAGCGGCGTGTACCTGGATACAAATAAAACGTACTGCGGTCACCAATCCGCCTGCCAAGCGTGGTGAATATCCTTCAAATGATAATTGTCATTGGGAGAGGCCTGTGTCCAGCTGTGAACATTTTCTTTTATAATTTTTTTTTCGCAATAACTGCATATTAACCTGATTTTTAACAAATGTGGAACTTTAACGTAAGTGTCTCTTTATCCCTTCATGAGCATGAAGTGTGGCGATCCTAGCCGCGGCGGCGCGCCCCTTTGTCGCGTTTTATTTCATGTGCCCACTTGTAAATTCAATTTAGGAATTTCCATTGCTAGCGAGCTTTTAGCCTGGTGATTATACCTTTATTTTTTTATATGTATGATCAACATTACTACAGTCATACAATTAATTTTCGCTACCGTGATTGTCAAAATAGATTTTAGAGGATTGTTGGTGGAAATATCGACGTTTCGAAGGTTCCAAATTCGATTCAGGTAGAACGACTTAATTAAGATAATGTAAGTTGCTAGGGAAGGAGTGTTCTGGAACAAGCCACCACTTAGGTATAATTTATCATTTTTAACCTTAAAAGAAATAAAAAAATGTTATAATGTAGTATAGTAAAATGACTAATGTTATCATTCGGAAAGCATTTTGTTTTGATAACATTGCTTTGTCTTTCCCAATAGCATCATAATGTTAAATCCCCAATTGTACGTATACATAACGAACAAAAGTCATCAACTATTGTATAAATTATAAAGGTATATTTGATTGACAAAATCAGTAATTACCGTAAGTGAACACGCATCCTGAACAAAACCCTGTGAAACTTTCATAAAATTAAGCATTTAATTCCCTTCTCTTTTGGTGAGAGGTATTGTAGGAACATAATTGCCCTCATAATCTTCCCGGATAGTGCCGAAATGTCACCCCGTCCGGTCAATGAAAATGAATTAATAAATGCACTTTGGCTTGCTTAAGAGCACACATATTCAGTATACATTGGCTATGACCAGATTTCAGACAGACGGATCCAGTTCCCCGGAGATTCGTGCACAAACTGAGAATGTTTCTTCAGTAAACTGGCTTTGATGATTTCTGGGAGTTTACTCTGACTAACAAATCACAAGTCGATTACGTAGATTTAGCTTTACATGCAAAGCATTTGAATTATTTGTGTCAAATCTGAGTTTGAGAATTGTACAAGCTTTTATGAAAATTCTCACTAATGACTTGCTATAAGCATTATAATGCAGCTTAATGGATCTACAATTTCAGCTGCAATTAAAACTTGGTAAGCGCTTCGGAAAAGGAGACGTAGTATGGAAATATTTTAATAGTGCCTACATTGTAGTGCGGATAAACCGTACTGACTGAGGGGAATCTTAAGGAGTCCCTTTTTTTTAATCGGGAAAAATGCTTTTACGCATCCCCATATCTCGTCGTTTCCAACGACCATCTTGGTACCACGAGCACGGCCCACTTTGCTAGGTAGGCAGGCACCACAATATCCCTCTTTTATGGGGGACCGAAGAAGAAGCGGTCTGAAGCACAGGCCTACTCCGTTACACGATGACGGGGGCCCGTTCAATGGAGGTGGATCTTAAAGAGTCCCTTACCTTATTCGACTCTTAGGATACTCGCGTGATGGGATGTGGTGGTGATTATTATTCGTCACCGTACGGGTTATGTAGACAAAAATGTTACTAAGTAAGTTTATCAGTTGCCTAGTACCCATAGTACAAGCTTCGGCTTTGTTTGGGGCTAGATGGCGATGTATAGCCCAGTGTGGCATGTCTTGGGTTGATTATTTATTTTTATTATTCAATTTGGTTATTTGGATGATATCACTTACTAGCCCTGTCTTATTGACAGGATGTCTGTACTACCTTTTCTGTGAATGTTTGTATGTATTTAACCATACTAACTAAAGAATACCTATCTATCTAAGACGAACTTCTATACAAATGAATTTTTTTACTATAACTTATAACTGTCTTAACAATTTCTATAGCAGTATTAAAAAATGCAATAGACTTTCATGTGTCCCGAAATTGTTGCAGCGGATATTAATAAAAAAAAGTCCTTAACGAAATTTCGCTCACCCGTCCCGTTCCCTCTAAATTCTTAACCCAAAATCAGAGGTCGGTATCCCGAGGGAATGTTGGGAATTCCGTGTCGCAGCTATCGCGGCGGCTGCGCGCTTTGTCATGTTAAAACTTCCCCTACACAGCGTTTGGGGGCAAATGTATGCAGAAAATGACCAGCATGAGTGTAAATTGAGTTTATTTCGCGACGAGGGAAACGGGCTGTGTTTAAAATTGGCTACTGTGTAGTTTGAGCGCGGAAGGGGAATACAAAGCAGACGGATGGGAGTCGCGATTGAGATTTGAGGACGGCAATAAAATTATGTGAAATCTGTGTGAAAACTTTCCAGGATACTGCTACTCATATTTTATGTAGTAAACCATAATGTACAGCATGCAATATACAGAGCTTATCACATATTATGCTGTAGGTATTAATTGATTGATAAGATATTATCATCTTAAAAGTTCTATTGAATTGCATCAGGGTGTGGATTCTGTAAAAGCACATTTTTCTCAAAGTAGAATTAGCCCCTTAGGTTGGGTGTAAGCCTTTTACACACAACCGTAAATTTCTCCTAATTTTGGCGCTAGATTAAGAAAATGTCACATTAAGTAATCTTTATGTTAGGATGGTAATGATTAATATTAAATATACTATACTTATTGTATATTTTGGTGTAGATCCATTTATTATCGAATGGTAACGGTGCTGTAGCTATATGTAGATGAAACTGAAATATTCCTTCGCCTAAATATGACCGGTTAATTAATAAAAACATTACTGTATTAGAAAAGGTAATAAGTATTCAAAATCAGGCAAGACTAACACTACAGGTAATACGAAGGCTCTTTGTACTAAGGTAGTAATTTAGCCGGACGGCAGACCGAGCCTCTGCTTTGAATATCCAATCATGTTTGCGAATGTGTAATTTAGCGATACTTTTTATAGGTACGTTACCTTGAGCTGGCTACTAGAACTTTCAAATGCATTTACAATTTTGTTTTTTTTAGAGAGAGTACTACTCAATTCATATCTTTCTATTAAAATAAGGAACTTGCCTATGGTATATGTGTTTCCTCGTTACTTTTGATATGGGATCCGGAATTGACGGAGCGTGAAGAAGCACCTTACTAGCCGGCATGGCGGTGGCAACTGACAGGTGACTGGTTAGTTATCGGTCTGTTGTCTCACTCTCTCTTTTACTTTCCGAGGATATAGAAGGTCATATACTTACCTTGCTTCTATGAAAAAGACACAATAGAATGAATGGATTTTCATGCATTTGAAGAAAAGGCTAAACTTTTAACTCGACGTCAGCCTATCACAGTCAACTACTGGACATAAGTATCTCTAATTGTCTACCACTTGTGTCAACGAACCCTTTGATGCAATCCTGGGCTTCTCGCATCCAGCATTCTGTGCAAATTGTCAAATTACCGTCGGGTGGTACAAATAATGTTATCTCAATGAGTACATTTTATGAGAATAGATTGTTTTTCTACCTGTCATCTATTATTATTATAAATCTACTGACAGCTAATACAATGTAATATGATTATTATGATCACATCAGACTGGGAAGCGAAATTGAAATGTCTAAGAAAAATAACAACACAAAAGAAATATATAAAAGAGATAATAAACAGTATTTCCAGAATCTTAAGTGACATGATTGGTTTTGTCGATCACCATAATGTAGCTTGATGTGTATTTCTTTGTTTGGTTCCTTGAATTAACAAAAATATATCCAGTTGGAATAAGTATTTTGGTGTATACTCTGAATAATCTTACAGGCCTCAGGCCAGTGCCTGGCCCGTAGATTGAGATATTATACTCTATAGATAGATAGATACCCTTTATTGCAACAAAACAAAACATGTACGGGAAAAAATGTTATACAGATATAAAGTAGTACAATGTAGGCGGTCTTATCTAAGGGCCAAGGTAGCCTTATCATTATCACCGGAATGCAAGGATTCCGTTTCCTGTGGTGATATGAAATGATAAGGCTCTCACCCCTAGGGTACATTATACAATCATGGACCATGCATGATTGAGCTATGCTGTTAGCGCTGGCCTTTGCTACATTTATGTGGATTCAAACGTACAAGGACTTTGTTCAATATTGATGTATCGAGTTGTGGAGTGATGGCCCCCCGTCGTGTATGTTTCTCCATTCCGATCCATTTGCTGCCACGATGTTGAATAATGGCAGGACCCCATCTTACACACATCGACTTGTTAGCAGGGCTGTTTGATTTATTTAGGTATCTACTACATGAATATATGTTGTTCCACCTTTGCTTCTAACTTTGATTGCACTACGATGATTCCATTATATGTAATTAATGTTTTAAAAACAAAGACCACTACCATCATTAATTGTCTGGAAGAGAAAACTAATTTAAGACTCTAAATAGTACAAAAAATGTCCATTTTTAGCCGACTTCGAAAAAAGGAGGAGGTTCTCAATTCGTCTGTATGTATAATTTTTTCTTTTTTTTTTTTAAATTTTAAGTCAGCTGTATGGTGTGCAATAAATAATAAGTTATTCAATTTCTTAATTACAGACTAAGTGATATGTACATTTTGGTCTGGATAATCTTATCCTGAAAACTATACTGTTATGTTAAACCAATCGTGGTTAAACCTAATCTTTATGTAACTCGTATATTCCTTCCAAGAAAAAGATACTCGCTACGAGTATCTTTTTCTTGGGAGGAATGCACTAATACACTCGATATTTCTCCTTATTGCATTCGTAGCACATGTAGCACATGGAGCTTCGGTCGTAGAATCCACTTGTATATTCGTAGCATCTGCTACAGAACATGTAATTGTCATGCAAGTATTACTCCAGAAA